>OV049924.1:392221152-392553917 GCA_920104205.1 Eupeodes latifasciatus
AAAACTCCATAGCAGATTTTATTTTTGAAAATCATTTAAAACCAATATCAAACCCAAATTTAAATTCAAAACTATTTCAACGACTTTTTACATATTTTCTTTTATTTTCAAATCAATATCAACACACCTGTAAAGTTATGTACATAAAAAACAGCTTGAGGTGGATAAAATGTAAACTCAATTCCAATCAAAAACTTATTTTGAATTTAAACCTTCTACTTTTGTAAACAAAAGAACAAAAAATAAAACATTATTTTATTCTATTTGACTTTCTAACATTTTCACAAAACAATCATCATCGTCAGTAGACAAATCTACTCTGTCCTCCATTGGCGGTGGCGGCGGCGGGCGGCGGTTCCTCACTTTGGTTTGAATTCTTTATCCTTTCTTAAGGATCAACTAAATATAGCTACAATGGATTGAACATAAAAACAAAAAAATAACATTGTTGAAATATTTAAATTGACTGTTTTTGTTCCAGTTCGACTGTCAAAGTGTTACGAATGTGTGAGCATCCAGTCAAGTCGAAGAACCTGATTTGCGTCAATTGGTTTTATATATTTTTTCGTCTTCGATTTGAGATTTTTCTTCTTTCTACACAGATTGAAAAATACATTTTCCATTTAACAATTTTTCAATATCATATTTTATCGAAGCTTTTATTCCGAACTCAAATTTTGCATCATAAAAAGTCGACGAAAATGAGAAACTTATAAGTCAGTTTTAAGTGCCCATAGTTCAAATTCCATTAAGTGATAGTGTCTTGAAATTATTCAATGAGTTTCCAGCATTTTCAACTTAAATTATTAAAATATTCCGATAGCATTTTTTTAAAAAAGGAAACGTTTCTCTAAGTGTATAGGAGCAAAAGCTTGTGCACTTCTAGTAGCATTTTTTCGTTTTCAAATCATTGGCTTTTTTGTTTTCGTTTTTGGTTCTTTTTTTTCAGATAGAAAAAGAATAATTCTGCCATATTCTAGGTATTAGGTATTCATTTTGAGTCATTGGTTACAATCTTTTAATGTTTTAAAGATCTTGAATATAGAAATATACATAAGGTGGTATTGAAAAGCTATATAAAGAATTTAAGGGAAAGATTGTTTTTTATTCGAAACCAATTTTTAAATAGATAACGTGGATTCAATTTACATTGATTGAATTTTTCTGGTTGTGTGGAGTTATTTAATATTTTTTTTTTTTTTAATAAATTGAATAACGTTTAATTTAGAAACATTCATACGTTAAATTTTTGGTTTTTAAGCGTTGTATTTGTATTTAAATATAAAAATGGATTTAGGGATTAAAAGTGTGTTTGAAATGAAACGTTTTAACCAAAACAAAATGATAGTATGATGTAATTTGAGAAGCTATAAATTTAAGGGAATGGCTGCAATTTAAAAAAAAAAACTTGTTTTTAAGGGTTTTGCATTTTAATAAATGGAAATACCATAAATATTATGCTATTAACTAGCAATTCCGAAAAGCCATTTCTCTACTTAAATACTAAAAAAAAGAGGCTGGGATGCAACCCACATTGATAACTTCCCATCCCGTCTGTCGATTTGTCTTGCTTAAAAGTTTGTCTATATGTATCAATTTTTCCCAAATTTGCGTACTATTTTTTGTAGATTTTATTTTTTATGAAAAAACGGACTGTTGGATTTTTACAAAAAAATTACTGAATATCGAAAACAATATTTTCTGTGAAATAAAATAAGTTTGAAGCCAATATTTGTAATTTTTGTTTTTTTTTTTAGGTTTTTATTTTTTATAAAAAAAACTGTCAATTAGATTTTTCTCAAAATTTTATCAGATGTCAAAAACATTATTCTTCGTTGCACAAAATTGTTTTGGAGATAAAATTTTATTTAAGTCGTAAAATTTTCGAGGTGACAAATTTTTTCTTGATTTATAAAAAAACCGTTAATTGGATTTTTTTCCAAAAATATATTTGTTTGGTATCACGTTACAATAAATAATATAAAATTTAATTCTTGTCTCTATCGTCATTGCTTCATGAGATATTTAGGTTTAAGCAAAATTTTCAACTTTTTCTTAAACTGCTATGGTAAAAAAACCACCCACGCAATTTTCTTGACAGCCCTTTCTGCATCTTTCTGCCCTATTATCTGTATAACAAAATTTATTTGAAGTCGATATCCCTACTAATCCTTGAGCTATGGAGATCTCTCTAAAAAAATATTTCGACTCTAGGGACGTTGAAACGTCGAGAAATTTCAAAAGGTTCAATTCGACAAATCAGACCCATTACAATAATACCCTATGTGAAGTTGACAAAAATACTGACAACGACATGTGTTTCATGCAATTCTAACCCTTTTCTTATCGAAAACACATTTTTAGGAATAAGGACCATTGGGCTCGTCATTTCGTCAACAATGTCCACATACATAGCTAGATTAAATAATATTCAATGCATCTTAAAAAAAAACGTCTCATATTGATTAGGAGCTTACGGTTTGTCATACGCTAATATTTCTTTAAAAATGTATATGTCAATAGTTACCAACTTCGATTTCAGCTAAATAAGGTGTGGTGTTGAAACACAAATAAAGTCGCGCAACGTTGGAAAATCGACAATAGTTTTTTGAGGACTTACTCATCTTACTTATTGAAAATGTAAACTTTCCCATAAAATCGTGAAGTAGGTTAGGTTAGGTTGAGGGGCTGACAGTTGATGTCTTTACTGTCACACTTAGATCAACACAGATCCATTGTGATACCCATGAGTATTGCTACTCAAGCTAATAAGAAAAACCTATGTGTTCAGTGAGTCAAGCCATTTAGAGGCTTTGACGAAGTTCAGAATGTTAGTACCTGGCGTACTAGAGAGTTCTTTTAAATCCCCGAAGAAATAGTTGCCAAGCAGTTTCTTCCTTTGATGGGAGAGTGCGGGACAATGACACAGAAAGTGCGAAGTATCTTCATGCACCTCCTCGTCACCGCATCCTCTGCATAGATCATCTGAACTGATTCTCATCTTTTTCATATGATAACCTAACAGATTATGTCCGGTGATTATGCTTACAAGAGATCGAAGTGATCCCTTTTGTAGCTGCATAATTCTTTCCGTTCTTTGTTTGTTAAAACAGGGCCAGATCTTTCTTGTAGTGCCGCAGGTGTCAAGAAGGTTCCACCTTTCATCGGCCTTAATTGTTATTCTTTTTGAGATTTCCTGTTTTAAATAACAGGTAGGGATGCTAACTAGCTGAGCTTGGCTTACGTCAAGCATTGACCCTAATCTTGCTAATTCATCGGCTTTCTCGTTGCCTACTATATCGCTGTGGCCTGGGACCCAGCAGAGTCTAATGTTGTGCTGTGCGCCAAGAACCTTAAGCTCTTCGCGGCAGCATGAAACAAGCTTCGATTTTACCTCAGTTGCAGTAATCGCTTTTATTGCCGCTTGGCTATCAATGTAAAAGGTGATATCAGCTCGTGGTATCGCCATCATTGATACCTTTTTAGCAGCTGTTGTCACTGCCAGGACCTCCGCTTGGAAGACGCTGCTGTGGTTTGGAAGCCTAAGCGAGGCGGTCAACTTGAGAGATTCAGAATAGAAGCCTGCCCCTACACCAGTGTCCGTTTTAGAGCCATCAGTATAGATAGCTATTGACGACTCACTGGAGTATGGTATATTATCTATCCATTCCTCTCTGCTTGGGATGGCAGCTTGGAATGGTTTATGAAAATCAAGTACGGGTATTTTATAGTCTGCTGTATTACTATGACCCATAATTTTATGAAGGATCTGGGCGTGTCCTATGGAACTGTTTATCCAGACTTTAGTTTGACTAAGTCTCAGGGCATTTTTGGCCGCAGATTCTTGAACAAAGAGGTCTAGGGGAATCAAATTGAGTATAACTTCCAGTCCCGCAGTTGGAGTGGATCTCATTGCTCCCGTAATGCCAGTGCACGCAAGTCTTTGAACTTTTGTCAAAGTTTTCAGGTTCGTGCTCTTTTCTAAAGCTTTCCACCATACCAAATTACCATAGGTTAGTATTGGTCTAATTATTGCCGAATACATCCATCTGATAATTTTAGGGTTTGGTCCCCAGGTTTTCCCGAAAATTCTATTGCAGGAGTAAAAGGCAATCGATGCCTTTTTGAATCTATCTTTAGTGTTCAGGCCCCAGTTTAGTTTTTTATCTAAGATCACACCGAGGTACTTTGCGTGGTCGGAGATTTTAAGAGGGCAGCCTTCGATTGAAGGAATTTTAAAATCAGGTATTTTACGCTTGTTAGTAAATAGCACTAGTTCGGTTTTAGCTGGATTAACTGTCAGCCTACAGTTCCTAGTCCATATGCTTACCAACGAGAGGGCGTATTTGGTTTGTTCACTGATAGTGGGTAGGAACTTGCCAGTCGCTAGCAATGCAAGATCATCAGCGTAGGCTATTATCTTTACTCCACTTGATTTCAATTTAGAGAGTATACCGTTCATGACAAGAACCCAAAGTAGCGGTGAGAGAACTCCACCCTGAGGGGTGCCTCTGGATGTGGTTACTCTCACCCTTTCTTCCGCTAGCTCAGAGTTAATTTGTCTCTTTCGGAGCATACTCATTATCCACTGTGTTATTACTTTTTCGACTTTGTGGTCGTCCAAGGCTTGCTTCACTGTTTCGTTCTTCACGTTATTGAAGGCTCCCTCAATATCCAAGAACGTTGCAAGGGTGTATTCATTGTCATTCAGTGATTTTTCTATGACGCTGACAACATTGTGCAATGCTGTTTCAACGCTTTTTCCTTTAATGTAGGCATGTTGAAATTCCGATAAACAGTCCGGTTTCAGGGTGCTTCGGATGTGTATATCAATTAGCCTTTCAAAAGTTTTCAAAATAAACGACGTTAGACTAATGGGTCTATAGTCTTTGGCCTCCGTATGGCTAGGTTTACCAGCCTTAGGGATGAAAACTATCTTTACCTCACGCCACGATAAGGGAACATCCCCCATTTAAGGCTATTATTGAAAATGCTAACTAGGTGTGGGATGATAAGGTTTATGCATTTCTGAAGCATCATAGGGAAGATTCCGTCTAGACCAGGGGATTTGTACGGGGAAAAGGAGTGAATGGCCCATTTTATCCTTTCTTCCGTTATAATATCCGATGGTACTAGGGTTTCTGTATGAGACTCTGTTTCTGGACTGCGGATATCAGCTACGCAGCCAGGAAAGTGAGTATTCACAAGGAGCTCAAGCGTTTCGCCACCGGATTCAGTCCAGCTGCCTGTAGGTTTTTTGAGGGATCCTAGAGCGACTGAATCCTTGGTCAGAATTTTCTTGAGTCTTGATGATACATTTGTACTTTCTATTTCGTCGCAGAAGGCCATCCATGAGCTACGTTTTGCCCGTTGAGTTTCGACCTTAAAAATACGTTGACTGGCCTTATAATGTTCCCAATCAGCTTCTTTCCTAGTTCTTTTGGCGACGTTGAAAAGTCTTCTAGTTTCTTTTCTTAAGTTGCCTATTTCAGTGGTCCACCAGGGTGGTTTTTTCCTACCTTTTCCCATATGATTAATGGGACAGCTTTTTTCTAAAGCGCTATTCAGAACAACTCTGAGTTTTTCTGACGCAATATCTATGTCAGAGGGTTCTTGAATTAGAAGTGTGTCCGGGTTTTGAATCCCCTGTCCTACTTCCCTGCAGAATATATTCCAGTTGGTTTTTCTGAAATTCCTAAAGGGTTTTGGAGTTGCTACTTCATTGTGTATCAAGAACCCTATCAGTTTATGGTCTGAGAATGATTCCTCTTTAAGAACATTCCATTGATCTATTACTAGTGTGCTTGAGTTATTGGTTAGGGTAGCGTCAAGCACTTCTTTTCTATTTTTAGTTACAAAAGTGGGTTCGTTACCTCTGTTTGCTACTAAAAGATTATGGTCTAGTATAAATTCAAAAAGAGTCTCACCTCTGTTGTTGATGTCGGTACTACCCCATTGAGTATGATGTGAGTTTGTATCACAGCCTAGTACCACGTCCCATCCCTCAGAGGCAGCTTTCTCTACAAGCTGGCTTGTGATATTAGCGGGAGGCCCTTCTTGTCCGTCATGCGGCATATAGCACGATTCCAGGATCAGTGGTGGGAGTCCCTTCCTCTCTATTTTCACAGCACATTGGTCTGGATCACTGTAATTTGCTAAAAGAAAGAGATTAAACTTCTTCCTGGCTAAAATACAAGATCTTATATTACTATTAGCTACTTGTGTGGCTTTGTATAGTGTAAAGTCTGATGTGTGTAGTCCTCTAATTCTGCCACCTGAAAACCAGGGTTCTTGAATTAGGGCAATGTCAATTTGTCTACTTCCCAAAATGTAGACAAGATTGGAGCTGGCGGCTTTACTATGATGAAGATTAATTTGAATCAATTTCATGCTCATATTTTGTTACTTACTTGTTTTGGTTTGTTTGTTATTAGCCGCAGTTTGCACCGGTTTATGCCGATGCGTACCTTGAATCCTATTTTCCGCAATAGGGATATAGATTTAAGGCTAAGTTGCACCACCACTTCTGTACCTTCTTCCGTTCTTTCTCCCATCTCTATTACTTTCCAGCTCTGACTTAGCTGTTCCGTATTTAGAGATTGGAGATATCGTTCTACGCGATCTCGGGGTATCGCGGGACCTTTGATCGTCATTCTGGCCTTAGGTTTGACGAAGTCGCTGATTTCGTTCGGACTGACCAAGCGGAGATCAGCGTTGGGCCAGGGAGCTATCGTTCTCTTGACGAAGTCCTGCAGGAAAACGAGGGTATTGTCGTCCTCGCACGTCAGAACTTTGAACCCATGGATGGTTTTGAGGTTCCCAAAGAGTGGTGGTGGCCTGCTATTAACGATAGCATCGTTAACCTCATCCAGGATTCTCATTTCCAATAATTGCCATTGGTCTTCTGAGAGTTTTCTCGAGGGATTGCCGAAATCCGCAATGGCGAATTTGCGCGCCTCTAACGTCTCTTCTGTAGCCAAGGTCTTTTTTCTTTTCTGCAGGGGTGATCTTTTCGTGGGCGAAAGTGTATCATCCTGCCTTGTTCTTTTGGACGTTTTTGCCACTGAATCAGGGTCCAGGGGAGGCACATGGCCCACCATCTCCTTTTCCTTCATCAGGTTCTTAGTCCCTATATTTTTGTCTTTGTTCGTTGCTGTCAGTGTCTTAAGGTTACGTGTAGCGTTTTCGAGCACTATCTTATCCCTTGCCGTTAAGGAGTCCGGATCTTTGTTGGATAGGCGTCGAATTGTCCGTTCAGTGTTGCGTATTCTCCTATGTAGTATTCTGTCTACGGTGAGAGTTTTGGTAGTCTTTTTCTCGATCACCGTTTTTGTCGTCCTAGTACTTAGTGAAGTTACGTCCATGACACCGCTGCTTGACGAAGGTGAAGGGGTTATGCTAGAGCTGCATTCGGGGACATGGCCCCTTGTACTGCTTTCACAAGCAACCTCCAGATTCTTCTCCTTCGAGACCGCTTTACCATCCTCCAAGCCCGTTGTTGCACATGACCCCTTACTGGGTCTGGTGGGTGTAGACGGCCTCGAAGGTTGCAACGGCGTCTGTTCCCTAGTCGGGGGTGCAACTGAAGGGGTCGTTCCTTTCCTGGATTGAATTATATCAATCGGCGGATTGGGCGGTCCCATCAGCGCTCCCATGTCAGTGTTTCCTTTGGAATTCGCCTCCCCCGATGTTTGGGCATGTGGCCCCCCCATCATAAGAGGTTCGTTCTTTAGGAAAGCACGAGCGTTGAAAAGTCTTATCTGTTCGTTTGTCGTCAATTCCTCCCATTTCCTTTTCCCAAGTCGTTTGATTGTCTTCTTACAGTTGGAGATTCTACTCCGAACTGAAGTGGTAGACAATCGTGAGAGGGTAGAACTAGCATTTGAACATGTGTCGTCGTCGTCTAGTGTTCCGATGCTAGCTCCATCCTCTACACCGAGGTTGGAAAAAGGAGTGAGAAGAAGGTCTTCTTCCTCCTGTGTAATGTTTGTTACTGTCGTCTCTGTAGTTTTGTCCTTATGTACGTTCTTGTCTGTCACTGGCGACTTCTCCCCTCTTACTGTTAGAGAGGCAAAGCCCGCGCCGGCAGCCGTGACTTCTGTCGACGTTTCAGCGTATATCCCCGCTGGTTTTTCGTTCTTTTGTTGTGTACTGTTCATGGTTTTTCGTCTTTTGGGTTTCTCTTGGTTTGCCCAAAGATCTCAGCTGGCCAGCTGAGGACTTAAGAAATAAAAGTCTACAGCTGATCAGCTGAGAATTTTAAGCGTAAGCCTCCCCACCACTGCAAGGTGGAAACCCCAGAGGAGGATCGTGAAGTAACAAGTCCATGTAAATAAGCCACAAGCAGAAGAGCTGTGTAGGGCTGGAGTTTTCTTATGCACTTGATCCAGATAAGCCGTAACATATATTCAAAGGATTTTGTGTTTTGCATATATAATGACATCAACAGGTCCTTCAAACAAATATTGACAAAATTTAATAGAATCTTGTCTTATTTAAATTCAAAGAAAGAAAGTTTTATTGAAAGTTTAGTTCCTATAGAATTTTTCAGTTTTTCCTGAGTTTCGGTAGTTTTTCTTGTAATTTCAAAAACAACTTAGGTATATTCTTTAACTTCCACTTCCATTTACTGAATCTATATGTTGAAAAACTTTTAACAGTTCTTCCAAGAATCCAGTTGTTTTCTATTGTTGCATATGTATGTCCGACACATACTGCTATGAGATTCTAAGAAGTACATACCAAAGTTGTCGATATGTGATCAGAATATCAAGTTTTATTTTTCCATAGTTGTATACGAACTTATTAGACCCAATTTTACATTAAGTGTTACTTCTTTAAGTCAGGAGAGTAGCTATGTCTTAAATTTCTCACCAAAAAGTTTCTTAAGTTAACCTAACCTCTGATATAACTGTTGCCTTAAGTCAAGAATTTGTCTATTTCTGCATGCGAACAGAATAAAATACTTTCTTTTCTGGCGGGTAGATTCGAGGACTCCTCGATCACGTACCTTTGTGTGTGTTGCTGTCTGCCACTGTCCTGTCCAGTGTCCATATGCCTTAAGTATCCCCACCATAAAGGCGACTATTTGCTTAGCATGTTGATTGTTTGTATATGGTTGACATAATTCGATAGCCTTAAGAGAACTCCGATACATTTTTGTCTAAATGCTTAACTTTTCTACCATATTTATGAATGTCTCAAGGTTGTTATTCGGTGAATGACACATGCTTAGGCAACCACATTGTTTAATCTTCTATTTTATTATAAATGAAATACATTTCCAACCAATTTTATGTTTTTTAAATGTATACTCAAAACTCATAACTTGATACCCCCTTAAGCCAATATATATATCGTGGGATATATAAATACGTATATGTAGGTTCTATTTATTTATGTTCATCAGATAATTCTAAATGAGCTGATTAAAGATATTTTATTGCGAACTCTACTGTTTGCCTAACAAATCAATGTTTATATTCTGTTTTCTCAATCGAACCAATGGAGAAAGTATCTGAGGAAAAAGGAGTCCTTAAAGCAGATCCTTTAAGTACTGATAAATCATCTTGTATTGAAGAAAATAAACTGTTTTTGTTCTTTAATATACAAAATGATCCACAGCCACAATCCACACACTTCTAGAGAGAAATCCAAACATACAGACGCATAAGGTAGGTATATACATATGTATGTAGGTCCTCCCCCATCATTTTGTCTTTCTTTATAAGGGTTAGGGTCGTGCGTTATTTCGATTCGTTGGTAGTTTAGATTATTCATATAAGTATTTATATATGTTTTATCGGTTTTCCAAAGTCAACGATGCTATTAGAATAAACAGTTGTTGTTTGAATACAAATGAACTTGTGTAATATTTGTTCTTTAGACGAGAGATAAACAAAGGATGAGATGTATGTATATTTGAAAATTGATGTGTTTATATGGTTTATCGCTCTAAGAGATACAATAGGTAAGGTCTAACTATATAATTTTGATTTTGACCTCAAGTCCTTAGACCCATTGATTATTGGATATGAATTTTTAATAACGAAAATTTCAAGAACGAAAAACTAATATAAAAAATAAACCTTATTAACTTTCAATAGGAAGTTATTGTAATGGGTCCGATTTGTCGAATTGTAAATTTTGACATTTATCGACGTTTCAAGGTCCCTAGAGTCGAAATAAAAGATTTTTAGAGCGATGTCTGTGCGTGCGTGTGTACCTACGTACGTTCGTACGTCCGTACGACCGTACGACCGTACGTTCGCGACGTTTTTTTCGTCGTCCATAGCTCAAGAACCAGAAGAGATATTGACTTCAAATAAATTTTGTTATACAGATAATAAGGCAGAAAGATGCAGAAATGGCTCTCAAGAAAATTGCGTGGGTGGTTTTTTTACCATAACAGTTTAAAAAAAGGTGAACATTTCGGTTAAACCTAAATATCTCATGAACCAATGTCGCTAGAGACTTGAATTAAATTTTATATTATATATTGTAACGTGATACAAAACAATTATATTTTTGGAAACAAATCCAGGTAACAGTTTTTTTTATAAATCAAAACAACTGAAAAAAAAAAATTTGTCACCTCGAAAATTTTACGAATAAATTATGATTTCATCTCCAAAACTATTTTGTGCAACGAAGAATAATGTTTTTGACGGGTTGGGTTCGAAATCCTGTATGGATCATAATACTGTATTTAAAATACTGTATCTCAAAATACTGTATTTCAAAATACTGTATGTGCAAAATACTGTACGATCAAAATACTGTAGCTCAAAATTCTGTATCTTAAAATTCTGTATACCAAAATTCTGTATTTCAAAATGCTGTAAATAGGCTGACAAATAAAAATCGTTTTGATAATGTAAAAAGTGCGCACTTTTTTACATTATCAAAACGATTTTTATTTGTCAGCCTATTTACAGCATGTTGAAATACAGAATTTTAAAAACAGATTACTTTTATAAAGAATACATCATTATATTTTTTTCATTGGCATAATGTTCTAATATACTTCCCTTGAACAATAACATATTATGATAATTCATAAGTCTTTGAATTAATAAAAAAAAAAAAAAAACAAATAAATGATATCTTCGTCTTATTTTCTCTTCCCATTTTCTTCTCATTAATTGTTATTTCTCTCACAGTTGTATATGAATTGTTGTTACCACAATCAACAATTCCATAAACAATTACACCGAACTTATTGATCTGTCAAAACTTCCACGTGTTAGTTTATTTCGTTGATATTTAAAAGCTAATGCAAATTTAAGAATTAAGTGGAATTTGGAGTTGCAATAAATGATATAATGTACATCCATACATAAATCGAGTTCTGCTTTTGTTGTTCTTTATAATGGAAGCTTAAGAGCGGAATTTTGCAAAAATACAGTGTTTTTAGATAATGTTTTGCTCAAACAGCATTTTGAGAAGAAAAATTTTGAGATACAGTATTATCAGATACAGTATTTTGACAACACAGCATTTTGAGATACAGTATATTAACCATACAGTATTATGAATATACAGTATCATACAGTATGATACAGAATTTTAACCATACAGTATTTTAAAATACAGCATTTCGAACCTCCCCGTTTTTGACATCTAATAAAGTTTTGAGAAAATCTAATTGACAGTTTTTTTTTTATAAAAAATAAAAACCTAAAAAAAACATTACGCATAGTTGGTAAAAAATTGAATTTCGACTCAAATATCTTTTCAAAAACTTGAGATTAAGGCTTCAAACTTATTTTACCTTATAAGAAATATTGTTTTTAACATTCTGAAAAATTTTGAGAAAAATTGAATTGACAGTTTTTGTACAAAAAATAAAAACCCAACAAAATTTTTTTTAAGTTGGTAAAAATTGATTTTCGACTCAAATATCTTTTAAAAACTTTGAGATATTGGCTTTAAACTTCATTTACCTTTCAAAAATATTGTTGTCAACATTCAGTAAAATTTTGAAAAAAATTAAAAACCGAAAAAAAAATTTAACAAAAGTTGGTTAAAATTGATTTTCGACTCCAATATCTTTTCAAAAATTTGAGATAATGGCTTCTAACTAATTTTAACTTATAAGAAATATTGTTTTCAACATTTGGAAAAATTTTGAGAAAAATCGAATTGACTTTTTTTACAAAAAATATAAACTTAAAAAAAATTTTATAAAAGGTGGTAAAAATTGATTTTCGACGCGAATATCTTTTCAAAACTTTGAGACATTGGCTTTAAGCTACTTTAATCTTTCAAAAAATATTGTTGTCAACATTCAGTAAAATTTTGAGGAAAATCGAATTGACTTTTTCTTACAAAAAATAAAAACCCTACAAAAAACTATAAAAGTTGGTAAAAATTGATTTTCGACTCAAATATCTTTTCAAAAACTTAAGATAATAGCTTCTTACTAATTTTATCTTATGAGAAATATTGTTTTCAACATAAGGGCCAATTTTAAGAAAAATCGAATTGAAAGTTTTGTTTACAAAAAATAAAAACCTAAACAAAATTATAAAAGTTGCTAAAAATTTAATTTCGACTCAAATAGCTTTTCAAAAATTTGATTTGAATTTTGAAATTTAACTTATAAGAAATATTGTTTTCAACATTCGATAAAATTTGAGAAAAATCTAGTTAACAGTTTTTTTACAAAAAATAAAAACCTAAAAAAAAAACAAAAATTACAAATATTGACTTCAAACTTATTTTATTTAACAGAAAATATTGTTTTCGATATTCAGTAATTTAAAAAAAAATCCAACAGTCCGTTTTTTCATAAAAAATAAAATCTACACAAAATAGTACCCAAATTTGGTAAAAATTGATATATACAGACAAACTTTTACGCAAGACAAATCGACAGACGCGATGGGTAGTTATCAGTGTGGGTCGTATCCCCGCCTTTTTTTTATTTTTGAATTAAACTTTTATTTTTCAGACTAAGCCAACAATTTTCGTGTAGTTTACTATTTGTGATTTAATATTTTTTTATCATAATCTCATTAAAGGTTCAAGTATATCTATTTCATTTAAACATCAAAATGAAAGCAAAAACTACAGTTTTATATGCTTATGCATTCAATAAACTTCCTCAAAATAGAACTTTCCATCTTAGGCAAACATGATTTTTGTTACTACTTCGACATCAATCATAAAATAACATTAATTATTACGTTTTCACGACATCAATGTCATCATATTTTAAAAGTTAACTTTAAGTGTTTTCAATTTGTAAGCTGTACTGAATTGAAGTATGTTGTGCACAGAACGAGAAAAGTCATCCTATTGACTATTTTGGTAGTCAAATTGACTATTTGGTAGTCCATTTTCAGCCAATAACCGCGATAGTCAATAGCACAATTTTCGATTGTCAATTTTGGGATCTGAACTTTTTTTACAATTTGATAGTCAATATGACAACTGTAGTTGTCAATATGACAACTTTGTTAGAAGGAAATTGAAACTACGGTTGTCATATTGACTAAGGTGGTAGTCAATGATACAACTGCGGTTGTCAATATGACAACTGCGGTAGTCAATACGACAACTGCGGTAGTCAATAGGATAATTGCGGTTGTCAATATGACAATTTTTTCTGAAAACCGTAATCTAATTTGACTACCGGGTAGTCAATACCCGTGTTTTGTTTGAAAATCTATCCATAGTATAGTAGGATTTTACACGAATAACAAAAACAATATCCATAGTATGAATAACACCGATAAAAGTTAGAATAGAATCTTACTATGGATGGGTTTTTAACGTTTATACGAGTCTCGAATGGATCTTATGTAATTTCGTTCACAAATGTTGGTACGATTGATATCGCATTTGTATATCGATGGCTGTGTTCGTTGAGTAGTTGTGCATTTGGAATTATGCGTGTTTTCCATTGGTGAAAAAAATCAATCTATTACTGTTGATATTATTTAGTTTTGTTAGTGAAAATAGACTAACTGGTCTTATTTTTCAAGAGAAAACAATAGAAAAGATACTCGTATTTATGTTTTGCTATGTTTCCACCAAAGGTTTATCTCAGTTTAGATTAAATAAATCTTTTTGGTGTTTCCACCGCTCAGGAAGATTTAAAAATGATTAAGTATGACAGCACTTTCTACAATGCAAATGGTGTTTCGATGTTTTCGATGTGTGAAGTGTGTCGGCAACGCTTTTAATAAAGTACTAAATGGAAAGGGTCTAGTACATTTTGATCCCTTCTGATGGGATTCGGTTCTTATACTTAGCAAGCAAAGGACGAGTTTTGTTAAATTTAAGAATCATTAAATAAAGTTAATAGAAATTAGTAGATAACTTCTCTTTTTATTTGATTGGAAAACAACAAAGTGCAAGTGAGATAGTTTGATTCGTGTTAAACAATGAAGAACTGATTAGTTCAGCACCATATAAGAATATGCTACCTACTCCATGTCCATTTTTTTGTTTGTAATTTTATTAAAACAAAACTATATTTTTTGTACACAAACATGGAAATAAACAGACCATAATGCATTATCTGTTAAACCAACTCCTCCACACAGGTTTTTCTTCTCAAATTTTGACTCGACTCCGATCTTCGACGGGAATCGAGTCAAATTAAGCTCATTTCAACTCGATTCAGGTAAGTATATAAAGAATTGAGGCGATCTTCAACACCACATGTTAATATATTAGTCTACGAACAAACCCCCTCCTTGAAGCAATTGTTTAATGAACTTTTTTTTATAGAATCTCAATTTCCAGATATTTTCTTACCATTTCTTCTGGAAAATTGTCCATTTTATTAGTTTTAGTTAGTTTTTTTGCTTAGTTAATTTTAACATTACATTTGATTTTCACAAAACTTTCTTCTATTGTTTTCTACAATAGAAACAATTTTGAGAAAAATCGAATTGAGAGTTTTTTTTACGAAAAATAAAAACCTAAAAAAAAATTATAAAAGTTGGTAAAAATTGTTTTTCGACGTAAATATCTTTTCAAAAATTTGAAACATTGGCATCAAACTAATTTTATCTTTTAAGAAATATTGTTTTCAACATTCTATAAAATTTTGAGAAAAATCGAATTGACAGTTTTTTTTTACAAAAAATAAAAACAAAAAACAATACCTACTAAAACTTGTAAAAATTTACTTTGGGCTCAAATAGCGTTTCAACAATTACAAATATTGGCTTCAAATTTATTTTATTTCACAGAAAATATCGTTTTCGATATTCAGTAATTTTTTTTTATAAAAATCCAACAGTCCGTTTTTTTCATAAAAAAATAAAATCTACAAAAAATAGTACGCAAATTTGGTTAAAATTGATACATATAGACAAACTTTTAAGCAAGACAAATCGACAGACGGGATGGGAAGTTATCAGTGTGGGTCGCATCCCAGCCTCTTTTTTTATTATTATTCTGACAGATCTTCTTTCAGTTGTACCAATTTTTAAATACAAAAATCTGCCTACTGCGGATCGTTTTGTTGGGAATTTCTCACTGTACTATATATAGAATACCAAAAAAACGCACTTAATGCAATAATCCTCGATAGTCAATATGAAAACCAAATTATCATATTGACTACTTTTTGTTGTCATATTAACTACCCAAAATTGACAATCGAAAATTGTTCTATTGACTATCCAGTATAGTCAATTTTTTAAAATAAAGTTGTCATATTGACTATTTTGGTAGTCAATTCGACAAATTGGCCAAATTTCAAGTTGACTATCGAAGATTGTTAATATGACAACTTTTTTTCTGTGTAGACCTCCTATTCCAGTCCACCGACCGTCTATAATAAGATACCCGTATTTTGAAATATGTATTACCCAAAATTATATTGCTGTCAAAAAGTAACTTGATAATTTTTTTCTTTCATATTTGTTTAAATGAAATACTCACCAAAGTGTAAATTTATTCATTTCAATTGATTGAACTTGCAGTAATTACATAATCTCCAATGAATTAGTATTTATAATGTAATGCATACATATGTATTATGTATATCTCTCTATATTTAATATTACATCCAATCCATACATATCACAAAAAGGAATTTAAGGATTTACCTTCCGCAATTAATTAAAGCAGTTTAAATTTTTAGGTTAGAATTGCACGCTCCAATGAATGCCGGATCCGGATCCTGGTTTGGTTGCATATACGTACACATATGTATATCCATAGAGTGTTAGTGGTTTTTCTTCTTTAGTTGGATCTGGGGTGTAGTTTTAGCTCTGAGTTTATATGTTGTGCATATGTGGACGATTGCATATAATCTGCGTATAGCATTATATAAATGCCTGAGGTGATGGTTTACTGAATTTTCACGGGCCACAATATTAAATAGGGCGGAAAAACGTATCTATTGCATGTGAATTATTCAAATGAGGCATTCGTCGTGATTTAGAATGATTGAAATGCGTCGTCATCATCATCATCATCATCGTCGTTGTTGTTTTTGTTTTCGCTATTGTCAACGCTGCGGTGCGGTGGTGCCGCGTCGCCCGCAGAGTTTAGAAAGCAAATGAAGTGGAATCTATTGAAACATATTTAATATCGATAAACGAGTAGGAAATAGAAGCTATACAATTTATTCAAATGGGTTTTCATATGTTGCAACTATGGGTTTTATTTTGTATTTTCTGGATTAAATTTATACGACTGATATGACTATGATAGATTGTGAACGCAAAAGGATTACATTAAATGCCTACATATAATTAGAAGTATCGCTAATCTGAAGATTATGGTCGTTAATTTTCATTGAGAGCCTGCAAATAAATATGATTGATATATTTTTCTCAATAATTTTAGTTATTCCATAATCGTATAATAGTTTCCTGGAACCAAATGAAGAGTTTTAATCATAAAAAAAAACACTCAAATTAAAAGTAATAAATAACTATTAGCTCTGTATCGGAATACATCGCGCATTGCTACATTTTTTCTACTGCTTGAAAATTCTCAAACTCAAATAAGTTCCTTTGTTTTTTTTTAATAGCTTATGTCCTTGTATTGACAGCGTGGGGTTTTTCTAGTTAAGCTCTAACCATTTCTCGAACACAAAAAAAAGAAGAAAAATCAACCACTTTTCATTTATTTTGTAGCGTTGTGTTTCCTTCCAGGAATTGAAAGCATCATTGTTAAACTTTTATAGATTCTTTTTTTTTTCACAGGAAACAAAAGCTGGTTTATATACAGCTTAGTATACGAGTACTTGTCAATATATTGAACGTATACTTTTCAGTTTTCAGAGACAGTTCGTTATCCTTTTTCATTTTATCTTCTCTATTTTCTTTCCGCGTCCTGGAAAAGAATAAAACTCTTTTTATGTGTATATGTTTATATTGATAGAGTTGCCTTAAAATTCAGCTAGGATTTGTGTCTCGTTGAAACTGTATATACGCGGCTAAGCAAAATTCTTAGAAAGATATTCAAACATCAAGCAGCAGGATTGTCACAGCTAGTCATTTTTTTTGTTAATATATGTACACATGTTAAACATATTCCAATTTTAACTGAGTTCTTGGAAGTTTTTTTAAAAGTTAAAGAACTTCTCAGAATTGATATTGAAAAATTTCCAAGAAAGTTAGGAACATAAAAGTACAAAAGCTTTTATAACTTTAAATGTGATGGTTGTATATTTAGATAGAATCGTGTTCATTGGATATTTGACAAAAGATATTTAAATTAAATTCAAATTTTAAATTACATATACCTAGTACAAGACTTATCACCAGATAAGATAAATTAATATAAATGTAAAAAGGGCTGGGATGCAACCCACACTGACGATAACTTCCCATCCCGTCTGTCGATTTGTCTTGCTTAAAGGTTTGTATAGGTTTTCGTGTTTTGTTAAAAAAGGTGTCAGTTGAATAATTCTAAAAGATTTACAAATTACCAACAATATTTTGAAAACCAATTTTTACCAATTTTAGTAGCATTTCTTAAAAAAATTGAAGTTCTTATATAAACAAATACAAATTGGGTGAGTAAAATTAATTCAAAGTCAATGTCTTCTATTATTCACGAGGTATCGATGACGGAACATCAATTTTTACCAAATTTGCGTACTACTTTTTGTAGATTTTATTTTTTTATGAAAAAACCGACTGTTGAATTTTTATAAAAAATTTACTGAACATCGAAAACAATATTTTTTGTGAGATAAACATAGTTTGAAGCCAATATTTTTAAATTTAAAAAAAAATACTTGAGTCGAAAGTAAATGTTTACCAAGTTTTAGTATTGTTTTTGACGTGACAACGTCTTAAATTAGGTTGTTAGGGAGTCACTTATGAAAAAGTGTAACGCCCGGTAACGTAACGATGAGTCACCGAACGAGAGAGAGGCCCGCCGAATGCCTTGCGTCTCTCTCCCACTCAACTATGATCGGTCTGCCGCGCGCGCAGCACTAGAGAATTAGGCGCATTGAATCGGTGCATGCTTGTGTCTCTGTCTTTGTCTTTCTCGAACGTTCTTGGCGTTGGAAAAACAAGAAAGCGTCATAATACAAGTTCACACGTGTGGTTAAAGTATCGTCAGCTGTGTCTGTAGTGAAAATGTGGAGTGCTTAGATTCGTCATTTACAACAACTACAACAATAAAGGTAAATAATTGTACACTGATATTTCATTATCGTAAACTATGATTGATTGATTAATTGTTAGATTGACACAAAAGTTGAGAAACTGAGTTTATAGGTTATGTCATACTATTGATAAATGTTGATAGTGTTAAGTAAATTATTAGTTTAAAATTAATTAATTAATTAATTATTATTTTACAAATTTTCATTAATTTCAAATTTATTTAGCAAAAATTTGAACCTTCGATCTGAATAAATGTTTTGATTTTCGAATTGATTCTTTAAAATTACAAATATTAAGAAAAAGTGGCAGATATAAGAAAACTTGATTTAAACTGTGTTGAGCAAGAATTTTAACGTTGTCACGTAAAATCTTCGCCCGTAAAACCGACTTTACAGGCAACCTTTTTTTTTTAGGTTTTTATTTTTTGTAAAAAAACTGTCAATCCGATTTTCTCAATATGCTGTCAAATATTGAAAACAATATTTTGTATAAGATAAAATTAGTTTGAAGCCAATATCTCAAATTTTTGAAAAGATATTTAAGTCGAAAATCAATTTTTACCAATTTTTATTAATTTTTATTTAGGTTTTAATTTTTTTTTGTAAAAAAACTGTCAATTCGATTTATCTCAAAATGTTACCAAATGCTGAAAACAATGTTTTGTATAAGACAAAATTAGTTGGAAGCCATAACCTCAAATTCTTGAAAGGATTTTTGGATAAAAAAGCAATCTTTACCAACTTTTATTTTTTATAAAAAGAAACTGTCAATTCGATTTTTCTCAATATTTTACCAGATGTTAAAAACGTTATTCTTCGTCGCACAAAATTATTTTTTGTTCATAAAATTTACGAAAAAAAAATACGAAATTAGTTATCATCGTTATGTAGCGCTCGCTGTTAAAGGTTACCGCCTCACTAACGTCGTTTTCAAAAAAGTACCGACCAATTACGCTGCCGGCCGGCCAAAAATCCACACCAAACTGCAACTTTTTGAGGATGCATTATCAACTAGTGAACCTCGCTTGGATTCGTGTCGTCCCTTAAACAGGACGGCAATTTTGCTTGTTAACACAGCCATTCATCCAAAAATGCGCCTCGTCACTAAAGATGATTTTCGGCCAATATTTTGGTCCTCTTCCAAACGATTCGAAGCTCAGTTAACGAACAAACGGCCGGCGGCGCACAGTGTGAGAATTCGCTCATTTAGCGGAATTAAATTAATAGCGGTTACGAGTTTTACCTTTTGATAATTCTTTTTTTGCAGGATTAATTATAAATATGTAAATAATGAAATTTAACAACAATTATTAAAATACTTTGTTATTTTTTTTTTTACAGAGCTTTAAAAGTACTCGTTTTTTGCAGTTTGATAGACCCTTCTTAGAAAAGGAATTTCGCTCAAAAAAAAAGCTTATGCTTGATTTTTTTTAGTCATATTTATAACTAATAGATACCAATATGAAATTAAAATAGAATTTTATATATACTTAGCCAAAATTTTAATGAACGGAGTTCTGAAACTACGTGTTTTATGCACTTAGGTAAGCACATCAGGAACAATTAAATTATGCTGAAAAAAACGTTTGTTCCTTTTTACTTATATTTATTAATGAAAAACATAAAATACATAAATTAAAATAAACATTATTTATATTTTTTTTACGAAAAAGACCTTAAAAACAAGGTTTTTATATTATTTAGTTGCATTTAAAAGGTCTAAGATTTAATGCTTGATAGCACTTTTTTTCCTTTTCGGAATGCACCTTATACTGGCTATAAAAGGGTCCGTTGTATCAATAGCATATTTAAAAGACCCGTTATTGTGTCCAACAGCGAAGTTTTTCTCGTTAATAGCTCACGATATTTGCTGTTTTCTTTGCTCCTAGCTTCTTGCGCTTCCTCCGAAAGTTGGTCAATCGGCAAAATCGGTAGATTAAACTAATAATAATTTAATTGATTTTAACTATTAAATTATCTACAATTCATGTTTATACACTTTGTTCTATTGAAATGAAAATGAAAAAGTTATAGTTAAAAACAGATTTTCAATAAAAATGTCTTTAAAAGTAACATTTATTTTGAAAATTGTTTTTTTTTTTTATTGAATTATAACTTTTTTATTTTTAGTCCTACATAAAAAGTTTATTTACATAAATTGTAGAGAATTTAATTATCTACAAGATGATGTCAGTATTTTTTGCGAAAAATAACTATTTTCAAAATATCACGTAGAACTCTTATCACCCCTTTATAGAAGATGTCCCCTCAATAAGAGGGAGGGGGTGTGTGGTGGGTTGAGCTCCAAAAATCGAAAATTATACTCACACTTAACTCCCCTACACATACGAAAAAAAAAATCTTGTCAATGTAGCACTTCATGTTAATATAAGTAAAATATCAATTATTTTGACATTCATTTTTTGCTGAAGGCCAGTTCGAAAATGAAAAAAAAATGTATGGGCGTCGCACCTATGCGCAGCAACTTAAAGCGGTTAATTATAGCAGACATATCAGGCTTTAAAATGCATATAGTCTCGCATCCGAATAACACTGAATAATTTAATTTTTTCTCTAATGAATGTTCAAATTGTATAAAATTACGCTTTTTTTTGTACCCTACCCTCCAACAAATATATTTAAACACCACATAAATTAAAATTTTACTTTCTTTTCAATTCTCCGATATCCTGTTAATAAAATAAAAGCAAAACTTTCAATAAAAACTGAACCGCGCACTCACAAAAAAATAAAGACCTAAACCACCTTAATTGGCCAATTGCCACCGAAAAAATGACTAATTGCAACTTTGACATCAATTATCTTCGTTCTACATCACTCCTGCTTAACAATTCTTTCTAAATCGGTTAGTAGAAGGTTTAGGCTCCAAGTAAAACCAACTTTTACATCAGTTTGTGCATATCATTTTTTTAATTAAATTCCGCTAGATTTGCGAATTCTCACACTGTGCGGCGGCGCGGCGTTGTTTATGGTCATGAACTTTCAGCTCCTGGGTCAGTTGGATCCTGTACGGGTGTAAGCCCAAGTCCCGACGCAAAATTCGCCAAGTTGAAGTCTGCGAAAGGCCAAGTTCTTGTGCACGGCGTGGAATAGTCTCGTGTTCTGCTGTACACATTCAAGGACCGCGGTGATGTTCTCGGCTGATCATGCGTTCCTTGAACGTACGGGTGTTGGCTGATTGTTTACTGAATCGGTCGTCTCAAATTTGGCCACCAAGCGTTGAAGAGTCGACTGAATACAGAAGTTCTTTTTCTAACCCTTTCATTGCAAAATCAGGAGTTCCCCAGGGTAGCCAGTTAGGACCTCTACTCTTTATCATAGCTATCAATAATGTACCCCTTTGTGTACGACACAGTAACATTTTAAACCATGTGGATAATATGAAAATCTTCAAAAGCATACAATCTATAAACGATAGGTTACAACTTCAAGAGGATATTAATAGTTTTGTTATTTGGTGTAAAAAGAATGGGCTAAACCAATTAAATGTCTGGCAATGACTTTCTCTAAAAAACGTAATTGCAGTTTGTTTGGTTATAAAATAACGCAGCACTCTGTACGTCGCGTTCATAGTTTTAAAGATCAAGGAGTTCTTTTTAATTCTAATCTCGATTTCACGGAGCATATTAATTTGATTGTTAGTAAAGCCAAATCAATGTTAGGATTTTTGAAACGTTGGTCTTAAAAATTTCAGGATCCCTATGTTACTTTCGCTCTATATAATACTTTCGTCCACCCCCATCTTGAGTAGGTACGCATCACAGGTATGGCCTGCTTTTCACGAGATTCATAAGAATAGGATAGAATCTGTTCAACGCAACTTTATACGTTTCGCCTTAAGAGGTCTAAAATAGTCAGGTCCTTATAACCTCCCTCGTTATGAACATCGGATAAAGATTCTTTAAATGTTACTGTAGTTCGTTTTATTTCTTACCAACTACTAACACTACACTAAGTGATGAGCCAGATTAGCACATTTCAGTTTTTGTGCTTGTATTAAGTTCTTCTACGAAAAGGTCTGAAAGTTTTGCGGCATAAGATTGTTTTTTTAGAAGCTTCCCAAGCAACAATTTGAACCGCCGCGCCGGGTATAACTTTACTGTGGGTCAAAAATAAACCTTCAAAATCTCTGGTTGTTATATGGTGTTAATTAAGTTATTTCAACACTCTAAGTTTACTTATGGTCTAAAATAAAGCTTAATTATAATTCTAGTTTCACCTGGGAAAAGTTATTACATCATTCTAACTTTGAAGTTTACCTGGGGTAACGTTTTCACCCTATCAGAACTTAAATTAAATTTCCGTTAGTGAATTTGCATTTTATAACTTTAAGGATTTATAGAATTTTGTTTACTATTTCCTAACTGTTCCCTTTTTTTTTTGGTTTAAGGCCAACCAAATGTTCAAATGGTAGACATGTGCATTCAAGAGGACACAAGCGTCCACAGGTTTTTCTCAAAACCAAACTCTGTCCACCAACTCCTACTCTCACCTCCCCGTGGTGAACATCGGGTGCCTAGTACCTCAACTGGAGATTGGGTTCCAACCCCAGTGGAAAGTTGTTGGGGGCAGCAAACGAGAGAGGGGGGGGAGAGGTGCGTCCACTAAGGCACCTATCCTTATCCAGACGGCAGCGGAGGAATTCCCGAGATAGAATCAACGGTGGCGTCTACAGTTCCAGTAAGGTTGAACTACTTAGTGAACACCTTATAGGGCTTCTACGACTTATTCGGAGCCCAGGCCTATAAGGAGCGGTGTATCCGGCTCCCCGTCCTTGGAGTTATACTAAGGATCTGGCCCTCCAGGTTGGGGGTTGTGCCGTCAGGGTGACTTCCTGACCACGTAAAAATCTTATAGTTGCGAAGCACCAACAAGCCTCGGATACGGACGGATTTACTGCTGACAACCAACGCAAACGAATTAAGGACAACGAACTTCGGATATGCACGTGGAATGTTAGGTCCCTTAACAGACCACGTGCAGCCGAAGAATTAGCGGAGGCCCTAGACTGCTATAAAGCAGACATCACTGCCATCCAGGAAATACGATGGGATGGGCCGGGCAAAAAGAGGATGAAAAACTGCGATATCTACTATGGTGACTGCTACCGAGAAAACCAACAGCGCTTATTTGGATGCGGCTTCGTCATTGGAGCCTGACTTAGGCAACAAGTCTTAAGCTATAGGTGCATCAACGAGCGCCTCATGACCATCCGCGTCAAGGCTAAATTCGGCAACATTAGCCTGATATGCGCGCACGCCCCCACAGATGAGAAGGATGACAACACCAAAGATATGTTCTTCGAGCTCTTAGACAAAACATACGAGCAGTGTCCTAGCTACGATATTAAAATTGTCCTGGGCGATTTTAATGCCAAGCTAGGAAGGGAAGACATCTTTGGTGGAATAATCGGGAAAAACAGCCTGCACGACAACACTTCCGACAACGGATTCAGGCTCATAGATTTTGCTGCGGGGCGAAACGTCATGGTAGCCAGTACGCGTTTTCCACACCTCAACATCCACAAAGGAACTTGGAGATCTCCAGATCAATCTACCGTCAACCAGATTGACCATATTGCGATCGACGCCAGACACGCTTCCAGCATCATGGATGTCCGAACTTTCCGAGGAGCTAACATCGACTCGGACCACTACCTTGTTGTAGCCAAGGTAGCACTTCGGGTTTCCAGGCCCAAGGGAAAACAGGGAGATGTTGGGAGAAGGTACAACGTCGAACGGCTACAATCGCAAGAGATCGCCAAATCCTTCTCCGACCGAGTTACAAGTAACCTCTCTCGAAGTTCTGTGCCGCCAACACAATGTATAGAAAACCAGTGGCAACATTGCCAAGACGCACTCAGAGAAGCCGCCTCTGACGTGCTGGGTTTCAAGCGACCACCAACAAGGAACCCCTGGTTTGATGAGGAATGTCGGCAGGCAAATGCAGCCAAACAACAGGCACGCAAGGCGGCGCTGCATAAAAGGACGAGAGCTGCTCATGAGCTCTATGAGCAGAAGAGGCGAGAGGAACACCGACTTCCAGAAGGAAAAAAAGAGAGCATGAGAAGCGTGCGGTCGAAGATGTTGAGAGGTTTAAAAGCAGAAACGAAGTTCGAAAGTTTTATGAACAGGTGAAACGAAATTCACAAGTACATAAACCTAGAACCGAAGGCTGCAAAGACGAAAGTGGAAACATCATAGTGGAACCGCAGTCAATGCTGAGGATATGGAAGGACCACTTCTGCAGACTGTATAACGGCGACGACGAACCGAATTCCGCTGTCAGGCAGGATGATCCATTCAACATAGACGACGAAAGCCAACAATCCCGTCCTCCCGACTTAGACGAAGTAAAGATTGCTATATCTAAGCTGAAGTCTAACAAAGCCGCTGGAGCGGATGGCTTGAATGCCGAGCTCTTTAAAGCAGCTGGAGATAAGTTGGTTAGGAGCATGCACCAACTTATCTGTAAGATATGGTCGGAAGAAAGCATGCCCGATGAATGGAACCTCAGTATTGTTTGCCCGATCCTGAAAAAGGGAGACCCTCTAAACTGCACCAATTATAGAGGAATCAGTCTACTTAACATCGCTTATAAAATCTTCTCTGCCGTAATATGTGAACGTCTAAAGCCCATCGTCAACAACCTGATAGGTCCTTATCAGTGCGGTTTTAGACCAGGAAAGTCCACAGTCGATCAAATATTCACATTACGGCAGATCCTGGAAAAAACCCAAGAACACCAAATCGACACCCACCATCTTTTCATCGATTTCAAGGCCGCATATGACAGTATCTACAGGGACGAACTGTATAGAGCCATGTCTAGTTTTGGCATCCCTGCCAAACTCGTCCGTTTGTGCAGGATGACCATGGAGAATTCACGCTGCTCCATAAAGGTTGGAAACAACTTAACTGAACCTTTCGATGTCAAAAAAGGTTTTAGACAAGGTGATGCGCTGTCATGTGATTTTTTTAACATCGTACTTGAAAGAATAGTGCAAAGCTCACACGTCAACACCAGAGGCACTATCTCTCAAAAGTCTGTCCAATTACTAGCATATGCTGATGACATTGACATAATCGGAAGAACTCAGCGTGATGTCAATGGGGCTTTTGTGAGTATTGAGGCAGAGGCGGCAAAAATGGTATGGTTAATGAGGGCAAAACAAAGTACATGCTGTCATCAAGAAAGGACCTACAACACCGACGTCTTGGTCAAAACGTCACCATCGACAGACGTAACTTTGAGGTAGTCAAGGACTTCGTCTACCTAGGCTCCGCTGTAAACGCAGAAAACAACACCAGCGCTGAGATCAAACGAAGAATAACTCTTGCTAACCGCTGTTTCTTTGGGTTAAGAAAGCAATTGAGTGGAAAAATTCTCTCTCGAAGGACCAAAGTGTCGCTATATAAGACCCTTATCATCCCCGTCCTGCTATACGGTGCAGAAGCATGGACTTTGACAAAAGCGGATGAAAACACCTTGGGTCGTTTCGAGAGAAAGATTCTTCGTGTGATCTACGGTCCCGTATGCATCGAAGGGGAGTGGAGGAGAAGATGGAACGACGAGCTGTACGGGCTGTACAGCGACGTAGACTTAGCAAGAAGGGTAAAAGTCCAACGACTAAGATGGCTAGGTCACGTAGAGCGCATGGAAACCAATGCTCCGGCCCGGAAAGTCTTCGAATCCACACCCACAGGACAGCGCAGTAGAGGAAGACCGCGAATCAGGTGGCGCGCACAAGTGGAAGGTGACCTCACCCAACTCGGAGCGCGAAACTGGAGACATCTAGCTAGGGACCGAGCTAGATGGAGAAGTTTGTTGGGTGAGGCCCTAGTTCACACAGGACTGTAGCGCCACCTTAAGTAAGTAAGTAAGTAAGTTAAGGCCAACCAATTATAAATCTACATTTAATAAGAGTGATTTTTCCTCTCATTTCTAGCGACAATTTGAAATTAGTTTTAGAATACCACTTTTTTAACACTGATTGTTATTTATTAGTTATAATATATTAGTTATATATTATTAGTTATGATATAACACCAAGCGTAAGAATAAATTTAAAAATAGCTATCTTTTATTATTGTTGCCTTTATTAGTTATAAATCGACCAAATTCAGACACAGTTTTTAAACAGGTCATTAAATAACTCTTCAAAAGAAAAACAAACTCTTCATCAAAGCGTTATTTATAGGCTTAAAATCAACCAACTTTTGTAAGCATTGTTTTTTTTTTCAAACAGAATTCAATTTTTGATTTAAAATGAACTGAATTCAGGCAATAGTTTCAACTAAGTTCTTTGTTTACTCTATTTTTAAACCAGAATATTGTTTTTTCGACCTTTTTTTGTCAAACAAAATTGTTCAATTGGGGAGAGTACAATAACTGGGACTCTGAAATTTGATAATGGTTTTTGGTAGAGGGGTCAAAAACAAGCTTTTTTTTACAATGGGAGGGGGGGTCTATCTTGCCCCGTTTGGGCGGGAGGAGCGTTTTAATGAAAATTGGAAAAAAATGATTAAAAAATAACGGTAGAACCTGCAATCAAGTTTGATACTTTTTTTTAAAGCCAATACTTTGTTCTATTAGCCACTTTTTAAATCAAAAGTAATTTATGTATAGTTTTCGAAAAAACACGTTTTTAACTCAAAATTAACGAAAAAAAAAAACATTAAAAAAAGTTTAAAGTATAATTTTTCGAAACAATAACATTTTAATTATTTTTTTTATGAAATTAGTTGCTTTTATTGATTCCTAATCAAAAACTGAAAACCGGATGGTTCTATGTATTATAGTTTTTGAGAAAATTGAAAATTACTTTTCTATGAGAAATTTATTTTTTTGGTATTTATGTAGGGTAGTACCCAGCATAATGGCGTAAAAATAGTCGAAATATGTATTGAGGTATGCTGTAATGTGAATTTCTTGTAATGAATTACATTTTAATTTCTTAAAATTTTAAATATGTATCTTCAGGCCACGTAAATGTATATTTAAAAAACATTGGATGTCGTAGCATAAATTTCAAGCAACTGTACTTGAAAAATTAATTTCTCATAGAAAAGTAATTTTCAATTTTCTCAAAAACTATAAGACATAGAACCATCCGGTTTTCAGTTTTTGATTAGGAATCAATAAAAGCAACTAATTTCATAAAAAAAAATATTTAAAATGTTATTGTTTCGAAAAATTATACTTTAAACTTTTTTTTAATGGTTTTTTTTTTCGTTAATTTTGAGTTAAAAACGTGTTTTTTGCATCATTTTCTTTTCTAGCTAAAAGAAAACATACTAAAAAAAAACGATTCAAACATTTCCAATTATGCTTTTCAATGATACCTATAACTGGCCCCTAAATTACGGAGTTTTCAATCCAGAATAGCTATATATTTATTATTTTTGTTTTAAATATAATCTGAATCTGAAAACTATTGGTATTTTTTGTTTTTTTCTTTCTTAACGGTGAGTATTAGTTTCTGGTTGAAAATCAACCCAAATCAGACAAAAAAGTTTGTAATAAGTACTTCAAATACGTTTTTTTAACCCAGAATATTAGTTTTTGGTTGAAATTCAACTAAATCCAAACACAAGTGTGGAATAAGTTTTTAAATTACGATGTTTTAACCCAGACTGGTTACTTTTTGGTTGACAACTAACCACATAGGAACCTTAGTTTTACAATTACAATATCGATAATTTTACCAGTCCACAACTGAAGACATTATTTTAACTGCGATTGAACCAAAAACACTCCATTACCAAGACCGGAATCTTTCGTACGTTTCACTCTCCAAAACCCGTTTGTTTACATTGTTGTATTTGTAATTTTGACAATTAATCCATGAATAGATGTGAGCACAAACAAAAAAAAAACGATGCCGTGGGCTAGCGGCATTTTGCACAGCAAAAACAAAATGGAGGTGTTAATAAGTTTTTTTCAGGTTTTTCTTTTTACTTTTTTTCGATGAAGAAGTCAGTTTTAAGCTTTAATTTTGCAGGCATTTTGTGGATAGTGAACCAATGTACCTTTTTGTCTTGAAAAAAGCATGTTCAACATCAGTTTATTATAATTGATTCACTAATTTACAAAAATCACTACAAAATTCTTCAAATTTCAAAATTAACCTCGGATTTTTGTATCAAAGATGCGTTCGAAGATACATCAAGTTAAGGGTGCGAGCGCAATTTTTGTATTGAATTCTACTAAATTTTCGTTAATGAACGGCCCAAATATTTTTTTTGCAAGTAATTAAAATCTGTATCAATTTAATTAATCCAAATGTATTTATAGTTTGTTTTTAATGATTTAATCTTGCAACTATTTTTGAATTCCATTTTGATTAATAAATATTATATTTAAAAAAAATAGTTATAATCAAAAAATACCTTATCCATAACATTCTTGATTGATGGAAGCATATGTACATATATCAAAAAAAAAAAGTTCAAGTTTACTTATTATTGTTTGAAGGGTATTACATTACATTTTATAAATACAGAACATAGAAGAAAATATACATAAACAATAGTTTTCAGATATAAAGCAGAGGTTAGTATAGAAAAATATTTTTGAGAAAGCCAATAATATTTTAGGTATGTTCATTAAAGAAATTTCCGCTTCGGCTAACCTTCATCAACTTTTTAGAAAAAAAATTAGCATTAATAGCAGCCACTTATTTCATAGCATAATTAATTTTTCAGATTGTAAAATGTCTAGAAATGTTCATACGCTACAAAATTCGTAATCTTATGCGTAAACATAGAAAATAACATTATTTAGTCAAGAAGTATGGATTTTGGCGCGTATACCGTTTTTTTTCTATTGTGTGTTCGGTTTCCACATACTGGAATAAAAAAAGTTACTTAAATCTATTTATTGCACTCATTTAGTTAGTATTGTGTGTAAACATATTGCCTATTTCTATTCCTTAAAGATGCTTTACACAAAGCAACTTATTTTTAAAACATGGTTCCCTCAAATTTGTATTCCAAAATCTAACTACAAACAAAATTCTAACTTTATTTCTGCAACAAACAAAACTAAAATTTGGTCTTGCAACTACCGAACTGCTTAAATGATGAAAATACTAATCTAATTGAGGAATCTGAACTAGCTAAAGTTGGCAATGGAACTTCACAAGTATGCTTCTCGTAGCATTGTCTGTACAAAAAAATACGGAGGCATCCGCCTATTGTTTCCACCTGAACTTCTAACGACGCCAAGAAAATGCTCTAAACAAACTACACCTGAAAAAATTGTCGGTTTTGTTGTTTTACAAAGTATTAAGTTACACTTTTGTCCATTTCCAATTATACTTAACCAGTTGCTGCTCTGCGTTCGCAAATAATTTAAGTAAATAAAAAACAGCACTAATAAATCATTAAATATGTATTTGGTCAATTTTATTTTATTTAATATACATTTACAACATTTATTTGGATTGAAATTAAAAAGCTATACAAATCTTCCAATTTAAGACCATGTCAGCACTTCAGATTCTGTTGGTAAGGATTGTTTAGTTTTTGAACGAGGCCATGAAACATTCAAAATGAAGCATTTAGATGTGGCTGATTACTATAATGAAGCATTTTGATGGGCCAAAGCACTAATTGTGAGAATGTGTTTGGTTTTTTGCATCATTTCACGCACACTTTCTCACAATTAGTGCTTTTTAGCTTGTAGGCAAACCGAAATGTCAGTCTGAGATTCCGGTCTTGGTAATAGAGTGTTTTTGACTCAAACCCAAGACCATAGACACAATATATATGGTGTGTCTATGCCCAAGACGCACACGCACACTCTCATATTGGCTGTAAACTCTCTCTCTCTCTCTCGTTCACATATCGGATTTCTCAAATATTTCTGTTCATCAGTTCAGTCTTCTTTTATCTTTGGTGGACCGGAGTTGTTGGTGACGCGCGCGCGCTTTAAATTTTATTTTTAAAAATCTATAATTTAAGTAAGTTCGGTGCAAAAATTAAGTGTTTTAAACTTTAAGTTCATAAGGGTAAGTCATTTTACTACATTTACATTAAGTAGCTAGTTTTTAAGTTATTTAAAGTCCCAAAACCATTAGTCGCGTCGCGTTGGGCGCGGCGTTGTTGTTGTTTATATGTTTACTCATATGTATAGGCAAAAACACTCTATATGAAGATATAAATCCTTCGTACGTATCACCCTTCAAAACCCATTTGTTTACATTGTTGTATTTTACATTTAATTTACCAGGAAATCAATCTTTCCACCCCTCCGATGACACCCTAGAAGCCGATGTTTCATGCACACCCTCTCCCTCGTGTCAAATCGAGGATCGTCCTCAAATTTTGAGTGTAATTGAAGGTAACAAAAATAATCTGTTAATTATTAAATATTCCTTATTTATAGTTTATTTTCATCTTTTTTCAGTTCCTGCACCTCCTGTTTTTGCTCCAGGGGCATCTGAACAAACACAGGCCCAGCTTGTATGTGAAGTTAGAAAACTGGCAGGTGAGGTGGAAGCCATAAAGTTACTGCTGCAGCAGTTTATGGCAAAAACTGAAGTCTCCCTCACCTGTATAGTCGAGAAAATTTGCCAAAATGTCGGCCGAGAAATTGTGGCGGATCACCTCCTGGAGGAATTGTCGCCTCTCGCAACACCACAGGAGCTGGATGAGATGGAGCAAAGGCTAAGGCAGGACCTTCAATTTAAAAGAAATTTGGTAAGATAAACTGTTTTATTTAATGCATTTATCATAATGAACAATGTACTTTTAAATCCTTTTTTCAAAAAGATTTGCTTTCCAGTTTTTAAACTCAATTTTCTTTCGTTTTGGTTTTTTTTTAGATTCTTAAGTTGTCTACATTCGGGGGGGGGGGTGCATGCTGTCAAAACACTTAGAACAATAGCAAAGTTATTGTTTAAGGATGAGCTGCTATCACTGTTCACGTGGAATGGAACATACAATAAAAAATGTTTCCACCACAACCATTCCATTTTTTCGGCCATTGTGGAGGCGGTGAGGGTTCGATTCTCCAATTTTACGTATGTGGAGGGCGCCACATTTTTTAAAAATTATATCAAACATGCACCTTTTCGCATGAGCAAGCCCCAACTGTAAGTAACTTATGTGTTTTTAGTTCCTTCAATTCAATAATTTTTCTTTATGTACTTAACACTCGGTAAATAATAATTCAAAAAAAAATATTTATTGTTTGTGTGTGCTTTTTATTTATTTAAAGCAATAAATCAGCTTCATCATCATTATCGGCAGCTGCACCATCGTCACCATCATCAGCATCACCATCATCAGTATCACCATCAACAGCTCCACCACCATCTACACCACCAACAACAACTATAAACAAAAACTAAGATAAATTCTTATTTTATTCTTATTCTTTTTTTATATCTACACTACATACATAGTTTTAAGTTTTTAGTATTTTTTTAGTTTTTAGTTTTTAAGTTACATTATAGATTATAGGTAGAAATAAATAACCCCATACATTTAAATTTTATCTTTTTATTTAAAAGGATTTTGCTTCCAGCTGCGAAAAATTTGAAAAAAGTTACTACTACACAACGATTCAAGTCCTGATCACGTAAGCATAAAAAAGAATAGTTTTATATGTTTTTTTTCCAATTTTCAGAACTCCTGGGCCGATATCTTCTAGGTTCGATTGAACGTTAATCGTTTTGACAATTGATCTCTTTATCACTAGTATAGATATAAGATAAAGAGAGAATAATTGTCAAAACGACTAGTGTTCAATCGAACCTAGGAAATTTCTATTCAGGTTTTTTAAAAACTGCAAACATCTCAAACTAACCTAAGGCATTAACAGGTTTTTTGAGAACCGAAAATTAACGGTAACAAAGTTACTATAGGGCTATTACAGGTTTTGTTAGAACCTTTTAGAAACGGTTCCAAATGGTTTATAAAAAACCGTAAAAATGTCTTAAAACAGGTTTTTTAAAAATTGTATTCAAACGGGCGTCAAAAAAAAGTAAGATATCAACCGTCAATCAACTAAATATTGGTTGGTAAAAAACCCTGTATTAAAGGTTTTGTTGAGGTTGTGAAGTAACCGGAAATCAACAAAATAAAGGTTTTTTACAAACTTCATCTAAACGGCAGCTATAACATTGTTATAAGCAAACCGGGTTTTTACAAACTTCATTCTAACCAACGTTCTAATTCTACTGACCAAAACAGGGTACTGGAACGTCATTGTGAGGTTTTTTGGACGTTATTGAAACTAATTTGTAACCTATAGAGTTATATAACGCAAGTTCATGGACGGTCTATTTACCGTATTTCAACTTCAAATTGTTGCTTGGGTTGTTCTGATCTTCAAGTTCGAAATTGTATTAGACGAATCGGTTTTGTTAACAAATTCGCCTTTGCTGTGGTTCGTTACTTTATGACTCGTAGAACTCGAGAACATTTTTTCAACACCTTTGTACTGTCATGCTCTGTCGGTACACATACGACTACTGTATATTTAGAAAAAAAAGAAAATAGAAATGGACGTTTTAAGGCCATTTTTATAAAATTGAGTCTCTCGCCTAAAAGAAGTGAGATAGACCTCGCCAATTTAGTAACAAATGCTTGTATTGAGCACCTCAACCAAAAACCTTAATTGTTTTAAAATCTTCTTTAAAATGTGCACCACATCACCTTTTTCACTTTATGTATATCTGTTGGTAATTATATTTATCAATTAAAATTTAATTTGAATTTTTAAATATAATTTCTTGAATAAATTACTACCCAAACCACAAAGATTCACAAGCATTGTGCGTACTCGTGTATATTTTCCCACACTTAGTGGTCTTTTTTTTTTTCTTAGAAAAGGGTCGACCTAATAAACATTTTATAGCCCAATTCGGTTGGAAAAATATTTATTTTTACCCATTTTTTTTCTTGATTTGTTTTCTTTTCCAATCCTTTCATTTTAAAATTTTACCCAAAGACATGACCCATCACTTTAGAAAAAAAAAAATGTCTTCCTATTTTATGTCACCTCAGGGCTTAGGATCATAATAATATTTTATCACTCCGCAGTTGTTGTCGACCAAGAACTTCACATAGAAAAATTAAATATTTAAAGCTACTGTATGTACGACAGAAGGATTCGTATCTTTTTCTTCCTTAAAATAAAAATAAAATTTAGGTACTGAGTCCATTATTTAAATGAGCAAGCTTTTTTTGTTATTAAGATAAATCCTGGGAAAGAAAACGATGCAAGGGTTGAGATTAATCTTTAACATGAAACAAAAAAAAAAAGGAAACCAAAAAATAATAAATTTGTATCTGTCACTTTTGTAAAATGTAATTGTGGAGGATTTTATTTTGTTTCCGTTTGAGCAAATAATTAAAATTCACATCACAATTGCAAATTTGCTTGCTCGAATTATTCTGGAATCCATTTTTACATTTTGCAAAAGCTTAGATATACATTTGTTTCGAAATTACATACATTTTCGAGGAACGTAAATTCACACTGTTAGGTATACTCTTGAACAACAAACAAAAATATTATTTTTAGAAATTCATTATTTCCAAGAATAAAACATCATATCTGATCCAAGCCACACAAGCCACAAAATTCGAACGTTTAATAATAAAAAAGGTTAGATTCTGGTGGGCTATGGGGGTTTAAGTCTATAGCGAGTTTTTAATCCGACGCGGTTGACTGTGGTTGAATTAGATGATTCTATATAAACCATTCATAGCTTCTACCAAAATAACACAAAATTAAGCCTTAAATTGAAAAGACTAGTGACAGATTAGGAATAAAAACATTCTATTTTCAGTGCAAAGATTTCATTTTATTGATTCCAGGTATTAAAAGTGATTTAATTTTAAATTACAGTTGGCAGCAGTTGATTGCATTTGAAATCATTTCTTCTAAAAATTGTAATGCTTGACAACTTTAGGAGCCATTAATGTTAATATTCATGACTTCAACATACATAATTGAAGTTGTATTTTAATTAATCTTTTCTAAGAATCAAATAATAAGGTCTGGCACCATTTTCTCAAAGGGTAAAGTTTATAAATTAAAAGTCATGAAGTTAGAACACAATGTTGTAATATCATGACGTATAGTTTCTGTCAATTCAAAAGTGTGTTACACTCGTAACAAAATTCTGAATATTAATGATTCATAAACCCATGACATATGTATATACAAACATTCATTCATTTTAGAATTGATAGTTTTCAGGAATAAGTAGTATTCATTCGAATTGAATTTGAAATTCATCTTGATACTTTAGTAAAGGTATTATAACTATGAATTTTTAGTAACTGCCACAATCGTAACAAGAAGGACGAATTGCACATCTTGATTTTTGTGACTCTCAGTTATGTAACTCTTACATAACTTAGAATTCAGAGTCATAGTTTTAGGAAAATGTAATGAAAAATTACTATTTATTTCCAACTATAATAATTTGCAATTATATTTGGTCACTATTAACATAGATATAGATTTGTTGCGGTAAATTTTACCACAACAAGTTTCACCTCCCTTTTTGGTAACCACCCTTAACAATTCTTACTGCGGCCGCAAAATTCTGGAAGAGTTTAGTAGAAACCTGGACCATCAGCCAGTGACCTGCTCTTCTAGCATTTTGGGAAAGTAGATTTAACAGGTCTTACCAAAGTGTGCGAAAGGATTCCACACCAACGAACTGTGCGACGGTTGGCCCACATATGGCCCACCCATGCCCAACAATGTGTGTAGAAAAGTCACACCAACTTTAACGTACATAGTATGGCCGAGGCCCACCATAAAGTATTAACGATAGAAAAATCACTCCAAGAATACTTTAATAACTTTTATCTTAATTATAGGCTTGGCTACCGACTTCCTTCAACACGACAGAAGTAGTTTTTCCTCAACCGAAATCGAGAATTCCACACGATTTTCCAGAAAGTCTTGGCTGGAATGGGTTCGAAAGTGAAGAGCTGAACTCACTCATTGAGCTACTGGGTGATCGCATCACCTTTTTAAAGAGATCGCGTGCGATGGAAGATACCTGGCTTCTCGGTCGCACACCCCAATCTTATGGATGGAGGAAGTTGCGGACCGAGACAGATCGATCACCACGCAAAAGATCCGAGAGGATTGCCTGAGGGCAGGTAGCCGGAAGGGTCAAGCTCGCCATGATGATGGCCACTTTTTGAATTGCGCCCAAAGCCTAGAGACTAAAAAAAAATTGTGTGAAGGAAATTTTTTTTGAAGAGAAAAGTTTTTTTTTTGAAAATTAAAGATTTGTTTTGTTCTGCTGTGGAGAAGAGTTGTTGTGAGGAAGGACTAAGATAGCTGTTGGAGGAAGTTAAAAAGAAGCTAAGTATAGTGTTTTCTTTTGTTTCAAAAATAATATTGTTTTTTTCGGGTGTTCTTCATTTATTTCGAATTCGTCCTTTTGACCTTCGCGTCAAAAGTCTGGTTTTCCGGTACTACGGGATAGTGTTTAACCGTTTGATTTTTTTTTCTTTGTCTTTTGTCGAAAATTTTCTTGAGGTGATTTTTCTTTGTTTTTTCTTTTTGTTTTCCAATTTTGTTTAACAATTAATAATTTTTCTTTTTGTTTGCAATACATTTATCGAGAATTGACCTTCTGTCAAGGCATGGGCCCGGTGGGCCAGGGCCCCGCAATTATTTGGCCCCCAAATCCACCAACTCAAAATGAATGAATTTATACAAGAATTATATAGAAAACGAAATAATGTTAGTAGACAGTAACACAAAAACAAGTTTCATTTTAATCTCCGTTCCGTTGAAATTTTCCTCCTCAACATCTTAAACTTCTGGCAACATGAATCTTTAATCATACACCTGCACACGCTGTCAAAATTATTTTAACAACTCTGCTTTCGTTCTACTCTTCAGTTCTGCACACATGTTGGCTTTTCAACTCACTCCATAAACAAACATAAAATTGTCCCATTATGAGTTGCGAAATGATGAGTTGTACCTTGATGAGTCGGATAGAACAATTTTGTTTCCTTTCCTCTTTCTTTCTCTCTGTTCAATGGAAGGAATAAAAACTATTTTCTTTGTCATTCATAAATGATCTAAGGGAGAATTTTGATAAATTTCAAGCGTGTGCCAAAATTGAGAATCCGGATGCTAATGACTTAATGCAACGAAAAATAGTACGAAGTTCGCGTGCCACATATTTTGATCCGTCCAGCTAATTGGGAAAGAAGAGTTTAAAATATCAACTTTTTTTCCAATTATTGACACTATTACTTTGCAATTAAAAATACGATACAATTGCTATCAAGAAATTAAAGCATTGTTTGGCTTTTTTTGTCGATTGCAATATTTGACTTCAGTGGAGTTGCAAAATTCCTGCCAACAGTTTGCAAAAAAATACCATAGAGATGTTAATGCAGAAGAACTTGAGGTAGAATGCCTGCACCTCGTACAGTATTTAAAAGAATTCAATAAAGATGTAAATGAAGATCTTATTACAATATCAAAATTGTACAGTCTAATTACAGTGGATGAAATTGGGAACACATTTCCAAATGTAGAAACTGCCTGTAGAATGTTTGTATCTTTGATGGTTTCAAACTGCAGTGGAGAGCGTTCATTTTCGAAATTGAACCGGATACAAAATTAACTTCGAAGCACAATGCTACAAGATAGACTAAACAGCTTGTCAATTTTATCAATTGAAAATGAATAACTGCAGGAAATTGAATTTGATAATTTAATTTATGATTTTGCAACTAACAAAGTCAGAAAGTATGCCTTCAATAATATTTTATTGTATACTTAAACTTACATATATATCTAAAAAAACAAATCAAAACAAATATAAAGAAATAAACCTACATAAAATCAAAAAAAAAAAATATAAAAACATTAGAAATCAACCAAAAAAAAACAATAAAAATTATCAAAAATCAACTATAAAAAGAAAAATGTTCAACTATTGAAATTTAAAAAAATTATGAAAGTATAAAAAATTATCTGTTTTATGTTTTTTTTTTAATTTTTTTTTTTAAAGTAAATTAATTTTAAAATGATTGTTTTACCCTAAAGAATTAAAAAAAAATATATATTATACCTAATTTTTTTGGCCCCCAAATCCTATTGAGCCCAGGGCCCCCAAAAGTCTAAAGACGCCCCTGCACTTTAAACAATACGACTTGGAGAAATTTACCTCGTCGTATTTCGATATCATTTTGATATCAATTTTATTTCCAATTTTATTGATCACCTCGATTAATAAAATATTCACCTAATCGAAACCCCCCCTTAAGCTGAGCTACCGTGCTGGTAATACTTGTATTGCTACCTGTGGTGAATTCTTTCATCTACCTGACATATCGACTGACGTTTCTCATAAATTGTCAAATTAATTCTCGCGGCACATTGGCGCACAGTGGGGCAAGATTGGTAGTTTTGTGATATTAATTATTTTCACTAGTAAATTGATGATTGTTTTATAAGTTTTTATGGTTTTATAATTGAAACGATATGTTATCTTCAATTTGGGTGAATATGGTAAAGGATATAATGTCTTCTTGAATAGCAAACGAACACGAAAAAGTGAGAATTTTCAAAAAAGTTTATAAAGTTTGGAAAATATATTGTAAAATTGTTGTTGTATATAGCCTGAAAATAAAATTGTTTTGGAGGAGTGGTCTAGCTCACTTCGTTTAATTGAGGAGGTGTTTTTTCGAAAAACTTACTTACTATTAAAAAAAAATAACAATAAAAATTAACGAAACGTAATTCAATTTAATCGGAATCATAACAAACAATATTTTCTATTTCAAACATTTGAATTGCTTCATGATGAAAACTTTTTTTGTTTACATTTATTTTTTGACTTCTTAAACTCGATAGCTCAGGATCCGAAGAAATCATCATTCTATTGAAAATATCAGTCAGAGTATCTTTTCTGGAACATTTTCGGCTGTAGTGCTCTCTTAAAACCTTAAAATATTTGTTTCGAGATTCTAAAGCTTCCTCGCTAAGTTGACCAATATTAAGTATACAGTTGGTGGCAATATGATGGCCATGAATTAAAATTGTATGCACTGTAGTGCTCATATAATACCAAGGGTATAATGATACCAAATATCTTGCAGTTTCCTCACAAAACGGTTGAAATTTGTGTGGGCTGATCCTAAAACCACTTGACAGACATTGTAAAATGACATAAAACTTTACAATTAAAGCTTCATTGATACCCGTTATCGAAGCAGATACGCTGCTATTTTCGAAAAACCTTCTTGCCACATTGCCTGTATTTGTGCTACCGTAACCAGGCTTAGGTTTATCGACTATTAAGCCTGTTATCTCTTTGAATTCTCTCTGAATTCGTAGTTTATTCTGTTTTACTATAAATTCGGTTTTTTCATTGGTTCGTCATTCTTTAACCGGAAGCTTATATGCAACGTGCAGAAGGCATTCAAATAAACGAATCCACGCGTGCAAAGTTGACAATCCAAATGATAAATTTTCCTCGTTTATTGATAATTGAATCATTTTGTCGATGTCATTGAAATCCTTCGAAGTTGCATGGCATAAGTAGCACCTCATCGATGATTTGGTGTCAGTCAAACTATTGCAAATTTTGCCATCTATCATTGACAAGATCGTCTGATGATCGTCTGACTGCCATCAAAACCCCACTTTGATATGAGGGTGAATTCATTTTTTTCTGAGCTGATGGATTCCAGTACATTTGCTTTATTATTCAATATTTTTTCACTCGTGTGATCAAGAAGGTTTTGCAAAGGAACCTCTGCAAAAGTTTCTTGAACTTGAACATTTTGTGGATAACAATTCTTTTTTTCTTCCTGAATTTCTTTGTATGATGGAAATACATTTTTTGCATAGCTTCTAATAACGTTGTACTGATGCCGTGATAATTTTGCTTCCATCATCATTGATAATGCATTTCGAGATGAAATCATTTGATTGCTGTCTGTATTTGTCGAGTTTTGAAGAAAATTTGGGGAAGATGTAACAGCTTTTATCAAGTCAGCTTCCTGTTTCTTACCCGTGGCTCGTAAGCTCATTTGGGCTGCAAAAACAAGCTCACTAGTAGAGACTGTGCTTCTAAGGCTTGCATTACGTTTCCGTTTTGTTTGCTCACTGCTTTCTTCAAAATTAAGCAAAGGACGTCCATGTCCAACAGACTGACGATACATTTTAAAAGAAATATTTTCATCGAGCCATTTTGCTTCGGTTGCTAAAAACGACTTTTTAGTTCGGTTTGACCGTTGCCATTTAACTTTGAACTGGTGTTTAAAATCTTTAAGCTTTAGTTTTAAGTTGCTTGATTGTTCAGAGCATAAAGTTTTAGTTTTTAAGAAATTTTCGACGACCTCAAATTTGTCTTCGAATTTTTTCTTACTATCAAAATACAGTTCAACAAGTTTTTTGTCTCGAACACTGAAATACTTGACCACCTATAAATTTCCATATTTGAATTAACACGATTTATTGATTTATATATTGAAAAACTGTTTTTTTTTTAACATCTGATGTCACAAATAAAAAACAAAGCAAGAAAAAAGGATTTAAGTTACCATAAAAATCAGTATTTTCAACTTAAAAAATTCGCAAACAATATTTTCGGCATTTTTCAAGAGGTTTCCGTTTTTGATTTATATTTAACAAATGTCTGTTTATCTGGCCACATTTACACATCTGCTTGAAAAATGCCGAAACAGAAGATACTGCCCTATTATTGATATAAAACCATGAAAAAAGTATTTTTTTTTAAATTTAATTTATTTAAACCAAAACCAGTTTTTCAATTTTTCATCTTAAAACATAAACTTCATACCTTCGTTAATATTAGAAATAGCACTTCACATTTTTTTTTTATATATAAGAAAACAAAAAAATAAAGCAAAAAAGTTCTTAAAATTTCTTGTATACATAACTAACTGGCACTAACTTGAACAACTTTGACAGTGCAATTAACTTAGGATGGGTGACTTACCAAAAAAAATTCTTGTATGTATTATCAAAAATACCGTATTAATTAAGAAAAACAACATGATTTTCCCGTTGCTTTCAAATAAACATGTGGACTTTTTATCATGGCTCTCTATGGAGCGCTCTCTCTACCGCGCGGCGGTGTGCAATTTCGATTTTGTTTAATTTCAAATAGTTTAAATAAAAAGGAATTTAATTCGCGTTCGGTCATTGTTAATATTGGATTCGGAAATCCAATAGTGTTTTAGATTATTATATTTATATATATTCAATCAGTTGGGTCGGTTAGGTAAGGTTAGGTTATAGTGGCTGTCCAAGATGGAAACGGACACACTTAGGCCAGTTTAATGGCCCATTGTGATACCACATGAATCTTGAGATTACTTCCTAAGCTCAATGGAACCAATTTGAGTCTCTTACGAAACGTGAGAGGCTGATTATGCCGATTAGATGCATGATTTAGATCGTTTAGATCGTTAAAGAAGAATTCTCCTAGGTAATTCTTGCGTTTTCGAGCCAGAGCAGGGCATGTGCAGAGAAGATGAAGAATTGTTTCTTCCTCTTCCTCGTCCATACAGCTTCTGCAGAAATCATTTGAGAATACGCCTAATCTCGTGGCGTGCTTTCCTATCAGACATTGTCCGGTTATGACACCTATTATCGAGCTTATATGCGATCTGCTTAGAGAGAGCAAGCACCTTGAACGTTTTAAATCCAGTGTTGGCCAGATGTTTTTTGTGACTTGACACGTGGTGATGTTGTTCCACCTGGAGCCTGCCCTCCTCACAGCGTCTTGCATTAGCAAAAGTTTACAAGTAGCGATTGGTATGCCAGTACGTGCCAAACGTGGTAGGATGGGCTGTACTGTACCGTTTCTGGCGAGTTCATCTGCCTTACAGTTACCTGGAATGTCTCTATGGCCCGGCACCCAGCAAAGGTGAATATTAAACTGTTGTGTCATATCCATTAGAGATGATCGACAGTTATGGACTGTTATAGAGTTTGTAGAGACAGAATCCAGATATTTGATAGCGGCCTGACTATCTGAGAAAATACGGATATCAGATGTTGATATCACGTTTTCTTTAAGCCAAGATAAGACTTCTTTTATCGCCAAAAGTTCCGCCTGAAACACGCTACAATGATTGGGAAGGCGGAATGAGAGACTTAATTTCAGTCGTTCAATGTACACACCTCCACCAACCCCTTCTTTTGTTTTTGACCCATCTCGTCGGGTCGGTCGGTCGGCGGAAAAAATTACAACACACTGTGGCAGTATGAAAGAGTAGCTTATGTTAAAAAAAGTTGTTTTGAGAAATTTACATTTTTGTCTAAAAGTTGTATTTATGGTGGATATTGTTATTTCTAAAGTCGAATCATTAAATAAGATAAATACATCAAGATTTATGTTATTTTTGATAAAAATACGAGTATTGAGCGCGAAGTAGAAAAAATTGTGTTTTTAAACTTAGGTTCTTCTGTAAAAACCAATTTTCAAATAAAGTTTGTCTTATAAGTAACGTAAGCTTCTCTGTCACATTTACACAAATAAATAAAAAGAACCTTAAGTTGACTTAAGATTTTATGTCGCATTCCAGTTTTTTAAATAAATTAGACATAGGGTATTTTTGACAATTTTTATTTTTGATTATTTTTAATATTAATGGTTAATCAAAACAATGACAGGAACATAAACCGTACAAAATTCATTTGAAGCTTAGAATTAAAGTTTTTATTTAAATAATAATAGTAATGGTTTAAAAAAAGCAGTAATAGAAACTAAATCGTACGAAATTCATTTATTCAACTTAAAATTAACATCTAAAATATCAGCATTTTTGATAAATTATAATTCTCATCTTCACCTTCGGTTAAATCTGGATGATAGTCTTCCTTTTGATTTGTGTTTAGGTTGTTATAAAAAGGATGGTAAATATTGTCTATCAATGGCAGCATATCCAATAAATCATTCTTTTTCTTTTCGTTTATTTCCAGAGGTGAAGAATAGCATTTCTGAAAATCTGTAATTTTGATCGACTGAAAACCACGGCGTCTGATATTAAGCACGTTTTATGTAACTTTTACCTGTGTTTATTTTTTTCCGCGCATCTTTTTCGATTGTTTTGCATTGTTTCCATTATGTCCGTCTTCATTTTCTGAACATGTGGATTCAAAATCTCCAAATTATAGGTTATGTTCCAACTGACTACCAGCGTTTTTTGTTTCTAATGAAATGTCAGATTTGTCACTTACCTACAGTATCAAAAATAGACGGCACAAAATCAGGATCACACATTGAGTCATCATCATCGAAATCTTTTAATGTTTCTTCTTCAACCTCCGTTAAGACACCAACATTTTTGTCACCAATATTCCCTTCATATTCTGTGCTCTGAAAATCTGGATTCTCCGACATGTCTGGCACTTTAATTACATGTAAAAAGTTAATGATTTCACTTTCCTATTTTATAATTTAGTTTCTAGTAATATTGCCTTCGTCACTTAAAGATGGTTCTGCAGCTTTGTCAAAAAGCTGGCGTTGTTTTTTGTATGCCATTGATAAAATTTTTCTTGCACGTTCCATTCTATTTTTTTCTAGAAACTACGTTAATAAGTTCACGTAACTAGGAATGTTGTGTGCGAACTTTAGATAGCGACTAACGTATATAGCCTGTACCTATTATGTTTGTTTGTTTTTTTTCTGTTCAAGATAGATAAGCGTGCGCGTTCTCCTTCTACCGAGGACAACCTCGCGTCCTCGCGAAAGAAACTCAAAGTTTCAAAGTTTCCAATATCGAAATATAATATCTATGAACAATAATTTCAAATCTCCTGGATACTGGAGCCCATTGCAGTGTGTGGCAGACGCTGGCAATGAATGTGATGATATGGATGATAATCAATTCACATCAATACAATCTGCTCCAAAAATAAAAGTGCCCCCAATAAAATTATTGCAAAAGTCATGTGACTATGTGCATCAAATAATGAAAACTATTAAAGTCAATGACTACTGCATAAAAATTATTTCCATCGGTATTAAGATTATGTGTGAATCTATTGATACCTACAAAATGGTGATTGAAAAACTAAAATTTGAGAACTGTCAATATTTCTCACATGACTTGAAAAGTGAAAAAGCTTTTAAAGTAATTTTGTATGGCCTTAGCTCATTTGATACCGCTGCTGTACTAAAATCGCAATTGATAAGAATCGGTCTAAAATGTGTAAACATTAAAAGTGTAACAAAAAACTATATATATTATTCCGAAACTTTTTATGTTTGCTTTCTTGAAAGTGGTTCCATTAAAATGTCAGACTTAAAAAAGAACTTTCGAACTGTTTTTCACACGCAAATAAGTAAATTGGAACTGTCAACGAAATCATACAAATAAAATAACACAGTGCCGAAACTGTCAGATGTTTGGACACGGTGAAAATAGTTTCCATGTCAAAACATACTGTTCCATCTGTGCCGGCTCTCACAAGACTGAAGAATGTGTCAACAAAGACAAATTCAAATGCGCAAACTGCAATGAGAGTCACAAGTCAACCGATTTAATCTGTGAAAGCAGAAATAAATATTTGGAAATAAGAGCTAAGATTGCGAGTAAAACAAGGCGCTCTCTCCAACCAAAGCTTACAAATCCAAATGTCAGTGTACCATCTTACCTCTCAATTAATGATTTCCCTTCCTTACCTACCCGTTCTTCAAGCAAACATGTAGTGAACAATAATAATACTCGAGTATCCAATTCATGGGTACATACACAACACTCACTATCATGATCATCGTTTCCAGCAGCAGCACCTTCTAACATTCACTAACACATTAGTGCATCAACAATCAACGCCAATATCACCAACAGCGGTGAGTTGTTCTCAATGGAAGAACTTAATTCTCTTGTAATGGAAATGATTACGAAACTAAGTACATGTAAAACCAAAAATGATCAATTTTATGCTATCGCTCAGTTAGCTACTAAATTTTTGTATCAAAATGCCATATAAAGATAAGTTACTAAATATAATTACATGGAATGCCAGGGATGTCCGAAGTAAATAATGGGTGATTTTTTTGAGGTTAGGATTTTCATGCATTAGTATTTGACAGATCACGCGGGATTTCAGACATGGTGTCAAAGAGAAAGATGCTCAGTATGCTTTGACATTTCATCATGAATAGACTTACTAACGAGCACCGCTTGCAAATCATTGAATTTTATTACCAAAATCAGTGTTCGGTTCGAAATGTGTTTCGCGACAAATTTTGTTCAGCGATGAGGCTCATTTCTGGTTGAATGGCTACGTAAATAAGCAAAATTGCCGCATTTGGAGTGAAGAGCAACCAGAAGCCGTTCAAGAACTGCCCATGCATCCCGAAAAATGCACTGTTTGGTGTGGTTTGTACGCTGGTGGACTCATTGGACCGTATTTTTTCAAAGATGCTGTTGGACGCAACGTTACGGTGAATGGCGATCGCTATCGTTCAATGCTAACAAACTTTTTGTTGCCAAAAATGGAAGAACTGAACTTGGTTGACATGTGGTTTCAACAAGATGGCGCTACATGCCACACAGCTCGCGATTCTATGGCCATTTTGAGGGAAAACTTCGGAGAACAATTCATCTCAAGGAATGGACCGGTAAGTTGGCCACCAAGATCATGCGATTTGATGCCTTTAGACTATTTTTTGTGGGGCTACGTCAAGTCTAAAGTCTACACAAATAAGCCAGCAACTATTCCAGCTTTGGAAGACAACATTTCCGAAGAAATTCGGGCTGTTCCGGCCGAAATGCTCGAAAAAGTTACCCAAAATTGGACTTTCCGAATGGAGCACCTAAGACGCAGCCGCGGTCAACATTTAAATGAAATTATCTTCAAAAAGTAAATGTCATGGACCAATCTAACGTTTCAAATAAAGAATCGATGAGATTTTGCAAATTTTATGCGTTTTTTTTTTTAAAAAAAGTTCTCAAGCTCTTAAAAAATCACCCGATATATAGAGCTTTCAAACTTCTTAAATTCAAAAAAGGTAGATATTGCGTTAATTACAGAGACGTCCCGAGTCGAAATTTTGGCCCTATTTTCGTCCCCAAAATTCAGGTTCTCTGAGGTTCAAAGAGATTCTGTTGCAATTTATCTAGCACTTTATAATATTTTACAATATTAATTATTAATAGAACAAAACTGAAATAAAAAAAGAACACAATTTGCAAAAACGCGCGAAATAAGAAATGAAATGTGCCGATCTGTCAAAGTACAGCGGCGAAGAAGCGAACAGGCAAAAATTGCAACTCGCAGCAGGTTGAGTGCTGCCACCACGACGAGCTCAGTAAAGGGGTGAGTTCAACGCAAAGTTTAATTAATCGAGGGATCGACCAATTAAGTAGCTCGCGATTTATTTGATATCACTTTGATATCAGAAAAGTATATTTTGATTAGATTTACCACATGGGCGTTCTTACGTTAAGTAAGAAAAGGGGCGCCAGCAATTTTTTCCTGAAATTAAAAAAAAGGAAATTGCAAACCTTATTTAAAGAACAAAGAGAACAAAGAAAAAAAAAATCCAACTACAAAAGAAAGAAATACCACAAATATAATTTTACTGAATTTTTAATTTTTATTCTGAAGGTGCCTGAGAAACCTTACTACGCAGGATGAAAACTCAGGATCTTTTCGTTTTGATGTAAATTTTACAAAAAAAATAGTATAAAAAAAAATGGACGATGGACCGTTAAGGTCGCTATTCCCACAAAGAAATTGGGCTTTTCAAGAAACTATTCACAATTAAACAACACAAAAAAAATTGTACTTATCTTTTTTTTCTTTTTTTTTTTAGCTACGAATCCGGACTAGTCCTTATTTTTCCTCCTTTTATTAAATTTTCTTCTAACTAATTTTCACAAAAATTAGTTAACCACTTTTTCTCACTTTTCTTATCTTTTTCGCCTTCTCCTATTTCTCAACTCTTATTCACCAAAATTATCTCCTCTCACTTTGAATGCTCGGAAAGAATTGACTTCCAGATTCTTTGATCTGTCAAGTCTCATCTTTCCTAATTCCCGCCATTTTGAGCTTTCAGCCAATGTGGAGTGGCGGATCTCAATTCACATCATCAACAGCCAATCGGAGATCGGCTTGTTGATATCAACTTGTGATGAGATTCTCGCGATCCCGCTTACTCGCTCTACTCCCACAGCTAAATGCAAGTCATTCTGGAATTCGCCGCCCGCTGGATTCACTTCCAGGTCACGACGATTCCAGAAGCTGCATTCAGCCACCCCCATTTTCTACCTCGACAAAAGTTGAGAAACACAAAAAATTGCGAAAAACATAATTCTTCACAAAACCTTACTATCAATTCTACAAAAAGAAAAAGAAGGAAAAATGATGACCCATTCGGGATCTGTAGCTAAATCTTACATCGAACTAGTCCTGAACTAAGTTGTTGGGAACTTAAGAGTCCATACGTCCATTAACAAAGTTTAAGTTACATTAATTTACGTTGCAATTTAATAGTTTGATCAGAATTTAAGTAAAAAATATAATATAATATCAATTATTAACTTTTAAATCATTAAAATTTTAGGTTGGGCCTTCGGCCATTCTCTATTCGGAGTGACTTCTCATGCAACTTTTTGTCCATGCCATCACCAGACCGTCCATCTGGTTTGGTTTCACTTCCATGGAAACCATTCCTCTTTTGTACCCTGAAACTAAACTTGGTATTATTTTTTCCTCACGAAAATGACAGAGAGAACCATGGTCAGAAGGACTATGGCCGTCCCGCTCTCTCTCATCCTCGTGTAGAAGGGTGTGACATTTGTCAAATCAACGAAGTAAACAAACAAAAGTGGATGCACAATGCATCGTCGTGATTAAAATTAAAATTAAATATTAAAAATAACTCGTTGCGTTCAATTGTAACGCAACAATTCAAAAGAGGATCACTTTCTGTTAAAATGTTGCTCCTCATTTAAACCTAAAAGTGGCAGTTATCGGACAAAATACGATGTTTAGGATCAAATGAGGACGACAGCAAAAAGCCTCAAATGAACCTTTTTCATCTTAACCATAGCTTTTTTCTTTGTTCATTTACTCTCTCCCTTTCTCTTTCTATAAGACTAAATTATTAGACTCTCTCTCTCTCTTTCTTATTTTCTTTTCTTTTTCTTTCTCTCTCTCTCTCTTTCTCTTTCCTACTTGCTTTTGCTCTTTCTCTCTCACTTTCTTTCATTTTATTTATTAGGAAGATTTTTTAAAAATAATATAAATTATATTTTAATTTTATTCTTTTTTTTTTTTCATTAAACAAAGAAGTTTTTATTATTATTTTATGGGCCTACTTCGAGGTTGCTTTGAATGACATTTCTATTATTTCATCCCTCCAAAGAGCAAATATTTTGTTTGTTGACATTTGTTTACAGCTGTTGAGCTGTCAGACAAAGCAAATGCTCAGATAATTGAACTAGAGCTCCCGTTTGGAGTTACATTACGTTACATTACGTTCTTTTCCTTACAATTGTCAAACGAAACGTGAGGTCGAAGCTCCATTGTGATAGCATGCATTGAAGTCATATGGCTGAACTCGTAAACGTCAGACGAAGCCGAAGCTGAAACGTGTTTGTGATTCAGCCATAAACGACCAGGTAGGCTTATTAAGTATGAAAAAAGGGCGTTATTTTTTTCTGTGTTGATAAACCTTCATTTAGGACGAAATGAGGTTCACAAAATATGCGTAGAAAAACGAAAAGAATTCTAAATATTCATGTAGGACGAAATGAGGACGATAAAAAATCGTTTAGGATGATATGAGGTTCATTTTTCTGTATGTAGAAGCAAATGAGGAGAAAAGATCCTTTTAAGGATCAGAATAGGGCCAGTATTTCGAATCGGGGTGGTTAGACCTAAATGTTAAAATATCAACTCCCGGTTTCTATTGCTATCGTGTTGATAGAATAGATGAAAGAGGTGGGGTGTTGCAATATTAGTACGAAAATCAATTCAACATTCTGTTTTATTACCTATACGTACCTTTTGTATAGAAAATAATGGAATTCAACTTATATTAGGTAACGATAGAACCATTGAAATAATTTGTGCATACTTTCGGAGAGGATCTTCATCCCCATTAAAGAGACAACACTTGCAATCCGATTTAAGAAAGCTCTTTATAAAAAACAAAAACTATATTGTTGGTGGTGATCTAAATTGCAGACACAGAGATTGGGGTTGTAGAAGAGCTAATTCTTGGGCAACCTACTGTCGGATCTAACAAATATTTATATTTCCTTTTTCCAAATTGTTTCCATCAGGTCCTACTTAGTATATACCCGCTGGTTAAAGAGGAAGTCCTTCAGTGTTAGACCTTTTTGTCACTAACACTGCTGACACTGTGTCTCAGCCTATAGATTTGACGAACTTCATTCGGATCATAACCCTATGCTGTTACAAGTTCTTCATCCTTCCCAAGTAATAGAAAAGTATTATTTTGATTTTAAAAATATACCAACTGGTCAATTTTCAAATCAGATTTAAAACTTAAACTGAGAAATATGCCTACGGAAATAGGCAATGTTAGAACCAAAGAAGGTGTTGACTCACTTCTTTCAGGTTTCTCTGATCAAATTCTTAGCTCAATACATTCTTCTGTGCCGAAGCTAGAATATATTCGTGTCAGAAATGGTATTAAAAGACAGTGGCAACGATATCGTTTGCCAGTACATCGCCATCAGTTGAAGTATTTTAATAAACTCATTTCTATGGAAGTTCAAAAAAACCGAAATACCCAATGGAACCAAACACTCAGCCAGTTACAGAAAAATGATAAACCTTTCTGGAACATTGCTAAAATTATAAAAAATAAGACGAGATTAATTCCTGCTCTTAAAATTTGTAATGAGGTCCTTTATACTGATAGTGAAAAGGCGAATGCTTTCGTTGTAGAATTCAGAAAAAAACATGAGGTATCCCAACAGCTAAGCGATCTAGGTACTATAAGTTTGGTAGACGCTGCCTCTTATAGAATTTTATCTTCTATAACAGAAACACCCCAAGATGAATACGTATCTGTTGATGATGTTTCCGCTATAATAAAAGAGTTGCGAGTAAGGAAAACCGATGGACTTGATAATATAAAAAATGTATACCTCAAAAATTTACCCAAGTCAGGAAGAAAGTATCTAAAGTTTTTTATCAACGCCTGTTTGAAGAATCAATACTTTCCTGAGACCTGGAAAATAGCGAAGGTTATACCAATATTGAAAGCTGGTAAAGATAGGGAAAATGCTAGTAGCTATAGGCCAATCAGTCTTCTTAGTAGTTTGAGTAAAGTGTTTGAAAAAGTATTAAAAAAAAACTCAACTTATTAATTGAAGAAAAACATATTTTTCCTGAGCAACAGTTTGGATTTAGGAGCCACCACAGTACTTCACATCAAGTCCTTAGGATTTGTAACATTATCAAAAATAATCGTTCTAAAGGAAGATCTACAGGTATGGTCCTATTAGATATCGAAAAAGCTTTCGACTCTGTTTGGCATAATGCTCTGATTTACAAACTGGAAACATTCGCGATTCCAAGTTTTCTCATAAAAACAATTCAAAGTTTTTTATCAAAAAGATGTTTTCAAGTGTACGTTAATAAATGTAAATCCGTGTTAGTTATTATTCAGTATGGTGTCCCTCAAGGTTCAGTTCTTGGTCCTGTCTTATATAATGTGTACACGTCTGATTTTCCACAGCTACCTTATTGTGAATCAAGGATTTATGCAGATGACACCTGCATACTCTCTTCGCATGAGTTTGGTCTCAATATTAAGACCAATCTTCAAAATGCACTTCATATTTTAATGAGATATTATCACAAATGGAAAATTAAACTAAATGCTGGAAAGATAAAATCAATCTTTTTCACGAGAAAAAGAAAGCGATTATTTCTTCCCAGTAATGAACTGGAAGTCAACGGTGCTACTATAAAATGGGAGTCTAATGTGCAATATCTAGGAATAAACCGTGACAAGCGGCTTATTTTTAAAGAACATATTAGTAAAATAATTAAAAAAGTTAATATTGCAATTAAAATGTTATACCCGCTTATAAATAGAAAATCGCATTTAAGTGCTGAAAATAAGATCATTATACAAAAGGTTTTGTTTCAAGCAATGTTGTTGTATGGATGTCAGGTGTGGGGTAATTGCGCAATCTCCCATATTAAAAAACTCCAAGTGTGTCAAAACAAAATTTTAAAAATGATGTTTAATCTACCCTGGCATTATTTAACTAATGATCTTCATAATAAAACAGGTGTTGAATTGATTTGCACAAGAATTCGAAAATTAACTGATAATTTCTTAATGAACTGTGATATTTCTGACAACCCTTTGGTAGTGCAATTACATGTGAAATTAAATTATAGTTCAAGACAATTTAATTGTTCTACGAGTATGTATTTGTATTTTTTTTTTATTGAGAAACTTTTAAAAAAAACACCTGCTCCGAACTCAAAAATTCATCGAAATTGTTATTTTAATTGTGAAAATTATGTAAAGATTTCAAAGAGTAATGTATGTTTTTATTCATCAGGTTTTCCTTCGAACCATACAATAATGTGAAATGTTAAATGCAACTTCAAACGAAAAGAAAAAACAATCCCTCGTCTTAGACTCACTTTGCATAAAGAAGATTAGACAAAGAAAAGTTTACAACGTAATATCCACTTAAAGACAATGAATGTACGTAGCTGAAGCACAAAAATGAAGTTTCCCTAACACTTTACACTATACACTTGACTCGAGATTTGACTACCTTTTACATAGACTCATAGTCAACCATAATTTAAAAAACTTTTAAGTCGAACTAAGGTACTTCTGTTCAAAACTTTACTAGACATAAAATCCTATAATTGGGTTGGGTTCGAAATCCTGTATGGATCATAATACTGTATTTAAAATACTGTATCTCAAAATACTGTATTTCAAAATACTGTATGTACAAAATACTGTATGATCAAAATACTGTAGCTCAAAATTCTGCATCTTAAAATTCTGTATACCAAAATTCTGTATTTCAAAATGCTGTAAATAGGCTGACAAATAAAAATCGTTTTGATAATGTAAAAAAGTGCGCACTTTTTTACATTATCAAAACGATTTTTATTTGTCAGCCTATTTACAGCATGTTGAAATACAGAATTTTAAAAACAGATTACTTTTATAAAGAATACATCATAATATTTTTTTCATTGGCATAATGTTCTAATATACTTCCCTTGAACAATAACATATTATGATAATTCATAAGTCTTTGAATTAATAAAAAAAAAAAAAAAAAAAAACAAATAAATGGTATCTTCGTCTTATTTTCTCTTCCCATTTTCTTCTCATTAATTGTTATTTCTCTCACAGTTGTATATGAATTGTTGTTACCACAATCAACAATTCCATAAACAATTACACTGAACTTATTGATCTGTCAAAACTTCCAAGTGTTCGTTCATTTCGTGAAGCTAATGCAAATTTAAGAATAAAGTGAAATTTAGTTTTAAAATGAATGTATCAATTGTGAAGTCAAATAAAGGAAAAGATAAATTATTAGTTGATGGATATGCATTTTGTTTGGAAAGGGTGACGAAAGTAGGAACATACAATTGGGCTTGTACATAGAGGATAAAAATATAAATGCAAATCGCGGGTAGTGATAAGTGTTACAGAAGACGTGCACAAGATCTCAAAATACTCCAGTTGCCATACGCATGAACCAACAGCCAGAAAAAGATGTGATAGCAGCCAATAATTCATTAAAAAATTGTGCTAAAAATGGTGCGATGAGAATAAGTCAGATTGTTAAACAATCTGTGGTCAATACTACATCTTGCAGTTGGGATTATCTACCATCGAAACATTCTCTAAAACAAAAAATTCAAAAAGTGAGGAAATCGTTTCCAATGGCAAAAGAACCTGACACTTTGGAAGATATAGACATCCCTCTAAGTCTATACTTTCTTGAAGGGGAATTATTTTTTCAGGCGGAGAAATTTGTTGACGATGAGGAAATTTTAATTTTTGCAACAAGATCTTCATTGCAGTTATTGTGTTACAGCGATTGTTGGATCATGGATGGAACATTTGACGTAGTACCAACCATAATGAGGCAGCTTTTTTCGATTTATGGCAGAGTTGAAGGAGAAATTGTACCTCTTGCTTTCTGCTTAATGACGAAAAAAACGTTGGAGCTCTATGAAGCATTCTTTATAGAGCTACTCAAAAAAGCTTTAAATTACTCCATTCATTTAAAGCCACACAGGATCATCTGTGACTTTGAAAATGGAATAATAAAAGCTGCGAAAAAATGTTTCCCTGATGTCAGAGGTTGCCTTTTCCACTTTGGGCAGATCATTTGGAGAAGAATTCAGAAAGAAAGGTTTGTTTCAGAAGTAAAATAGAATTTTATTTGCTATGAATAAATATTTTTTACTGTTTTTCTTCCAGATTAGTACAGAAGTATGGGAACAATGAAAACTTTGCTCTTCAGGTTCGCATGATCAAAAGTTTTTCTTTTGTTCCAGCTGATGAGGTCACGCAATACTACGGTTCGTTTCCAACTGGTTTGAACAAAATTATATAAAAGGGAGGCATCTACCAGAGTTTTGGTCCATTTTTGACACTGAAAAATCGAATACGGTAGTATTTCCGAGGAGCCAGAACAGTGTTGAGGCCTGGCATCGCCGCCGGTTGAAAAGTTTGGTTGGGAAAAGGAAAGCAGGATTATACAAGCTTATTTACTGCTTTGAAAAATGAGCTTTTATTTGCAAAAGCGGAAGTTGAACGGGTTCGAAATAGTGAGCATATTCGGAAAAAAAAGAAAACTCTACTTAGAAACAAAAAAATTGGGCGTGTAATGAGAAAAATTAATGATTTAAGCCATATTGGCTACTTAAAAAGAATAGCAAAAAATCTGATTTTATATTAAGTTCATCTGTTCGTTATCATTAATATACGCACAAGGAAGTTTGTGATTTTGTTTTTTTTTTTTTGTTATTTTTCATTACTTTTTGTTGTTGTTGTAAATACATTTGTATATACAATTCATAGATTGTTACTTATAAATATTATTGCCTATTGTTATTTACTTATTTATGATATGACTTATTAATGTATTCTGTTTTTTTTTTACTTGTTTGGAGTTTTAATAATATTTTTTTTTTTTAATATCAACTTTATTTCATTCCAAAATCTTAAGGCTAAGTTAAACAATTTTATCAAAAATAAAAGAAAAGATTAAACAATATTTCATATGGCTTCTAGATAAATTTAGTTAGTATCTCTTATTTTTTTTTTATTTCTATTGAATGTACATAAAATTAATAGATAACTTATAGCAAGATTTAAGATGAAATAGTTAGGTTACTTCTATTATTCAAAAGAATAAGTGACGAAGAAACATTAGATAGAAGAAAAGTTATAACAATATTTTTGTGGGGATTAATACAACAACAAATTTAAAATCAATATTAAGTATTAATTTCAAAAGAACATTATCATTTATAAATATAAGATAAATCAAATCAATGGATTAAGAATAAATTCTATTTCAGAATGATCAAAAGTAAAAAGCCAACGCTTAATTGAGGCTAAAAACTTTGATTCGTTTCTCACACATCTGAATTCATCAGGCAATTTATTAAATAAGCGGGGTGCAGTAACCGTATAAAAATTGCTAAAGTGGGATTTAAAAATTCTAGGAACATTCACGAGACGACGTAAATTAGAGCTTAATCTAGCTATCTCTAGAGCTCTCACATTATTATAACATTTACTTTTAAAAAATGATTTTAAAATATTATAAAAGTACAAATGTTTTAAAGGCAAAATACCGAGGTTACAGAACAAATTGAAACTGGGTGTCATACGAGGCACATTAGATATAATACGAATCGAGTGTTTTTGACTTATGAGCAATGGTTGAATTTTACAGGAATGAGTTCCACCCCAACAAGAAATACCAAATTGAATTTTCGATTGTACTAAGCCATAATACGCAAGTTTTAAGATTTTTTGAGGGCAATACAGACTTAGGTGGTAGATCTGTCTTACAACTTTATTAAGATAAAGTTTTAAATTCTTCGTATGTTCAACCCAACTAAGCTTCTTATCGAGTAAAACTCCCAAGTATTTAAAGTGATCAACACGTTCAATATCGAAGCAACCATCACAACAGCGAAAACCTGGACAATTCATAGGTGAACAGACTTGAAAACCAGAACAGTTAGGTGCATGATAAGTCAGGGAGAAACTTTCGGGAAAAATTCCCTTTAAATTAAAGAGCATGAATTTAGTCTTGCAACTTATAACCAATTTATGTGACCCAAACCAGTGTCGTAGAATATCTAAGTCGTGGTTCATACTGACAAAAGTTTCAAAGTAATTATTATTTGAGTACGAGAGAGTAGTATCATCCGCAAAAACAGACAATTTTCCCTTAAAAGGCTGTAAGAATAAGGAGTTAACAAATATTAGAAACAGGATATGACCTAAAACAGAACCTTGGGGAATACCCATACTGAGATAAGATACTGAACTTAGAGTATCTTTTATCTTGGTCATTTGGTTACGATTTGTTAGGTACGAACAAAACCAATCATAAACAAAGCCTCTGAAACCAGCATAATAAAGTTTTTTCAGTAATAAGTCATGGTCAACCGTATCAAGGGCTTTTGTAATGTCAATGAATAAAGCCGCCGTTACCTTGGAATCATTAATTGAGTTATAAATTTCACCACAGAACTTTAACAGGGCATCTTCTGTTGACTTACCTTTAAGAAAACCAAACTGACTATCACTGAAAAACTCAGTTCTAGAAAGAAAGGACATTATTCTGTTCTTCATTCCCTTTTCAAAAACCTTGGAAAATACGGAAAGGAGAGAAATAGGTCTATAGTTATTTAAATCCAAAGAATCTCCTTTTTTATGTAATAAGATTATTATAGCAGTTTTTAGGGAATCAGGAAACACACCTTTTCTCACACAAAGATTAAATATAAAACAAAGAACATCAGCAATTTGAAAAGAAATATTTTTTAAGATACGACTGGAAATCATGTCATAGGAAGCCGAGTTTGACGATTTAAGAGAAAAAATCAATTTGTGAATTTCAAAGGCAGAGAAGTCATAAAAACAGAAACTATTTCGGTAAAAAATATCATTCTGAACGGCATCAACATGAATATTTAAATTATCAAACTGTACATTTTTTGAAATTGATGAAAAATGCTGATTGAAAACATTAGCTACATCAACAGGATCTGCGATTATTTCAGTATCTTTATAAATTTTGGATTCGACATCTGATGGATTACGATTCAAAATTTCATTCACTAGTCTTCATTCATTTTTAATATTTCCAACGTTTTCAGCAAGTTTATGAGCATAATAATTATCTCTGCACTTAAGTATTTCATTTTTCAAATCGCAGCACAATTTGTGATAAAAATTCTTAAGTCTTGAATTGTTAGGATATTCGAAGACGGTTTTTCTTTTTTATTTTATTTAATAATGGCAAGGATATCCAAGGCTTAAGACGTTTAAATTTGTTAGATTTTCTAGCAGTAGTTACGGTGCAATTTGAAATATGTGCCTGTAACTTATTCAAAAATAGATCAAATGCTATAGATGGATCACTTGAAGCATACACTACATCCCAAAATTCAAAAGTTAAGGCCGAACGCTATGCAGGATAGTTAATATTTTTATATCTAGAAAAAAACACACTATTTTGCTTTTGTATTTTATAATCAAGTTGAAGATTAGTCAGAAAATGATCAGTTAATTTTAAATCATACACCGATGATTTAAAACCTATTTTGTTTTTTCTATGCAAGCGTATAAAGATATGGTCTAAACATGAACTAGAAGTTGGAGTTACTCGCGTTGGTTCATTAACAAGAGAATTAAATCCAAACGAAGACATGATTGAAATAAAACTGACAGCATCAGAAGATTCAGATAAGATGTCTATATTAAAATCACCTAAAAGTGCCATATTTTTTGACCTAGTGCTGCTTAAAAATTCCGAAAATTCAGAAAAAAAAATTGAAACGCTACTTAAATGCAACCTATAAACACCAACAAAAGTGAAAGATGAACCTTGAATTTCCAAATCAACACATATTAAATCCCCACTCTTCAAATTAATATTCTTTACTTTGCAAACCATATCACTTCGATAGAATACCGCAACACCACCAGCAGAATAAGAGTTGTTACAATTAGCAGTGAAAACGTAATTTGGAATAGTATAGTTAGATATTTCAAAGTCATAAATCCAAATCTCCGAAACAAAAATGAGATCCGGAAGGTGATCAAGGGAAATCAGATGTGAGTAAAACGCATCAAAATTTTTTCTTAGACTACGAATATTTTGATGTATAACAGAAAAGTCATATTTATCAAAAATAGAATGGTCTACACAAAGACAATTAAATTCATTTAAATAAGAGGACGATAGCGCATTTTCAATCAAACTGTGGGAAGGATTTAATAAATTAGACTCCATTTAAGGAATTGCAAAGAGATGTAAAATCAACACAGTTTCTGATTGATAATACCTTATCTCCATCATTTACTCTTACAAGCACTGTTGAGTTACGAACCCAAACATATTTAAACTTTTTCTTAACTTTAAGATCCTTAACATTTTTTAATAAAGAACGAGTGTACTTTGTTAGGCTGTCATTGATGAAGATTCCGTCCTGTATGTAATTGCTGCCTTTGGTATTTTTCTTTTTATTTTTCCCTTGTTTATTTTACACTTAAATCTTCCCCAATTCCTTCAACGACAAGTTTCACCACAGCTTCTTTAATGTTTGTATTGTTTACAATAGGCAAACCAACGATGTCAACGGAGCATTTCAATTGCATTTGTTCTAAAACATTAACCCTCTGTTCCAGCACATCAGCTCTAGAAGAGAGAGTGACATTTCTCTCTTCCAAAATTTTAATTTTTTTTAGAGCTTCTGAATTAAGTTGTTGGAGCTTAATAATTTCGTTGTACAGAAGAGGCAGCGTTACTGATGCAGGTGGTTCAATCACATCGGTGGGGGTAGCGGGACGAGATGGTAGTGAATCAGAGAAAGAGCGGTACAGTTCAGTCTCAGTGATGATTGCGTTGGCATTCGATGACAGGTGAGGGGAAGACATGTGGGTGGTTAAACTGGAGCCGATATCAGATAGTGGCGGATTATTATCAAGATCAAGAGATGTTCTTAGAGAGATTGGCGACTTTGTACATTATGGGATGATTTCTCTCCCAAACTTAAACATCTCATGCAAATATAATCTCTTTTAGTTTTTTTTAACAAATCGATGTCTTTTTTCAGCAGGTTGGTGCACTTTTGGTGTAAATCAATATTGCACAGAGAGCATTTAATTCTTTGATCAGTTCTTTCAATCTTTAACTCACATAAATTGCACTTCATCTTGACTAATTTACAAAAGAGTTATTATCTAATATTTAACAGACTAATTGAAATTAACCGTGGCATGATGGTTAGTGCGTTGGACTGTCATGCGAGAGGTCTTGGGTTCGATCCCTGCCTATGCCACCTAAAGTTTTTTCACGGGTATTGCCTCTTGCGAGGAATTGACAAATTCTCCAAGAGTAATTCTTGTCATGAAAAGTGCTTTCTCAAATTTGCCGTTCGGATTCGGCTTAAAACTGTAGGTCCCTTCCATCCCTGACAACAGTACTCGCACACAGGAATGGTTGAGAGTTGTCAGTCACTAGGCCCTAGTTCTCAAACGGACTGTTGCGCCACCCAATTTATTTATTTTAATTGAAATTAAAATAATGATTTTTCTCTATAATGGAAGATTAAGAGCGGAATTTTTTAAAAATACAGAATTTTTAGATAATGTTTTGCTCATACAGCATTTTGAGAAGAAGAATTTTGAGATACAGTATTATCAGATACAGTATTTTGACAACACACCATTTTGAGATACAGTATATTAACCATACAGTATTATGAATATACAGTACCATACAGTATCATACAGAATTTTAACCATACAGTATTTTAAAATACAGCATTTCGAGCCGCTCCCCCTATAATTATCTTGCAGAGGAACGAAATGTTGTAAACAAAGCAATCTAATAACAAAGAATCACTATTATTATACCTTTCCAATCTCCATTAATTCGGTGTTTAATTGCTTCCACTTTAATATTATTTTGTGAAATTAAAGCGATATAGTTTTCTTAATTATTCTCCTTTTCATTTTTAGTCACTTTGGCAAAAGCTAATCCCCTTCGCACAATTAACCCTCTTGCTAAAATAGTGGTTCTCTATAGTTTAGTTTTCCAAAATCAACCCCCTTATAGAAATGAAAGAGAGATATTAAAGCTAACGATTTAAGCTTCATTATTTCGATTTAACTAACTAACACCGTGTTCCTATCTTTAAATATTCCTAAGGGAATCTGCAACTACTCACATTTGAACAACAGATTTGAGATAAACTCGCATTCGTACATTCGTACATTCGTATAACCTCCATCAAAAATATCTTCTATCGTTATCTTGATTTCGTTTCGTTAAATCTTTTCTTATTGTCAAGATGAATAAAATGAAATATTAAGTTAATCTAGAGCGAGATGAAGACAGCGATATAGAGACAGACACAGAAAGAAAGAATGCTTTGAGGTAATCTGCATAAGTCGGTCTGTAAATTCACTATTATCTCCAAAAAGGAGTGAGAAATTTCATTTTTGGTCGTCCTTGCTTTGCCTTTGCCTTTTCCTCTGGAGCCTCGGAGCTTACGGAACGCTAAGTGCTATATTTTGGTTAACCCTTGGATTACAAATGTCTACATTCAATATAATATTGTGTTTGTGTATATGTCTGCCTCTGCATGTATATATGACCAGGATAATACGAAATTTCCTGCTCGTCCTTTCTGTCGCAAAAGTCATCGCTGAAATTTGAATAAGACTTCTTCGAAATTCGTATCGTAGTTTGTATTGGCGTCGTTGGGGTGTTTTGGCGTTTGGATGAAGATCGACGTTGGTTGGTAACGACGACGACGAGGGCGGAAAGAAGAGAACGAAAAATATAAATAACTTAGATACTTAGAGTGTTTATCCTGGCTGTTAGTATCTATATATAAATATAACAGGATGTACGATGGAAAACTATTTCCGTTCTTGAGAGCGGAACACATTTGATATTCTCAAGGAGATATGTTACGAGTATGTAGGTACTCATACTGTATACTACCCAACTTCATAGCCATCAAGGATACAGCTTTTCAATCTTTTGGCTGTCTCGAAACATTAATTTCGAAGCCTTGGCACTTGGAAATCAGCGACCTATTGCTAAGTGGGTGATTTCAAATAAGTGCCTTCATCTTCTTATCATCAGGAGTTCTTAAGTTTGGGAGTTCTCAATTTGAACTTTTGTGTTTTTGTGTGAAATTATATACATTTTGGTATTTTTGGCATTTTTTCTGTGCGGTTTGACGCGGCTGTCGACGACGACGACGCACGAGAGGGAAATGTATATTTTCTTGCGTAGGCTTGAAAAATTATTTAATTATAATAATATGCGTATAGCGTAAGACAATTTTATACCAATTAGCAGATATGGAAATATATGTTACGTTCTTGACTACTTTTAAGTATCTATTTCTTAAGAGGGTGCGTTATGCGGCAAAATGGCGCTTTACAATGTCGTGACAATAGTCCAGAGACATCTTTGTTTTTTCTTTTACATTTTGTTATAGAGTGTCAACAAAGGGAATAATGATGTTTAAGCAGTTGGCTTTTATATTTTGCGTCTTAAAGGGTTTAATGTCCTGAATACATAGGCATACAAATATTCGTCCATCTGTCTTCTAAAAATAAAGCTTTTACATGTAATATCACTAAAAATACAAAGTCTAGTAGAACCGATTTGTAGAAAGCCAATGTCAATTTCATTTAGGGTGAAATTGGATGACATCCGTAGAGTTCAAATAGTAATTACCATTTTTCTGACTAAGGCCAGAAACATAAAATGGTAAAAATAGACGCAATGTCATTGCTATGCATGTTAAGCAGAAATTATGTAAGAAACTAATATCTTTTAAGAAGAAAAAATCAGAACAAATGTCAGGACTTTTGACCTTTTTTTAAGAGAGGTTTCTGTATTTTGAACTTTGAAGCAAATATAGTAACATTAAATAAAGAATTAAATAAGTTTTAGCTCTACAGAAGGTTATATTGGTTTTCATTACATGTTAAGTTCTTAATATGGGTTTTAATTGATACATATACATATATGTAAATATAATAAAAGGTTTTTTAATTGGCGCGGGTAGATTTTGGCTCTGCGTCTTGGCCATTTTGTTTTGTTGACATTTGTCAAATCTTTTGTTTGTTATTCAGTTGTTTATAACAAATCATCATGGTAAGTTACACGATTGAACAGCACGTTCAAATGATAAAACTTTATTATAAAAATGAGTGTTCGTTAATGCAAACGTTGCGCGCATTGCGCCCATTTTACGGTAGACGTGGTGGCTCTTCACAGTCGGCTCTTCAACGTTTGGTGGCCAAATTTGAGACGACCGGTTCAGTAAACAATCTGCCAACAACCGTACGTTCAGGTTCAAGGAACGCAAGATCGGCCGAAAACATCGCCGCGATCCGTGAAAGAGTACAGCAGAACCTGAGGCAGTCTATTCCTAGCCGTGCACAAGAACTCGGCCTCGGGCCTACACCCGTGCAAGATCCAATTGATCCCGGAACTCAAAGTTCATGACCATAGACAACGCCGTTTGTTCGCTGACTGGACTTCGAACCGTTTGGCATAGGACTCCAATTTTTGCCGAAAAATGATGTTTAGTGACGAGGCGCATTTTTGGATGAATGGCTGTGTCAACAAGCAAAATTGCTGTATATGAAAGACACCAACCTACGCGAGGTTCACCAGGTGATAATGCATCACCAAAAAGTCACCGTTAGTTATATATAACAATAAATCATTTGTTTGATTTTTGTAAAAATTATTAAAAATGCAGTTAAATAGTTCCTGATACTTTTTCAATATAAATTATTTTATGCAAAATCGTAACAGAGTTTGTAACTATAATAATTGTTTACGTAACGGCATGATTTTATTACAGAAAAGAGGCTGGGATGCGACCCACACTGATAACTTCCCATACTGTCTGTCGATTTGTCTTGCTTAAAAGGTTTTATTTCTTATATAAACAAATACAAATTAATAAAATTAATTTGAAGTCAATATCTTCTATATTGTTCACGAGATATCGAGAACCGAACATTAATTTTACCAACTTTGCGTACTATTTTTTGTAGATTTTAATTTTTATGAAAAAACTGATTACAATAACTTCTTATGGGAAATTACATGGTCAAGGCATGTACGCATGTAGTTTTTTAAAAAGTTTCGAGCATTGCGTTCTTCAGAAATTTCATATGAATATCAATATAGTAATTATTATTATTAACTTCCCATAGGAAGTTATTGTAATGGGTCCGATTTGTCAAATTGAAAATTTTGACATTTCTCGACGTTTCAAGGTCTCTAGAGTCGAAATAAAAGATTTTTAGAAAGACGTCTGTGCGTGCGTGTGTACGTACGTTCGTACGTTTTTTTCTTCGTCCATAGCTCAAGAACCAGAAGAGATATCGATTTCAAATAAATTTTGTTATACAGATAATAAGGCAGAAAGATGCAGAAAGGGCTCTCAAGAAAATATCATGGGTGGTTTTTGTACCATAGCAGTTTAAAAAAAAGGTGAAAATTTTGGTTAACCCTAAATATCTCATGAACCAATGAAACTAGAGACTTGAATTAAATTTTATGTTATATATTGTAACGTGACAACGTAACAAAACAATTATATTTTTGGAAAAAAATTCAATTAACGGTTTTTTTTATAAATCAAAAAAACTGAAAAAAAAAAATGTGTCACTTCGAAAATCTTACGACTAAAATATGATTTCATCTCCAAAACAATTTTGTGCAACGAAGAATAATATTTTTGACATCTGATAAAATTTTGAGAAAAATCTAATTGACAGCTTTTCTTATACCTAAAAAATAAAAACCTAAAAAAAAACATTACTCAAAGTTGGTAAAAATTGAATTTCGACTCAAATATCTTTTCAAAAGCTTGAGATTAAGGCTTCAAACTTATTTTATCTTATAAGAAATATTGTTTTCAACATTCTAAAAAATGTTGAGAAAAATCGAATTGATAGTTTTTTTACAAAAAATAAAAACCCAAAAAAAAAATGTTTAAAAGTTGGTAAAAAATGATTTTCGACTCAAATATCTTTTCAAAACTTTGAGATATTGTCTTTAAACTACTTTTATCTTTCAAAAAATATTGTTGTCAGTAAAATTTTGAAAAAAATCGAATTGACAATTTTTTTACAAAAAATTAAAAACCGAAAAAAAAATTTTACAAAAATTGTTAAAAAATGATTTTTGACTCAAATATCTTTTTAATAATTTGATATAATGGCTTCTAACTAATTTTAACTTATAAGAAATATTGTTTTTAACAATAGGAAACATTTTGAGAAAAATCGAACTGACAGTTTTTTTTTACAAAAAATAAAAACCTTAAAAAGAAACAATACTAAAACTTGTAAAAATTTACTTTCGACTCAAATAGCTTTTCAAAAATTACAAATATTGGTTTTAACTTATTTTATTTCACAGATAATATATAGTTTTCGATAATCAGTAATTTTTTTTATAAAAATCCAACAGTCCGTTTTTTCATTAAAAAAATAAAATCCACGACAGACGGGATGGGAAGTTATCAGTGTGGGTCGCATCCCAGCCTCTTTTTTTTTTATAATTAGCAAACACTAAAAGGTTTTTTTTTACCTTAAATATGCCAAAGACACAGTGTGAGCATTAGGAAAAGAGGGAAGGGTTGGATAGGAGGTGTCGGTGTACATTGATTTTGAATTCCTGAACATTGCAATGACAGGGAAAGATAGAGCGTGGCAAGGCGTTCCACATTCGCGTAGTACGGCTAAAAAATGAATCTCTGTACTTATTAGTACGGCCGAAGTTGGGCTCAAGGGTAAACTGATGGGCATTCCTAGAAGCGCGGGTATTACGGTTAAATTGTTTAAGAGGAGAAATGTAACTGGCTATTTCACTAGAGCATAGTCCGGTAAAATAACGGTAAGAAAGGGTGAGGCAAGAAACCTTGCGTCTTTGTTCGAGTGACGTAATAGAGTTGATGATGTTAATGTCGCCAATCATTTTAAAAGCTTTTCTTTGAATACTGTCCAAGAGGCTTTAATAAGTTACTGGAGCACTAGCCCATAGATGAGAGTTATATCCAAGTTTCGGACGTATATAGGTTTTGTAGATTGTAGCCAGATCAGACGGAGAGAAAAATTTCTTGCATCTTCTCAAAAAACCTAGACATCTTGCGGCTATTTTGCCGACATCGCGTATGTGATCGCTTCTTGCTGATGCAAATTCCGAGGATGTCGAGATTTTCCGTTTCATTGATGCAAGTGCCACTCATAGATAGTGGCAAAGAGGGTTTATCTCGCTTTAACGATACAAGACAGCATTGCGTTTTCGAAGCATTAAATTTCACACGATTTTTTATTCCCCATTATACAATGCTGTGTTGGTCGGAATTTAAAGAGCTTATCATATTTTGCCGTTGCAGTTCGACATCCGAAGAGGAGGGTTGTGAGTCTGGAAACGAATATGAAAAGCTAAGAGTGCTATCGTCAGCGAAACAATGTATTGGATTCGAAGTAGCAGACAGGAGATCATTTATAAAAATGAGGAAGAGGGTCGGAGAGAAAACGGAGCCCTGGGGCACACCAGCATTTATTTTATGGGTTTCAGACTTGAATCCGTCCAAAACAACTTGTATTGAACGGTTCGAAAGAAAATTTCTAATCCAACGAAGAAGAGATTCGTCGATACCGAAAGCAAGTATTTTCGATAAGAGAGCAAGATGCCTTGAGATTTATTGATAGCCATTGCAAATGCCAATCTAATTGGAAATTGAAGGCTTTTGAATTGAATAGGCACATCTGTGGGTATAATAATTCGGGGTAATAATATATTTTTACCTCGGAATAAAGAATTATGGCCTCGATAACATTTTTCATTAATTTTTTAATTACTGATCGCGTGCCGTTGCACAACCGTGTTGGGCTCAAATTACGAAGCAAAATTACCGGAAATCCAACCTTCAGTTGAAAATTATGCGGTGGCATGCCTGGTAAATCCAATGAGTTCAAAAACTCAGTTGGATAATTTACAGCTTCGGTAGCATCACAAACTGTATCAATAGATTTGTATGACACCAAGTCTCCTGGTAACTAATGTTGTATCTTGAAATTTAATTCGTTGACATCCACATTTTTTGCTGCTCAAATTGCCGGCCACTCATGATTTGTATATTGTCTGTGTACATCGGGAAATATCTGCTCAATGAGAGCATCTTGTTTGTGAATCAATAATCTTGCAGAAATCGACAGGTAATTTTATGCATCCAGTTTCATCTGTAGTAACTTTTCCGTCGCCTATACCTAACAGTTGTTTTGTGAATGTTTCAGCGGATGGATCTTGAAGCATTTGAACACGCATATTTACTTTCAGTTGTATTTTTTCAACATTACGCCTTAATGGCGATGATTTTAAGCACGCGTTGATCTCATCAGCGTACGTTGAACACAGAATAACGGGAAGTGTTTGTCTGAAATCACCTGAAAGGATTAACAGAGTGCATCCAAATAGTCTGTCATTGTTTTTTATATCTATCAATGTCCTGTTCAACGCCTCAAGCGAATGTTTGTGTGCCACAGTGCATTCATCCCAGAACTAAATGAACTGTTCTGCCTCCATCCAATAAAGTTGCCACGATCCCAGAAGATGCAACAGAAATTGCGATACCATTATTTGATCGTATTTTAGTAAGAATTTGCGAAATAAGGAATGTTTCGCCAGTTCCACCTGGTGCACCCCAAAAAAAGAATCCACCTTGTCCTGCCGAAACTGCGAGCATGATGTGGTCATAAATGGTTCTTTGTTTTTCATTCATTAGTGGGACATTGCGAGCACGAGTCGCTGCTTTTTCTACAGTATTGTATTGTAGTTCACGATTCAATTCAATGTCTATTAAATCAGATGCATTTCGATTTGGTAAATGCATACCGATATGTCTGAGTTTTAAGTTGGCAATTATAACGCAAAGACCCTCAATAGCAATCAATGCTTCATTGTGCATAGCGTCACTGCATACTATCGTAAGATTCTTGCACCGTATACGATGTTGATGATATTAAACAATAGCTTTTAGGAATATAAAAAATAAATAAAAACCTATTCTCAGACCTACCGAATGTATGTATATGTAAAATTTCGTTGAAATAGGTTAAGAAGTTTCGGAGGAGTATGGCAACTAACACTGTGACAGACGAATTTTATATATTAGATTTTAAAATTAATTTTAGTACTTCATGTCTCCTTTCATCTCTTCTTTAATGAATTATGTTCAATAAAAGTGTTGAAACCCCTCAAACAAATCAAATCAAATTTTAAAACTTTCTTTGTCAATATATGTATCAATGTCAGGATTTAACATTGAACTCCATTTTAATATCGTTTTTATTCTTGAATTTAATCCACCCCCAGTTTGGAGTTAAGGAATAAGGGAGTAACTTTAAGATTTTTAAGTACCTACGAGTATCTATCTACTTTTATATTTTGTTCCCATTCAAATATTTTTATTTTTATTGTGTCTGTCCGCAATAAACATGAATCTTAAAACCTTTAACAATAGTAATTTCGTGCTAAGGTCCAAAATTCATTTCTTTTTTCTTTATTTATAAACTATCTGATTTATTCAAAAAAGGCATAATATAACGTCTTTTAGAAATATTCACAGATTCAACCCTTTACCCCTTATAATACGAGTAGTTTTAATTTCATCACAATCAACAGTTGACAATAGATGGATGGACCCTTATTCACCTTTCTTCATCCTTAAAAACATTTTCGTCAGTGATGAAATATTTAAAGCTTTTTTATCAAAAAAAAAAAGAGGAGGAGAGGTTGTACGCCTCAAAGTTGCATGAAAAGAGTTCATAAATCTTTTTCTACAAGCAACAGAAAGCCTTCCATCGATATTTCTTTGTCTTCTAGGCCTCGACTCCAAACAAATTACTTATCTTTCAAGGATATGATTTTGGCTTTGATTTTTAAGCTGCTATTTTTTAGTCCAAATTGAGTGTGACACTAAAGTCTGTGAAAGTCATGAGTTTCGGTTTATCCTATTTTAAAGACGATTTTATGCAAATTTTGATGTTTAAAAATCATTTAAATTCTTGAATACCATTAGCAATAACTCGGTTAATGAAATTTTAATTTAATAATTAATTAACACCATCAAAATATTTTTCTTTTACTTTACGAATTTTATGTTGAATAATTTATTTTTAATTTAAAAATTATACATTTTTTCCGTGCTAAGATACACTTTGTATTTAGAAGAAATTATATTCATGATGGTTTTGAATTTATATGCCTAAATTCTTTCGCCCTCTCATATTCGAAGCTAATTTTTCATTTCTTCTTTTTATAAACCTATATGTACATATTTTGGTTTTTCTCATCATGGTGGTTCGTTTTGTTGTTCGTGTCAGGCTATAATAGCATTCGACAAATCGTTTAGGATAAGGCCTTGACTCGTTAGCTTATAGTCAGACAAAACATTAATTAATTCCCAAACCCTCAGACTAATTTCTTTTTTGTTGGCTAAAGGTTGTTGTTGTTGTTAATTTGGCCAGGTCCATAAAAAAAAAACAAGGATAACCTGACCATTAGCATAGGCGTGTCGCTTTTTCGTGATTTACTTAATTCTTGTTATGAAAAGTTCAAGGCGTTATCATCTTTTTTTTTTGATTATTTTCAATTTCATTAATCAATTTCATAAAAATATTTTTGTCTTCGTCCAAGAAAGCTGTGCTAAAAGAAGCCTTCACTCATCCAGACCAAGAGTTGATGATGGCCTGAGTCGGAGATGTCAAAAGTCAAGAAATTTAAAATAAAGTTAATAATAGGTGCGATATATTATTCAATCGTTTTCTGATGCAGCTGCTCATAATTTAATCCTCATCCTTTCAGTTGTTGGTTTAAAAATCAATAAATATTCGACAGTCCTGGTTCGTTCTGGTCCTGCTCCTGGTCATCACTATTCGACGATTGCTCGATAAACGGTCTATACGACCAGGCCAGGCTGCTGTGGAGGTGGCTACCTACTGCAGGCACTCTGTGTGATATTTTATTACTGGGTATGTAAATATCTGCATTCAATTATTTTGTAAAGGAACAATTTCACCGCCCAAGCTTTGAGACAATTCGTTTGAAACATTTACAGTCTGCATTTTATGCACCATTTACATGCTCACGAGGCATGAAATTTTCCATGTGTATGGATAATAGTGTCCTTTCAAAAAGTAATATGTCCTGGTATCCTGGATGCTTTCGTTCGTCGTCCTTTTCGTTCACGTACTTTTTCTCGTCCTGGTACTCGTCGATGGTGGGTGATTTTAATAAAATAAAAGGACCAGGATTGACAGCGACAGCAAAATGACAAAAGAATTTTGTATACTGCAGTTCTGGCAGTTATATTACAGCGAAGTGATCGCGTTGCATTTTCAAGCTGAATAGTTCGTTCAATTAAAATGAACTTCCATTGTGATGGGGACTTTTTGTTTTTGGTTTAATTCAAGAAATTACAGGACGAAGTTTGGTTGAAAATAGTTGGATAATTTTAACGTATGTATTGTATAGATATTGATTTATGGTGGAAGAGGAGAGCTTTACACTTTCATACAATATTTTTGACCATTTTTGAAATGAAGTTTCATTTCTCTTTTTTCGAATGACCATTAAGTTACATTAATGGTTAATGTGGCTTCCGTTATCCGATTTTTGACGGCGAAACGTCCGTTCATCGTCATCATCATCTGCAGGTTAAAATGAATAAGTCATTAAACATTAAAAGAGCAAGCATAGTACAGGGTTTTTCAACAGGGACGCTACAAAAGTAGAGCGACCAGGGATAGCAAACGACGCCATATTTCTTGCCGTTCTTTTGACATTTCTCTTCAGTAAAGTTTGCCATTTCATGATGGAAAGATATAGGAGCCAACAACGAATTGAAATTATTAAAATTTACTACAGAAATTCGGAGTCAGTGGCCTCAACGTTAAGAGCACTACGTCCAATTTATGTTTTACTAAACTCAAGACGAAACCTGATAAGGACAAACAAACAGATGTGATCTACAAAATTAACTGCAATGGAAAATCAAATGAACCATGCAACCTGTGTTATATTGGCACCATAAAACAACTTCTTAGAAATCTCGAATCATAAGTCCGACATAAAACTAAAAAATTCTGAAAAGACAGCCCTGGCCAGTCACAGCATTGAAAGCGGTCATTCTCCAAACTTTGAAGGCGTGGTCTCGTGGAAGTTCTACTGCAGAGAAACATGTTTCGAAACGATACACGTTAGAAACATTACATATGAACCGAAAACAAGACACACAAAACATTTCTGCTGTATATTGCTCTCTTCTTTGTTCTTAAATGTAATTTGTGCTTTATTCAATTTAGACTCAACTTCATTCTTCGAAGTGCTAATTATTTTTATAGTTTTATTTTTGATTTATATTAATTAATATTAAAATTTTGTTCATATAGGGTGTCCCAAAATTAACGCAAGATTTCTTGCGTTAATTTTGGGTGTCCCAAAATTAACGCAAGAAATCTTGCGTTAATTTCAAACAAGTTGATATACATATTTATTTAGAAACGAAATCTCATCAAATGGTAACATTTTTGGATTGATTAAGTGTTTAAAAAAATACTTGTCTTTATAAAGGGTGTCCCAAAATTAACGCAAGAAATCTTGCGTTAATTTTAGGACACCCTATATTATTCTTGAGTGAGTAAACTTTATTGTATTTGTATCCCATCGATCTAACTCAGATTATTTAAATATTTTTTGTGTTAATAAAGTTCCCCTGAAGAAGGCAGCAATCCCTGCCGAAACGTTGGGAAAGTAAATGTAACTTACTTGTTTCATCGCAAAAACTACAGCGACCAAAAAAGCCGACGGAAAGATATATTTCCACTAATCACAATAATTACACAAATTGGTCAATAAATTAACTCAACGGTCGTCATAATCGTCCTAGCAGATCAACAATTGAGCGTCTAGTGGAAAAACTTGAATCCACAGGCACGGTACAAAATGTTCCAGAGTGCCAGTGAGACAAAGAAGTGCCCATAGTGTCGAGAATATTGCTGCCGCTGAGGCTTCAGTGGCAGAAAGCCCAAATGTGTCTCTCACACGTCGTCGTTCTCAAGCGTTGGGCATCGCAGTGACGTCGTTGTGGCGAATTTTGGGAAAAGATCTTGGCTGATATCCTTACAAAATTAAATTGATGCAAGAACTGAACCCGCTTGACCAACAGAAGCGTCGTACGTTGGGCTAAGCAACAACTTGAAAATGATTCGGATTTTCATCGAAAAATCACCTTCAGCGATGAGGCTAATTTCTGGCTGAATGGCTTCGTCAATAAACAAAAAAGAGGCTGGAATGCGACCCAAACTGATAACTTTCCATTCCGTCTGTCGATTTGTTTTGCTTAAAATGTTTGTAGGTTTTCGTGTTTTGTTAAAAAGTTGTCAGTTGAATTATTCTAAAAAAAATTTTAAATTATCAACAATATTTTGCGTTTGATGAAATAGGTTGCTTTTGAAATCTTGTCAATTCCAATTAATATTTCTTACCCTCTTTGTCCAACATATTATCCTTCAGGTTCACTTGGTAGTCCTTCCGTTCTTGATTTGTTTGTGTCAAATGTGCCATGTCTTATAACCCAACCAACTAGTTTTCAAGCTCTCAGCTCTGATCATAATCCTGTTTTTTGTGACCTTATATGGTCGGGTGAAAAAAGTGTGCAATACTTTCAAGATTTAAAAAAAGCAAACTGGTTTTGCTTTAGAAGAAAAATCAATAGGAAAATCCAAAGTTGTCCTACACAGCTCGAAAATATTAACCGTAAAGATGATGTAGATCTTCTGATTCATGACTTTACAGAAAATATTAACTCTGCAATATATGTATGAAAGTGTGCCTAAAAGAGTAAAGAGAGAAACTTTACATAAGAAATTACCATCTAACATACTAGAACTGATTAAATTGAAAAATCTTCATCAAATGAATTGGCAACTTTATCGTCAACCCTTCTCTAGAAGAATGGTTTCTCATTTCAGTAAGATGATTTCAAACAAGCTTATGAAACATCGCAACCATGAATGGAATAAAAAGCTTAGTTCTCTAGATAAAAACGATAAACCATTTTGGAATATCGTTAAAATCGTTAAAATCGTTAAAAATAAAAATAGAACTCTTCCATTTCTAAAGGACTCGACGTCAATATACTTTACCGACAATGAAAAGTCTGAAGAACTTGCAAGGAATTTTTCAAAAAACCATTTGGTTTCACAAAGCTTAGGTGACAAGGAGACAAATGATCTCGTGAAAGTTCAAATCCAAAATACAAATGCTCTAAACGTGACAACACCATCAAATGCTTTTGTTAACGAAGAAAACATAACGAGTATTATTAAAAACCTCGAAACACGGAAAGTCGGAGGCTTAGATGGTATCAAAAATGTTTATTTGAAAAACCTACCGCAGAACGGAATTAGGTACTTAGCATTTATAATTAATTTATGTCTTAAACTTCAATATTTCCCCAATGTTTGGAAAAAAGCAAAAGATGTGCCTATTTTGAAAGCTGGTAAACCGCCAGATGTTTCTTCAAGCTACAGACCCATTAGCTTACTAAGCAGCATAACCAAAATATATGAAAAAGTCATAAAAGATCAAATTTCAAAGTTTGTTTAAAATTCAAATCTCCTTCCTGACGAGCAATTTGGTTTTAGAAGTTGTCACAGCACATCCCATCAAATACTTAGAATTTGTAACCATGTTAAAGAACATCGATTACATGGTCAGTCAACAGGAATGATAGTGTTAGATATAGAAAAGGCTTTCGATTCTGTATGGCACGATGGTCTTGTATACAAAATGATTAATTTTAAATGTCCAGTGTACTTGTGTAAGATCGTTCAAAGTTTCCTATCTGGTTGATGTTTTTAAGTGCATGTCAATAGTGGTATTTCAAATTTACGTTTTTTCTGTTTCGGAGTGCCACAAGGATCCGTCCTTGGACCATCTCTATACAATATATATACATCAGATTTCCCAGTGCTTCCTTTTTGCAATTCAGCATTATTTGCTGATGACACCGCAATTTTATCATCGCATGAATTCTCTCTCAATATTGAGACATTTAAAAAATGCGATTGAAGTTTTAGGAAAAAATTCAGATCTCACAGAATAAGATTTTGAAGATGAGGTTAAATCTTCCCTGGCATCATTCCACCATTGATTTGTATAATAGAGCGAATGTCGAATTGATTTCCGATAGAATTTGCAAGCTAACGAATAATTTTTACAACAGTTGCGAGATTTCGGAAAATCCACTCATACAACAGCTTACTTACCTGTGATAATAAGCAATTAACTTATTTCGTTTTGCTCTTTCTATATTATATATTTTTGTACTATATGTGCTACATGTTCAATTGATGTCATTTATTTATTTTTTTGTAACTATTTGTATCATTTATTTATTTGTTTATTTATCTATTAATTTATTTATTTATTTATATATTAGTTTATTTTTTTATTTATTTATTTGTTTTTTTTTGTTTATTTAATTATTTAATTATTAATTTATTTATTGATTTTCATTCACGTTATTTATTTTTTGTATGCTATTATGTACATTGTTTATTTCCTTATTGTATTTTTTTAATATTTTTAAGTTAATTATTGTTTCTATTCTGTTATTATTTATTTATTATTTATTTACTTGTTATTTATTTAACTAGTATTACGTTATTATTGTTATTATATAATAGTAATTTGTACTTTTGAGCTATAAACTCTTTAAATATCATGTATACTAGCGTATACAAGTATGTATATTAGCGTATACATACATATTATTTTTGTAAGCGAGAACAAGTGGAAAGACAAAGTAAAAGAAGAGCGCGACTTACTTCAAGAGTGGTTTTTATTCAAGTGACTTAACTAGTAATAATTATGTGTAACATAGGTACTAAAAGTATATGCTAATACAATAGAACAATAGAATAGGTTGCCATTCTGACAAACTCCATCTCAACCAAAATTCGCAATGAAAAAATTTATATAAACGAAATTCATTAAATTTTAAATAATTTCTTTGACAATTCAATATGCTTATTTTTGTTTAAACACTTCGTAAATATATCAGCTAAAATCAGCTAAAAATGATGTTTTCAATATGGAGCTTCACTTGGAAGAATATTGTATTAGTGATGTTAAAATTCTAACAGAGGCGTGCTTAAAGTTTAGAAAAATGTTCTTGATGCTTAATAACGTAGAGCCGTTTTTGGAATCTGTCACTATCGCTTCGGCATGTAATCTTGTGTATCGGCGTAATTTTCTTGCAGAAAACACCATCGGTTTGATCCCAAAAAAAAAATGGTTATAGGAATGTGGAAAAACATTCTAAAATTTCCATTAAGGCTTTAATTTGGGAAGGGAGAACGCGTCAAATATATATTGAACATGCTGCCAACGGAAAAGAAATGGTTATTGCTGAATTGAAAGTGGATGGGTTCTGTAGAGAAACTGGTCAGGTTTTTGAGTTTCACGGCTGTTATTATCATGGACATCCTAAGTGCTTAACCCATAGAAGAGATGAACCACTAGGAAGTGATACGCTTGACACACTAAACTTGCGATTTGAAAGAACGCAATCCAAAACGGCTAGATTGAAATCATTCAACTATGAAGTCATTGAAATTTGGGAATGCGAATTTAGAAGAAAACTATCAATGATGAATCATGAGGAGTCGGAGTTCTTAAAAACGCATCCGTGTATCGAGAAAACTCCACTCAACCCTCGAGATGCATTTTATGGGGGTAGAACCGGCAATACAACCATGTATTATCAGTGTAAAAAGGATGAAAAAATCAAGTACCTCGACGTATGTTCCTTATATCCATGGGTTTGTAAATATGGGAAATTTCCTATAGGACACCCAGAACTCTACACAGATCCATCCATAACTTCTCAGATAAAGTTAAAAGACATAAGTGGAATTATCAAATGCAAAATATTACCACCAGAGAACTTGTTTCATCCTGTTCTTCCAATAAAACAAAACAGTAAACTTATTTTCTCTTTGTGTAGGACATGCAGTAACCTCAAAACGAGAGAAAAATTTTGCCGTCATACAGATAATGAACGAGCTTTATACGGAACATGGATAATTGATGAGGTGTGCAAAGCCCTAGAAAAAGGTTATAAGCTTTTGGAAATCACCGAAATATGGAAATATAATGTGGTTCAGTGTAGTACAGAAATAGGTACTAAAGGGCTTTTTGATTCCATGATGGATAAGTTTCTGAAATTGAAGCAAGAAGCCTCGGGTTGGCCTAGTAATTGTAACACAGAAGAAGAAAAACAAAACTACATTTCTCACTTTTTAAAAAATGAAAACATTCAACTTGAATATTCTAACATTGAGAAAAATGAAGGTAAAAGATCTTTCTCAAAATTAATACTAAATTCGTTTTGGGGTAAGTTTGGTCAACGAGAGAATCAAGCTAGAACAAGCATTGTAAACAGCCCTTCAGAATTATATTAAATGTTGACAAACCCCACTCTAGAAGTCTGCAGTGTTTTACCAGTAAATGATGAAAATGTTGTCGTAAATTTCACAAGTAAAGAAGAGGCTGTGGAATCTTCTCCAACGGTAAATGTAAGCATTGCAGCCTTCACATCAACTCAGGCTCGTCTCAAACTGTATGACTTTTTGGAAAAGTTAGATAGAAGAGTGTTATATTATGACAAAGACTCTATTGTCTTCATAAGTCGTGAAGGAGAATTTGAACCATTAACAGGAGACCTAATCGGAGACTTGACGGATGAGTTGGAATCTTATGGAGTAGGCAGTTTTATTACAGAGTTCGTAAGTGGTGGGCCAAAAAATTATGCTTACAAAGTATTTAACCCTAACGATAATGCATCCTCCGTTGTGTGCAAAGTGAAAGGTATTTCCTTAAACTATTCTGCTTCAAAAAAGGTAAATTTTGAATCCATTAAAGAGGCAATACTTAAACCTGAAGAAAATGAGAGTATTCTGGTTGTTTCTGAGAACATAAAACGTACAAAGGAACATCAAGTAGTTACCAAAACAGAACACAAAACGTACAGACTTGTTTCGGAAAAAAGAAACTTCCTCCCCGATTTCAGTTCCCTTCCATATGGATTCACAAGAAAAATTACCCCATCAAAAATAAAAGATAATTTACAATAAAAACAAAACAATATGATTAATTAAATATACACAATATTTGTTTTATTTATTTTATTTGCTGGGCTATTATAGTTTAAACATGTTTACGAACCTCGCCCGTTATTACATTGTATTCAATGACTCTATCATGCAAAATTAAACAATACACAGTTGTTGAAGGAGGAACCGGTATTGTGGTTTTTAGTTCTATTTTCACATCCACTGGCCCTGTTTTTATTGCTTCATTTTGGTGTGAACAATCAACTACTATTATCGGTGCGGTATCCTTTAATTCCTGTCGAGATAATAGTGGATTTGATTGTTTTTTGTAGTAGGATTGCTGAAATTTACTGTACATATCATAAATAAGGGCGAATCGATCTTGCTTAAATTTGAGATTTAAGTCTTCACGAGGATATGCTTCTGAGTTTAAATACACTTTTAGATTATTCAAGTCACAGTGATCAAATTTGCTAACATCTTTATTTCGTTGATTTTTTCTATCGCTTTGCAAAGCAATTATAATAAATCTTGGTTTTTCCAGTTGACTTGAAGTTTTAACAGTCCAAATGTGATCAGTTACTGTTGGCAGTGCAGGATATTCATACATTTCCCAATTTCTAAAATGAATTTGAACTGGTTTCGATTGTATTTGCTTAAGTAGTGTAAGTTTTTCTGAATCAGCTAAAGTAATGTGAGGAACTCTCCATTGCAACTTAAAAACTGAAAGTTTTAATTCTTCATTCTCCTTGGAAAAATAAGCATTTTCATTGGATCGTGTACGAATAAGAATTAACTCGTGTCTTGCATTTACTATAATCTTTTTATAATCTTCGGCAAACCCCAACAGATTTTTCAATGGAACACAGAAGTTAAAAGTCCCTGAACTAAGGGATATACCATCTTTTCCAGTCCATGATGCATTTTCTAAGCTTTTACTTTCATGCTCACTCAAAGATATATAATTCTTTAATGATGTTGTTATACCAACATTTTTATTGAACTCAATATCCACTCCGTTGAGTTCATAATGAATTTCTTCGAAAAGAAATGCCATTGCATTATTACAAAGTTTTGATGTAGAAGATATCGTTCCATCTGCTTTTGTGAGACTTCCTTCAATATAAATGAAACTTTCAGAAGGTAAAATACACAAGTCCTGTTGCTGAATGAGAATACGTATTTCATCGCTTGGGTTGAATGATTGAAGAAAGGGTGAATAACTGTGATATTCATATTTGGATATACTATTGTCATAGCTAACAGCCTGAGTTATATTCAATATTTCACTCATTATCTTATTTTTAATTTAAAACCTAATGAAAGTAGATAAGCCGAATTTTCGGTGGTGAGGCTTTGTGTAGTTAGCTTTGATGTTTTATAAGGACTAATTGAGGAATTTGGTTTGACGTCTATTATATTATTGTAGATCAGCATTATTAAGAAGTGCGTTTTAAATGTAAGCGCACAGTTATTGTTTCTCCTCTAAAATTTATCAAATCTCCGTCTTGGTCCACTAGCTTTAGCGTAAGAGAGGTTATTCTATTGACATTCACTGGTAAATAGACTACATTTTTTGGAACTTCAATGATTTTATACCCCGGTCCTACTTCAGGGGAAAACTCATGTAGAGTATGTACGGGGCTGTTATTCAAATATGAACCAGTAATAATATTACACTCAATTCGTATAACATTAACTTTATTTATATCAACTGGTAAGTCTGATAGATGTTTTTGATCAGGTTCAAGTACACGTTTACTGAAACCTAATAATTTCCCAATTGTACGATCTTTGTTAAAATAAACTTTCTCGCTACATTGGATCTCACTTTTCAGGGTATTATTGTTTGCTTCCACCTTTATAGATGTTGTTGAATTCAACGTTAACAATGTTTCAGAAGCAAGTGTTGCAATGTCATCAATTTCATAGGACCCCACTGGAATTTCCAATACATCAGACCCAATGTGAAATAAATTATTCCGCTCATCCACATTAGGTATAGAATTATATGTTTGAAAATCAATCAACCCACAAACGTAATTATCATCAAATATTAGAGATGGGAAATAATCTGCGGTGAGAAGGGATGTATTCCCGCTTAATGTAAGTGTCAATGTCATGACGATAAAAAAGGTAATGAAAAAGTTTTATAGATTTTCTTTTTATTTATTTATTTAAAATTACAATCATATAAGAATCTTAAACATAAATGACCGCAATTTACTGAATCATAATCTTGGTGCTTAATATAATTATAATGTATATTATTACCTAAATATGTAATTAATTCAACTGGTGGTGGCAAATTTCCGAAACTATCAAAATAATCTATATAGTAGTCTTTTTTAAAATACGCTACCCAATGTGTTCCTAGTCCATTCGATGAATCAAGATTTATAATTCCACTTTCATTTTTCCAAGGTTTACCTTTTGGTAAACTATCGCGCATAAAAACCCCTCGAAAATTTGGGATAAAATCTTTTGCGAATGTTCTTAAATCCACCTCATTTAGTGCACGATTAGGTAGCGAGTTTAGTAGTTTTTTGATTGTGAATGTAAATATAAACCTAAACCTTTTCTATACGGCTTTAGATGTAAACCATGTCCAACTACAATCGATTCCATTTTTTGGTTATGTCGTTTTTTCTCCTCTAGATCTTTTTTAGCAATATTAGCATCATTTACAGCTTTTGCAATTCCTGCAGCTCCTCCCGACAAAGCTCCAAGAGCTGAAAGCCCAGCAAATAGAGGCACTAGAAATGGGATCACCCCACCAATTTTTGGTATTGAGATAACTCTTGGTATCCTTATGTTAGTACCATTACGTTTTATAGTTTTCTTTGCAGCTGACAAAGCTACTTTAACAGCTTTTTCAAGGTTATGGGGTTTTTTTTCCTCGAGTAGTCTTCCTATGTTTTTAATTGTTTTACTAAAAACCACAGGCTTTTTTGATTTTGTCATTTTGGCTTTTCTGTGTTTTCCATTAAGTTTTGAACACCCCATACCTAATTTTAGCTTACTCTTTATAAGATTTGTAACCACTGCAGCACTTGCTCGCTCACTTAAACTAGCGTCTTTTGATGTTACACGCTGCCAAGCTTTTTCAGACAAAATCTTATCAGCTATGTGTCGGTCTGAAGTATTTTTAAACTTAGAATAGGCTATATCGTGTTGCTTACACGCTTGATCAAGTAAATTAATTCCAGAGTCTCCTCGAGCTAAACGTTTTTCTAGTTTTGTTCCAGGACCACAATATTGATAACCAGGTAGATGTAATTCAATTGGTAATTTATTTATTACAGTATTTAGGAAACCATTCCCTTTCACTACATATCGATGACTGATTTTTTTGTTTGAAAAATCAATCATTTTAATATATGAGCACCAGCTTCTTCGAACCGTTATTCAGTTATGACAAATTAAAATATAATCTTCATTTTTATATAAATTTAATTAGTTTTTATCAGTATGCGCTTCGTTAAACAACAACATCTTTTACCTATCAAAAATATGGAATTAATTCAAAATGATGAAACAAAAGAGAAAAAACATGGGGAACTTCTACCTAATAGTATAAGAGGCCTAATCACGGGCCCATCCAATTGTGGTAAAACAAATGTTATGATGAGTTTATTACTACAGACAAATGGGTTAAGATTTGAAAATATTTATATATATTCAAAGTCCTTACATCAACCAAAGTATGAATTTTTAAAACAAGCAGTTATGCCTATAAAAAATATGGGTTTTTTTGCATTTGCAAATAATTGTGATGTCATACCACCCGAAGAGGCCAGACCAAACTCTGTATTTATTTTCGATGATGTTGCTTGTGAAAAGCAAGATGCGGTTCGAAACTATTTCAGTATGGGTCGACATCGTAATGTAGACAGTTTTTATTTGTGTCAGACATACACAAGAATCCCTAAGCACTTAATAAGAGACAATGCGAATTTCCTCATTGTTTTCAAACAAGATGACATGAATTTAAAACATATTTACAATAACCATGTGAATTCTGATATGACATTTCCAATGTTTCAAAGGGTTTGCTCCGAATGCTGGGACATTAAGTATGGATTTCTAGTCATTGATAAGGATAGTCCCCTGAATAAAGGCCGCTATAGAAAGAGATTCGATGAATTCCTGAAACTATAAAAGCTAAGTGTAACTAATGTGTTCAGCATTAATACTATTATGTTCTACCAAAGTAGTTCCAAGGTGTACAGGGTTGCATCCGGTACAGTTGAAAGCAGATCAACTCAGTTCAAAAAAGCTGTTCTTCATTCAAAACCCAATCATTAAATATTAAACTAAATTTTATACGTTATTCGATGAATTCCTGAGGCTATAAAAGCTAAGTGCAACTGATGTGTTCAGCATTAATACTATTATGTTCTACCAAAGTAGTTCCAAGGTGTACAGGGTTGCATCCGGTACAGTTGAAAGCAGATCAACTCAGTTCAAAAAAGCTGTTCTTCATTCAAAACCCAATCATTAAATATTAAACTAAATTTTATACGTTATTCGATGAATTCCTGAGGCTATAAAAGCTAAGTGCAACTGATGTGTTCAGCATTAATACTATTATGTTCTACCAAAGTAGTTCCAAGGTGTACAGGGTTGCATCCGGTACAGTTGAAAGCAGATCAACTCAGTTCAGAAAAAGCTGTTCTTCATTCAAAACCCAATCTTTAAATATTAAACTAAATTTTATACGTTTTAAAAAGCTAATTGCATACTTATTTATAAACTTAAAAAAAAAAAACTTAGGAAATCATGATGAAGTTAAATAAAGAATTAACAAAAAACCTCATTAAAACTACCGATACACTACGAAAAAAATATAAAGCTCTTAGAAATGGTAGAGAAGCATTCGATTTTCAATTAAAAGAAACCTTCGAACCAGTTACTAAACCTCTTAACGAATTAGTAAAAATGTCATCAATTCATGAAAATCCAAACAGTTTTAAATCGCCTGTGGAAAAAATAAAGCGCCATTATGAAGGGGAGGAAACTGAAGAAAATGATGATGAAGAAGTTGATGATAAATTCATAACTCCAGGCATCTCCTCTAATTTAGTCGACAATATTCCCACAAAAACATCTTTATCAACACCTAGAAGCAAATCCGATAGGAGTGGACGCAAACTTCGTCGAAACCTTGTTCGAGAGTTTGTAGATCAAATAGATTTAAGAAATTATGGAGAAATTCCTCGGAAATATATGGATTTGTTTGTAAATAATTCAAAAACAATTGATGGCGTATACGGTGTACATACTAACAATGGGAAATTACAAATAGGTGATAAGGACTTCAAAATTAATGGGCAGAATATAGAAATTAATAATAAAACTTATAAAGGAACAAGTGGCTTATTTGAGTTGATATTTAAGAAAATACCAAGTTCAGCCCTTTATAATAAAGAGGATTTAAATAATTACAAAAACATATTGTTTAGCACCAATGCATACAGACGTAATCATGATTCTAAAAATCAAATACTGGGACATAAAGGATATAAATATAAACAAATTATAAGTAAACTATTTAAAGATACTTCTAGCTCTCCCACTGATTTGCATATAGGTCAGGGTTTAATGCATTTATCAAACAAAGAAAAAGACTATGTCTACTGGGATGATCCAAATGAACTCGTAGTTCGTTTACGACTTCTTATTGCCTCACATCAGGCAGGACATAATAATCATTCTAACGAGATTGTTTCCATTATTGAAGAACTCAAAGAAGCAAACATCATTGAATGAAAATGAGTGTTGATAAGTTTGGACGTTATTCAAACAGAACTCAATCCAAAGTTAGGTTAGGACCAAGAGGCGAAAGAGGAGAACGAGGAGAGCAAGGTTTACAGGGGGAAAGAGGTCCACCTGGACTACCAGGAGAGGGGTTTCTTAAAAAAGAAAACGGAGACTTTAGTTTAAACTCAAAAAGGATACGAAATCTTCAGGAGCCTTATGATAAAACAGATGCGGCAACAAAAAATTATGTTGATGAAAAATTTACAAATTTTGAAAAATACATTGTATATGAAGTTAAAAAAATAGAAAAGTATTTGCTTGAAAATGTAATTAACAAAAAAACCGAAATTGCAGCTCAAACAAAATCAACTATTTAACATCAAGCCATTTATTGTTTACTGCAGTCTAAAACTTTGAATTGAGGAGTGAACTCATACATACTTCCACGATGTCCAACATAAATACTTCATTAATTTTTGGAGAAATATTAAATTTCCTGAAAACAAATCAGTGTAATATACTTGATGAACATTACGAATATCTTCTAGAATGCTTATCTTTCTTGCGAAGATTTGAAAATGTATCTACTACCTTATCGGATAACGGGTGTCATTTTGTCAACTGCCCCTGGTCTTCAAATCAATGTAAAGAAGGACCAGATACATGTGCATGTTTCTTGGTTGAAAACAGATTGATAAGAATTAAAAAGTTAATGTCATTGTATGAAAGATTAAAAAAATAATAATACAAAATTTATAAACAAAATAACAGACTTATTGCAATTTTATTTAATCATTATTTAAGAAGATGAGTAAGAGAGACGTTGTCAATGAACTACATAAGCCTTCTCGAAAAAATTTTAAGAGAAGACGAGTTGTTATCAAGGGGTTAGATGATTTATGGCAAGCTGATCTTGTTGAAATGGGTGCTTATTCAGGTGAAAATAACACTTATCGATATCTTCTTACGGTAATTGATACATTTTCAAAATTTGCTTGGACAGTTCCTGTTAAAAGTAAAACAGGTAATTTAGTTACTGCAGCTTTGGCTAGTGTAATAAATAGCGGTCGTGTACCAAAAAACTTACAAACGGATGATGGGAAAGAATTTTTTAATTCATGTTTTAAAAATCTCATGAAAAAATATGGAATCAATCATTATTCAACGTTTAGCGTACTCAAGGCATCGATTGTTGAACGTTTTAATCGCACTCTTAAAACACTCATGTGGAAAGAATTCAGTACCAATGGAACATATCGATGGACCGATATAATAAAAACACTTACAAAAAAGTATAATGATTCAGTACATCGAACAATAAAAATGAAACCATCTGAAGTCAATGCTTCAAATGAAAAGCAATTACTCTCCAATATTTATAATCACATCAAATTTCATATTCCATCTAAGTTAAAAGTTGGAGACTTTGTCAGAATAAGTAAATATAAACATGTATTTGAAAAGGGATATACACCGAATTGGACAACAGAAATTTTTACTATAAATAAAGTTCAACGCACAAATCCTGTTACTTATCTTTTAGAGGACTTTCAGGGCAATCCTATCAAGGGTGGATTCTATGAACTTGAGCTCCAAAAGACCAAGTTTCCTGATACTTACTTAATTGAGAAAGTACTGCAAAAGAAACATGATCAAATATTTGTCAAATGGCTTGGATTTCCTTCAAAAGATAACTCTTGGATACCTTCCAAGGAATTAGTTCATCTTTATAAAAAAAAAAAAAAAATGAAAAACTTGTAATTTTAAAATAATAAACCTTTAATACTATATAAAAAATAAGTACATGTTTTATTTAAGAAATTTCCATTTTATATGTTTGTTTCATTGATTTAAAATCCAACAATTCCACATCAGATTTGTATTCAAGATCCTCTTTCATAAACACTTCAACTTCCCCATTACTCAGAACTCTTTCCGTTTCGTATTCATGATATTCATAACATTTTATAGTTAAGCTACGCATATTATAATTACTATCATAAGAACATCGGATAGTTAAAGCCATTTCATCGTCAAATTCCAATTTAAAATGTCTATAAAATATGTTTTTACTTTGAATGATTCCTGATATATCGGCTTCTTTTTTAATTAAATCTTGCCTAAAACTTTCAATTGCCTCTTCTACAGTAACGATCTTCTTTTGTAATACATTTTTGTCTGTTGTTGTTGTTTTTACTATCTCATCATTTTGATATGATGACACACCGTCATTTGTGGTATTTAACAGCGATTTTCCATTCGAAAATGTTAACAAACGAAATGATAAACCTATTTGTACGGTATCATTGTTTGGTAAACTCACAGCAAAAGAAAGATTATTGGTATTGCTTGGTTCTTGTAAATCAATATTAATCGGTAGAGGCAATCCAAGGATTAAAGTTGGTATAACTGCCAGAAATGTTAAGTAGAACATTTTAGTTGACATTTTGTTCTTGCTAACTAGAAGTACTTATACGTCAAGTAATAAATATAAACTAATAAATTAAACAAGTGTAAGAAATTTATATAGTATTTAGGTAGGTACTTTTATTTAAAAAAGTTTGCTTACTAACACAAATACATATGTACACATGTGTAAAAATTATTTTTCTTCTCCATCGTGTTATTATTTCTAGGGATCATTAAACTAAATGCGATTGTAAATTGTTTTTATTTCTGCTTTGTTCTCTCATTACTTCTGAAGAGTCGCGTGTTCTTAATTTCTCGGGGTGCTTCCTCTTAGATATATTCAGTAGTTCTGCAGCACCGAACGGACAAAGAATTGGGTACTCATTCTCTTTTCTTTTTATAACATTGGAATGAGGAAAAATTGATCCAAACAAAGTTATTTCTCCTCCTGTGAAATCAATAAGTTTTATTAAGATTCTATTTCTTTTATCTAAATTGACTCTTTTACCCTCAACTTTAAATTTCACATGTTGCATTGATTGAAACTGCATTCTGAAATTGTTTAGATGAGAAGTAACCTCCCCATTTCTTATATGAATTATGGTACATTCAACACCATATTCTGGTTGTACAAGTAATTTCAAAGTATCAGTAAAAAATACAACATCACTTATTTTTATTTCCAACCATCCTGCTTCACAAACACAAAAAGTTTCCCCCTCTTTCAATTTTTCACACCAAAACATTTTTACAAGGGTCGACTATTTTAATTAATGAACAATTATAAAATGTCTTCATCACGTTAACACTATCTTGTTATATTGATATTTTGAAAACTCCAAATTAACAAAACATATTATTACACACATACACTATCTACTATCATAAAAAAAAAAAAAAAAACCTAAATGATTACGTTTGCGGTCTAATTCAATTATATGGCAAACCGCATACCATAGCAGACTTAGTACCTTCAAAAATAAAAAAAAAATAGAAAATAAAAAGTTACCATACACTCGCCCCAGACATTATCCTCAAAACTACACACACACACACACACACAGCCACACCCCCTCCCCGCCCCCACCCCAGCCCAGCCCAGCCCCAGCCCAGCCCCAGCCCAGCCCCAGCCCGACCCCAGGCCCCGCCACCAACGTCATCACAGCAAACAATATTTTTCTATTTTTTTTTTTTTAAATCAACAATTAAACATCTAAAAATAGATTACAAATTACTATAATAGACAATTAAAAACACCACAAAACATATCCGCACAATAGCACAATGAGTTGCGAGCTTGCTTCTCAATCCATACATCTCCTGTTCGAGCCCCAACCAATTCATTTGTCTTTTATTTTCTATTTTTCAAAACAAAAAACAAAAAACAAAAATAGATTACAAATTACCATAATATACAATTAAAAACACTACAAATTATATCCACACATTAGCACAATGTGTTGCGCGCTTGCCTCTCCAACCTCAGCACTCAGCTTAGCTTAGAAACACCTCAGCCTAGCCCCAGCCCCAGCCCCAGCCCAGCCCAGCCCAGCCCCAACCCCAACCCCAGCCCCTCCACTACGCTGCTAGTTCACAAATCTCAACCAATTTTTTTTTTTTTCACACTAAAAATAAACTCTTCCAAAATAAAACACATCACAGTATTCTTCTCAAACAGCAACACTCACTTCAATTTTATTCTTTAAACACTAGTCGAATTTAAACTACACAACAATAACTTCACCATAGCTCACCCCATACCACCTCTGCTTCAGTCGTTATTTGACTTCCAAACTGTGAAGACGTGTTATTCTGATTTGATCTAAAAGTTAAACTAGTGCAAGTGTTTGAGACTAAGTTAAAGTTGGCTAGTTGCCACTGTATTATATAACAGATCGGTAGCCTAGTGGAGGTGGCGTCTGCAGACGAATCCAGAGGTCGTGGGTTCGAATCCCGTGCGGAGTCGACAAAAAATATTATTGCTTTTTTTCACAATCGTGAAATTTCTGATTTCATCGATTGGGAAGAGAAGCAAATGGTAAAGGAGAAGAAAGCGGGGGTATCGAGAGATACCTCTGCCGACAAATCAGGTGATATTACGGCGTTACCAACAGCGGTATCAAAAACACCATCAACATCTGGTCAGGCATCAGACCAGGGCATAGCGGCAGCAACAGCTAACAAAAAGAGGAAGCTTAAGAAGCATAGCCCTAACAAGGTGGAGAGGGCTAACGCCGCTAAGCGGCGTGATATGCGCAAGGCAATGGAGGGCGGTAAGGTACCAGAAACCGGTACCACTGAGAGTGAGTTCTCAGACTACAATGAGTCTGAGAAAACGGAATACATTTCCGAAGGCGGAGAGGGGCTCTTCAGGCCTCCAAATATGGATGTAATCATATCCGAGCCAGAGACAGTCCCGCCGACAACGAAGGCTTTAGAGGTGCACCTCCAAGATGAGACAGCACTTGTAAGGGCCCTGCAAACCAAACAAGCAAAAATAACCCAATACGAGGAAGACCTCAGAAAGCTAAAGGAGGAAATGGAGCCCCTCCTCAGTCAGCTGAAGTTAAAACAAGAGGCGCGCCGACAACAAGAGGCAGCGCAACGGCAGCTGGAACAAAAACAACAGCAGCAAAAACAACAGCAACAACAACCACAGCAGCAAAAACAACCACAACCCAAGCCCGCTCTTAAAAACACAGGAGCGGAGCAAAAGAAAAAACCGCCATCAGCAGTGACAGGCCCAAATGTTGAGGGCCCATCGACCTCAACTAAAGTAATGCAGCAGCAACAACAGCAGCAGCAACAACAACAGCAGCAGCAACAACAGCAGCAGAAACAGCAGCAGCAGAAACAGCAGCAGCAAAAACAGCAGCAACAGCAACAGCAACACCAGAAACAACCACAGCCCAAGAAGGAGAAGGTGCCACCAATTAGGACCTACCGGGTTGACCTGCAGGACTTGAAACAGGTATGTAAGTCGGCCACTAAGGGCAAATTTTTAATAAATATTTTGAACGAAAAAGAAAAGCGGTATTCGGTGCAGTGCTTCTCACTGGCCGAATACAATTTACTTAAAGAAGTGCTAAAAGAGGCCACCGCTGAGTTCTTCAGCTACACGCCCAAAAGCGAAAAATTTCAAACGGTCCTTCTGAAGGGCATAAGTTCCTGCACGGAACCGGAGGCGCTCTTAGCTGAGCTCCGAGAAAAAGCCACTGACGATCTCGATTTTATCGGGGTCAAGCCTTTCACCACGGTGAAGTCCAGGCGAGGGGGTTATAGGCTGCCAATGTTCCTCGTAACATTATCGCCCCAAAGCAGTTTTGATAGTGTGCAGAAAATCAAATCTCTCGACTATCAAACTGTACACTGGGAGAAATTAAAAAGGCACGACGACATTTTACAATGTACGAAGTGCCAGAGGTTTAACCATGCCGCACCCAGCTGTAACATGTTGTTGCGATGCGTCAGGTGTTCAGAAACCCACATTAAAGGTGAATGTAAGCTGGGGAATGAGCGGGTTGAGGACTTAACCCAGCTCAAGTGTGCCCTTTGTGGAAACCAAGGGCACCCTGCTAACTATAGGGGTTGCCCTAAGGTCCAAGAAATTAAAAAAAAACAGGCCAGTCAAAAAGCTGAAAGAAGTCGAACAGTTCGACAGGCTCCAACACAAAAATTCGTGGATCCTAAAGTCTCTTTCGCCCAAATGGTGTCAGGGAGTGGAAACGCGAGACAGGCTCCACCAACGGTTGTCCCAAAGGCCCCCGTGCCTAAGGCACCAGAGGTGCAGCCTGACATTGTAGCCTTGTTGTTTAGCATTCAAGGCCAACTAACAGGGCTGCAAAGTCAGATAAAGGAGCAAGGCAAAAGGGTAGACCATCTCTACTCTTTGTTGCCTGGCCTGGCGCAATTTAGACCATAATGGGCGCGCTGCCGGAGACGCGCCTAAAAGTCCTAGCTGTGAATGTAAATTCACTGATTAGGATTGAACGAAGAGCCAATATGTTCCAATTGTTGAAAGACTATAGTCCCGATGTGTTTATGGCTAGCGAAACTAAGCTAAACCACAAACACAAATTGACTCATAAAAATTACAATATCGTAAGAAGAGACCGGCCCGACTCCACTCAAGGGGGCGGTGTCGCTCTCTTTATACGAAAAGGCATTAATTATAAGGTCATATACAACAATGAATTGCGAAAGCTCAAGACGCTAGAAGTTTGCGTTGTATGCATCTCTCTCACTCAAGGGAAGCGGATGTATATGATTGCGGCTTATGCGGCTGGAGCTCCGCAGGTTACTTACTTTGCTTCAGAACTCGAGATTCTTTTTAGGGAACTGAAACTGAGCTTGGAAGAAAACTATTTCATCTTGGCCGGTGATTTGAACGCAAAACATGAAGATTGGGGAAATCAACATAGTAATCCCAGAGGTAACCATCTTTTTAATTTGATGAATCTTTACAGCGTTGAATATGGCGTCGACCTGTTGGCTACTGAAAAGCCATCGTATCCAAGAAGCGGTTCCTTTCTGGATCTTTTGCTGTACGACACAAGACTGACAGTTACAGACAAAGTGGGTAATCACCCTCGAAACTGCTTACAGACAGTCGAGTACGACAGTGATCACTGCGGACTGGCTGCTGTAATGCAGATTCCGAACGAACGCGTGGAGTTGGAGGAATACGTTGCAACGCATTCTTACAACTACAGTAAGATGCGCTGGCCTCGTTTCACCAACGCCTTAGCGAGAGAACTTCGTTCGAGTGACATAGCCCCACCAAACAACAGAAACCTGACAAATACAGAAATTGACCAACATTTACAACAAATGGACGAAACAATAAAACGAACGATGGAACGGACAATACCAAAGTACAAAGAACGGGACCAAATGGACGCTTACAGAAACGCGACTATTGACGCACTACGTAAGCACAAGAGTGGCCTACTGACAAGACTCAAAAACTTGTACAGACGACTTACAGACCCACACGACTTGGAGGTTAGGACACTGAAGTCGTCAATAAAAAATGTCAATCTGTTGATTAAGGAGAACTACAGGTTATCGATTAACAAGTACTGGGACCGCAAGATCCGGTCAGTTAATTCCAGTGACCCTAGTATGTTCCCTAAAATCAACAAGATATTCAGGAAAAAGAACGACAATGACCTTCCGTGTCTGAAACTCCAAAGAACTGAAGAGAACAGAGACGTACTCATGACAGCGCAAATAGATCCAGAAGAAGCCATCTTTGACGATGACTTTTATATAATTGAAGATCCGAAGGAAAAAGTAGAAGCGGTGGGAGCTGCTTTCCAGCAAGTGTACAAGGTGAATGTTAGCATTCGCCCCAACCACGACCTGGAAAACAGAGCCATACTTAATCATTTTTACCTTCGAAATGATATAACACAATGGCGATCTGAGAACCGCGGTTTCGTGCGGTTCAATGACGATTCCTTGGCAAATGCCATAATCGCCGAGCAAACGGGACCAAGTCCCCTGTTAGTGACGAAGGTTGAGCTTCAGCTCATCTTTAATTCAATAAAAAATAAAAAGTCAGCAGGTGTCGATGGTATATCCAACGTTGTACTAAGACATTTACCGATGGAGGCAATCGACATCTACACCACACTCTTCAATAATGCACTGAATAATGCATATTATCCAGTGCATTGGAAGACCGCTGTGGTTCATCCTCTCCCGAAAAAGGGAAAGGACAACTCCAACCCGTCAAATCTTCGGTCGATAAGTCTTCTTCCGAGCATCAGCAAAGTTTTCGAAAAGATCATTTATAGGGCTCTGACTAAGTGGGCTGCGGACAACAAAATAATTCCGGATAATCAGTTCGGGTTCAAGGCGGGTCATGACACAATTCATGCTGCGTCTAAACTCGTTTCTGATATCCAATGGAATAAAACAAAACAACAATGCACAGGTGCTGTTCTGGTTGATTTGGAAAAGGCCTTTGACACCGTATGGTTAGAGGGTCTTTACCTAAAACTGAGCAGGCTTGGCATAAGCAAGCCATTGTTGTATATGCTTTATGATATGCTTAACGGTAGAAAGTTTGTTGTCAAAAGTGGCAATGTAACTTCTACCACAACATTCTTAATTAAAAATGGTCTTCAACAGGGAGCGGTGAACTCGCCGATTCTCTTCAGCATTTACACCAGCGATCTGATAGGTAGTCTTACAAAGGCAATTGCGTATGCCGACGATCTAATTGCGTACAGAACGGCCCGAAAGGTTGAGGTTATTAGAATTCTCTTGCAGCGTGATTTCGACAAGATTCAGCGATATTGCGACGACTGGAAACTGAAAATAAATGTCCAAAAGTCGGAGACAATTCTGTTCCGGACTCCGTTGGCTGGGGCCACGAGGGATACGTGCAAGAATTGGCGCAAGATGGTTATCGTTGATCTTCACGGGCAACGATTAGCGAGCAAAAGTGTAGTGAAGTACCTCGGTATCTGGTTAGATCAGTATTTATATTTCGATAGACATATAAATGCTGCTCTGACCAGGGCCAGAGGAGCCTTCGCTCTGACGAAACGGCTGTTTTTTTGCAGTCGGCTTGACTCCAGAGTGAAGGTAATTTGCTACATGGCCCTCATACGGCCGATGATCGTTTATGGTTGTCCTGTGTGGTTCAACGTTGCCCCTTCCCAGATGGAGAGGTTTCGGGTGTTCGAGCGGCAGTGTTTACGACGCTGTACTGGCTTGTATCGAACAGCCGAATCTTCTTACGTGCATTACTATTCCAACGAGGTCCTATACAACGGGGCTCGAATCAACAGAATTGACAATTTCGTGATAAAACTCGTTCGAGGTCACATTGCAAGAGCTATGTCTTCGACCAACAATTTAATTTTCGGGGCGTTCTATCCGAACGACGAGTATTTTGAAAGTGCACGCTTGAGCGGCTTCATTCCACCAGAGGCATTCCTCTTTTTAGATAGATGCGGTCTGATACAGGATAGATTGGCAGTTCCGTTAATCTACCACGTCAGACGACGAACCGTGGATAGGCGACTCCTGTACAATCGGGACGTCATGGCACAAGGCGGGGCAGAGCTCCTTCGGTTCAGTAGGGCTGTGTCCGAACGGGACCGAACTGATAGGGTGAAGCAGGAGAGCCAGTTTTGGTGGCTTCAATCGGCACTTGATAGTGGGTAGTCGGGATGGGGTTTTAAGCCTTGGCCGGCTTACATACTTGTTTTATAGTTTTAGGGTTTAGTTTTAAGTAGAATAGGCATGGTGGCACAAAAAAATACAAAAAAAAAATATAAAAAATAAAAATACAAAAAAAATACAAAAAAAAACAAAAAAACAAAAAAAAAAAAAAATTAAAAAAAAAGAAAATATGGAATAGAAAAAAAAATAAAAAAAAAACAAGAAAATATGAAAAACAAAAACATTAGATAGTTAGATTTGCTGCTGTGGTTGTTCTAGTTTTAAGTAGTTTGTAGGTAGAATAGGTATAGTTTAAGTTAGCTTTAAGTTTTATATTAAGAACTATATTTTAAGTAGTTTTTAAGTAAAAAATAAAAAAAGGATATTGATATTAGTTTTTTTTTCAAATTTTCTAATAAGTACAAAAATAAATAAAATTTAACTGAAGTAAAATAGATCTTAGGGCCGAAAGGCAATAGTATTAAGTGTTATAGTTTAACTTAGAGCGTCCGTATGGGACCAGTAAGTTAGTTGTAAGTTATGGTTAAATAGGCTAGTTTTATGAATTTTTGTCTAGCTTTAAGATAGTCTTAAGAATGAATTAATAAAAAAATGAATTATAAAAAAAAAAAAAAAAAAAAAAACCACCTCTGCTTCTTAAACTCACATACTTCGGTTCGAGCCCCAGCCCCAGCCCCACTCAACACACAACATTTTTAAAATTATTATTATTGTTAAGTCACTACCTAACCGCAAAAAATTCCCACCGCCAAGTAGCCCCATACCTACTTTCCTCTTTTAAATCTCCATTGAGATAAGCAGCTGCGATGTCAATGTGATTTATAAAAAGTTGGTTCTGGACACCAAGCGCCAAAATTAAACGAATAGTAGGATGTCGCACAACCGGTGAATAAGTTTCGAAATAATCCACGTTTTCTTTCTGAAAACACCCTTGGGCGACCAAACGTGCCTTATATTTCTCAACTTCTCCATCTGCATTTCGTTTTGTTGCAAATACCCATTTACAACCGATGATGTTTTGGTGTTTTGGTTCACTAACTAGATCCCATGTATTATTCTCGACCAACGAAGAATATTCTTTTCTCATGGCATCTCTCCACTTCATGGCGTTAGCACTTTCTAAAGCTTCTTTCACATTGATCGGATCTGGAACACTTGAGACGAGTTTATTTGCATGTTCTCGACTAACAGCAGAAACTTTCCTCGGTCGTCCTGGATTTCCTGTCCGCGAGATTCTTGGTCTTCCTCCGCTCGATTTAGCAATAGGTTCTTCTACGACGGGCTCTTTCTCACCATCAACAACAACATCTTCAACAAACACCTCATCATCACCAAAGTCTTCAGCATCTTCTTCAGAAGCAATTTCGAGAACATCACTAGCAGCATCTTCGTAGACATCCTCAGCAACATCAACAACAGCAACATCGTCCACAGCAACATCACCACTACCATCTTTAATATCACCTTTGCCGACGTCTTCATTCATCACGGCATTGTGATCACCTGGGTACGAAATAAAAGTAAAATTAGTTTTTTCTACTTTGTTATTTGACGCGCTCTTAATGTCACATTCAGCTACTGAGAATTTTTCCTCAAAAAACGTAACATCTCTAGAAATGACAATTGATTTTAAATTTTTATCATAAAGCCTATACCCCTTGGTATGGTCAGCATAACAACAAATGACAAAATTTTTCCTTTGGGCCGCAACTTAGACCCACCAGGTTGCTTCAACAAAGCAATAGCATCACACCCAAAAATTTTCATGTGACTTACAGACGGCTTATAACTAAACCAACACTCGTATGGTGTTTTATCATTCAAAATTTTCGTTGGCGAACGATTTAGGTATTGTGGCAACTTGGACTCCTCCAGCATGCATCGGGCCATTTCCATAAGGGTTCTATTTGCCCTTTCGGCGACGCCATTTTGCTGGGGTGTGTAACTTGTAGACCGCTGATGAATTATTCCATTTAATTTTAAAAAATTATCAAAATCGCCACTAGTGTACTCCCGCCCATTATCACTACGAATACATTTTACCTTCTTTCCAGTTTGCTTCTCCATAGTAGCCACATACTCCTTAAATACCTTCAAGGCTTCAGATTTCTTCTTCAAAAAATATGTGGTCGTGTACCTCGAGAAGTCATCTATAAAGGTGATAAAGTAGACAGATCCACCTTGAGATGTAACACGTAGCGGGCCGCATATATCCGTGTGAACAACATCTAGCAAACTGGAAGTAAACAATTCATTATAGTGATTAAATGGCTTTGTACTTATTTTACACAAGGCACATGTGACGCATTTAAAGCCATCTGCTTTATTTACACTCATACCGCGAACCATTTCTTTTTGTGACATCTTATATAAATCCCCGACGTTGAGGTGTCCAAAACGTTTGTGCCAAACGACCGATGTACCTTCTTGCCGAGCGCTTAAAACCATTTCGTGTTCTGATGTCATCTTTGTAGAATAAATTCCATTCTGCAAATATGCAACAAAAATTGATTTATTATCTCTGGAATTAACAAAAGCTTTATCATCTGTGAATTGAACACGACATCTATTTTCAATTATCTTACTAACAGATAAAAAGTTAGAATTGAGCTCTGGTACGTATAACACTTTGGTCAAGGTAATGCTCATGTCACCTGATTTCAATGTCACTTGACCTATCCCGTTTGCTTCAACGTTGTCACCTGATGCCATAAAACTTTCTGATTATGCTTCTTCAACGACGAAAACAGTTGTTTATCAGAACACATGTGTGATGATGCACCGCTATCCAAAATCCAGTTGTTGTTACTGTTGCGTTTTGTTCCCCCATGACTACATGCACTGAGAACGACAGCATGCGCAAGAGACTGACTCGAGCTTTGACTACTGCACTGTGATTTTATGTGCCCTCTCTTCCCACAACCGTAGCACTTAACGTTTCTGTTGCTTCGTTTTTCGCTGTTGCTTTTTGTTGCACTTCTTTGATATTTGTTCTTTTGCTCTTTATGTTTAACCGAGAACACCTGTTCGTTCGAATCGACTCTGTCACCACGCCGATGTTCTTCCTCTAAAATTTTAATTTTTAGTTGACTCAATGATGGCAGATCATCGCGACTTTCGATTGCAACGACGAAGTTCTCCATTTCCTCGGGTAGACTACACAGCATTAAAATACTAACGAGGTCATCAGGCAAATGACAATCAATTTCATTTAAAGCATCGACAATCGAACAAAATTCATTTATTTGCGTAGTGAATTTTTGTCCCACTTTAAATTGAAATTTAACCAATTGTTTAAATAAGTTTACCTTTCGAGCAGGCCCTTTTCCATTGTAGGTTAATGTTAGCTTTTCCCATGCGATCTTCGCAGTACCACATCCCTTCAAATGAATTAACTCAGAAGGCTTAACACAAAGAGTTATCATTGCCAACGCTTTGGCATCTGTCCTTTCCCAAGCGAGCTTATCCGGGTCAGGAAGGTTTTCAGCCTTTACCTTCTCGACGACATGCCAATAGTTCAACGTGACCAGCAAGCTCCTCATCTGGACCGACCAAGATTTAAAGTTGTCGCCGTTGAGTTTATCGATTTGCATCGCAGACACAGACATTTTATTATTTTTCAATTAATTAATTTTCCGACACGACTCAATGGTAAAATAAATTGAACAAATTATTTTTCAGAATTTACCGCGTGTTAAGTAAAAAAAATTGAAATTATGTCCGACTAATACTTGAACGCAAAAAAAAATTTTTTTTTTTTTTTTTTCTAATACTCGTATACGTGCACTGGGCCCATAACCTTTGTAAGCGAGAACAAGTGGAAAGACAAAGTAAAAGAAGAGCGCGACTTACTTCAAGAGTGGTTTTTATTCAAGTGACTTAACTAGTAATAATTATGTGTAACATAGGTACTAAAAGTATATGCTAATACAATAGAACAATAGAATTAGGGTTGCCATTCTGACAATTTTATTATTTGAACATTTTTTTTTCTAAACTATATGGAGGTTTTTCAATCGTGTTTTCCTTCTATTAAAAAATTAACTTTATAATTTTTTTCTTTTTCTTTTGTTAAATAATATTTCAGTAATAAGAAAATATATTTCATATCTCTGAATGTAAAACGAACCGAACATCAATTTTCAGCAATTTTGCGTACTATTTCTTGTAGATTTTATTTTTGTATATGAAAAAACTGGCAATTGGATTTTTATAAAAAATTTACTGGATGTCGAAAACAATATTTTCTGTGAGATAAAATAAGTTTGAAGTCAATATTTTTAATTTTTGAAAAGCTATTTGAGTCGAAAATCAATGTTTACCAACTTTTAGTAATGTCTTTTTTAGGTTTTTATTTTTTGTAAAAAAAACTGTCAATTCGATTTTTCTCAAAATGTTACTGAATGTTGACAAAAATATTTTTTTTTTAAATTTAGTTTAAAGCCAATATCTCAAAGTTTTAAAAAGATATTCGAGTCGAAAATCAATTTTTACCAACTTTAAGTAATGTTTTTTTAGGTTTTTATTTTTTGTAAAAAACTGTCAATTCGATTTTTCTCATAATTTTACCAGGTGTTAAAAACATAATTTTTCGTTGCACAAAATTGTTTTGGAGATAAGATGATTTTTTGTTCATAAAATTTTCGAGGTGAAAAATATTTTTTTTTCAGTTTATTTGATTTATAAAAAAAGACCGTTATTTGGATTTTTTTCCAAAAATATGTTTGTTTGGTATCACGTTACAATATATAATTGAAAACTCAATTCAAGTCAAGCGTTATTGATTCGTGAGATTTGTTGGGCTAACCAAAATCTGTATCTTTTTTTAAATCGCTATGGTTGAAAAACCATCCACTCAATTTTTTGAGAGTCCTTTCTGCATCTTTCTGCATTATTATCTGTATAACAAAATTTATTTGAAGTCGATATCTCTACTGGTTCTTGAGCTATGGACGACGAAAAAAACGTCACGAACGTACGATCGTACGAACGTACGTACACACGCACGCACAGACATCTCTCTGAAAATCTTTTATTTCGACTCTATGGACCTTGAAACGTCGAAAAATATCAAAATTATCAATTTGACAAATCGGACCCATTACAATAACTTCCTATGGGTCAGGCAGCTATCTAGACGTACTCCATGAGTCATCATTGCATCCCGAAAAAATAAAGGTCTGGTGTGGTTTATGGGCCGGCGGCGTTAATGGGCCCAACACTTTTTCCGTGATGATCAAGACCGGCACGTTACTGTGAATGTGGATCGCTACCGTTCAATGATAACCGAATATTTTTGGCCCCAATTGGATGATATGGACCAGGAGGGGCGTCACAAGCCACACAGCGAATGTCACAATCAATTTATTGTAAACCAAGTTTGGAGAACGTGTTATCTCACAAAATTGTCCAGTTCCTTGGCTGCCTCTGTCGTGCGATTTGACGCCGTTAGATTATTTCGTGTGGGGCTATGTCAAGTCTATGGTCTATGCCAACAAGCCAGCGACGATTGATGAACTTCGTACGTATTTTAAACGTGAAATTGCAGTAGTATCGGGCGATTTATGCTTGAAAACCGTCGAAAATTGGGTTCAGCGTCTGGATTTCTGCAAGCATGCCCGTGGTGGCCATGCAAAAGAAATCGAGTTCCATACATAATGGCATCAAACTTACTTTCACAGGAATACGAAATTTTTTTGTTTTATTTAAAAAAAAACTTTTGTAGCGCTCTTATTGAAAAACCCGATACTTCAACGAAATGGCTGAGAACTTTTGGATTCAATATATAAAATATTGAAAAGGTCAAAATTCCTTAGTCCCGAATTTTACCATGAAAGTAAAAAGCTATTGTTTTCCTTTCCAAAAACAACTAACACAACAAGGCACGGAATTGGTTCAGTATGAAAATAGAAAATTTTAATCCTTGTTGTTTGTAGGATGCACAAAACTTCAACGTCTTTCTATCCAAATGTCAAACAGTCGAAAAACTAAAATGCACAAAGTACCAAGATGCCATCATCATCACCATCATGGTGCAACACAACAGAAGACGCAGAAGAAAGATGTTTGGATTATTATTTAAAAGTTTTTTTTTATGAATCAGAGAGGATAAGATAAATAATTTTCAAGGAAGTTTTTTGATTACACTCGTATAGAACTCATAGAACTCGTAGAAGATAGAAATTTAAGTTTAAGATCTTAAATGTTTATTTTATATTGTTTTTGGAAATATGATAAGTTTGTATAAATAAATTTATAACAGCTATAGAACAAAGCGGACATCAGGAAAACAATTGTTGTCCAAGAAATGTATATATTTACATAGCTTTGTTTCCGGATATTAAATATTTTATGGACAGCTGCAAGTTTAAAAGTTCTTTTTCCTTCAAGATGAATTTCAATTTGGCAGTTAGCTTGGAAGTTATAATGCAAATTTAATTCTTATGAACTAATTAATAAAGAATAGGTGAAAAGGTGAAGAATAAATGTATAAATTTAGAGGTTTCATTGTATCACATCTATTAACTGCTCTTAATCTTGACAGAAAGCCAGTTCTTGAAATGAAATAAGTAAAATTAATATAGAACAACATTAGGAAATACAGAAAGCTTTTTTTAGAGTAAAATCTTTGCAACAAAAACAGTTCGTACTTTTTTAAGGGCAGATGAAATGAAACACCTACCGCACCAAATATTCGCAAGTTTCTACAAAATTTTCAAAAAATTATTATGATTGTGGAGAAGACTAATGTAACCCAACGTGGCTCTGCGAAATTAAGCCCCAGGAAATTAGCCCCAAAGAAAAAATGAAATAAGGCCCCAAAAAAATGCATACAAAACAACAACAATGAAAATTCTTGAATTTTGGGGTTTTATTTCATTTTTTGGGGCCTTATTTCATTTTTTTTTTGCCTTATTTCATAATGAAATGAAAAAAGACCCCAACATTAAATTTGGGGCTTAATTTCATTTTATTTTGAAAAACAATTTGGGGCCTTATTTCATTTTGCATAATTTACTTAAAATTGCCAAAACAACATTGTTTTCACAAAAAGTATTAAGAAAATCCGCTAATCGAGGACCGAGAGCTAGCAAAATACCGCATTTTTTGTTCTTTTATCCATAAGAACAAAAAAAATGGGAAAAATCTTAAATTTTAAAATATGTTAAAAATTATATATGCAAGTAAAAATCCGCTGATGGTTTTCAACACGATCGTTATATTGAAAAGCATCAGTAAGTAACAGAATAGCTGAAAAAAATCGCGCTATTTTTTTCAGCTATTCTGTTACTTACTGATGCTTTTCAATATAACGATCGTGTTGTAAACCATCAGCGAGTAACAGAATAGCTGAAAAAATCGCGCGATTTTTTTCAGCCATTCTGTTACTCGCTGGTGGTTTACAACACGATCCTTATAATGAAAAGCATCAGTAAGTAACAGAATAGCTGCGTTGTTAGTAAGGATTTGCGTGCAAATATTGTTCTGTTGCCTTGCAGGCATTTAAAAATGTGTGCTGAATTCAATCTCAAAATTCAAACTGAAGCTATAGCTGAAGGAGAGGAGAGTTACAAGTATGTATGTTCTTGTTGCAGGGAAATTGTACAGGATACAATCCAAGTATTTGTTTGATGGTTTGGGTTATTATTTCATTTTTGAATATAAACTTTAATATAAAAAAAACAAATTGGGGTCTTATTTCATTAAAAATAAAAAAAGACAAAACAAGCTGGGGCCTTATTTCATTTATTTTTGGGGCCTTTTTTCATTTCGATGAGGCCTTATTTCATTGGGGCATAATTTCATTATGAAAAATTGCCCCAATTTGGGGCCTTATTTCATTTTTTCTTTTGGGGCCTAATTTCCTGGGGCCTAATTTCGCGGAGCCATCCAACGTCGGTCGTACGATATGCAGAGACGAGACCAAAACTTCGAACATCAGCTTAACTATTCAAAATTTCAAGCAAAGTGTGGAGAAATATCCACATAAAGGTATTGGATTATTATCTTAGAAAGTCCAACAATTTAAGTTAATAGACTATCCGCTTTATTATCGCTTCAAAGTTTGGGCAGCTCGAATAAGACATGGAAATTGAAGACATTGTTACAGGATGACCCAACTTGGCTCAATAAATCCACAATTGGTCCTTTACTCACAAAATTCAAAAACAGTCCTATGGTGCTGTTGTCGTTGTACAGTTGTCTGTGTACATGTACAGTTTCAAAAATGTCAAAAGGTTTTTTCTTTTTAAATAAAACAGAAACCATTTGAGATGTTTCAAAAACGTTATTATCCAATTCAAAATTTTTATGTTTGCAACTCAGCTAAGTTCATATGGCCACCTAAGACACGCTTTCAGCGATCGACTATTTGGAGCTAGTATTAAATGACTCGGCCTCACATTTCGACTGAAGTCACTATTTCACGTCCAACGTTGGCTCTAAAGTGTTTCAAAACTGTTAGCTTATTGATATAAACTAATGACTTAACATAGCCCCGTAGAAAATAGTTTAGAGGCGGTAAATCGGCCAAACGAGGATATCACCCATGTCTCGAGATATCGCACTCAAACTTACTCTTCAATAATTAATCTATTGTAAGGTCGGGCAAAAAATTATCGGTAATCAATCTTAGATAACGCTGGCCTTTCACAGCAAAATGCCGATCGTTATTGTCGACCAAACAATATGTGGGAATAATAGCTGCCATGCAAACCGTACCCAACAGTAAGATTTTGTGGATGACGTATAATTCATACTGCAAGTGTGAGTTTTCACCCGGTCAGTAACGGATATTTTAAATATTGACGAACCAATTGAGCCAAAAAAAAACCTATTAAAGTTGCGGTCTGCGATTCCGAAAATATTTATAATTATCAGAAGTTGTTCGCCCTTAAAAATGTTGAGTTTCCTGAATAAATTGACAATGGCAGTCCTTTTATTAGTGAAACGGTGCGTTTGTAAATAAAATATAAAGTTGTCATGTTCCTTTTAGAAAACTCGATAATTAATGTTTAAGAAAATCTGAACCCATTACAATTATTCCTATGTGAAGTTAGAAATGCAAGTCAAGATATGATGTCAAAGCAAGGATTGAATTGAAATCTAAAATAATATAATAAAGCTGAAAAGTTTGTTTCTCTGTTTGAATGCCCTAACCTCACGAACTAATGGTCTGATTTGATAAATCCTTTCAGTGTTAGGAGGAAGGCTAAAGACTTTATAAAATCATGAGTCAATACGAGCGGAGAACTAATAAGGAATATTTCAAAATCAGGGACTTTTTTCTCTTTTGAGAGCTTAAACTGAATTCAGACTTTAAATCCCTACATCCGAACAAGATCCAACTGACCTAGGAGCTCAAAGTTCATGAGTCATGACCATAGACAACGCCGTTTGTTCCCTGATTGGAACTTCGAATAGTTTGGAAGAAAACCCCAATTTTGGCCGAAAAATCATCTTTAGGACCAAGGCGCATTTTTAAATGAATGGCTGTGTTAACAAGCAAAATTGCCGTATATCTTATATGGGACGACACCAACACACACGAGGTTCACCAGGTGATAATGCATCCTCAAAAAGTTGCCGTTTGGTGTGGATTTTGGGCGGGGTGGCGTAATTGGTCCGTACTTTTTTGAAATCGACGTTAGTGAGGCGGTCACCGTCAACAGCGAGTGCTACATAACGATGATAAATAATTTCTTATGGCCCAAATTGAACCATATGGACCTAGACGACATGTGGTTCCAGCAGGACGGCCGGCGCTACGTGCCACACAGCAAACGCCACGATTGACATTTTGCATGAACGATTTGAGGATAAGGTTATCTCTCGCAGGGGTGATGAGAATTGACCAACAGGGTCATGCGATTTGACCCCGTTAGACTTTTTCCTGTGGGGTTTCTTGAAGTTGCAGGTCTATGGAAATAAACCACTCGACCGATGCTCTAGGTGAACATAATGCAGGCCATCGTTCAAATTCAACCTGATCTATGGGGAAGAGTCATTGAAAATTGGACCACTCGGATTCGTGCCACCGTAAGAAGCCGAGGCGGGCATTTGAATGATAACATATTCCACACTTAATTGGCATACATGCGCCTTTCAAATAAAATATAATTTTGTTAATACCTCACAAACAGCTTGTTTTATTCCATTTCAACATCTACCCAGCCTTATTGAAAAACCCTATAGTTGGCTGTAGAACCGAAGATGTTGTTGAAAACAAAACTTTTAATGAAAATAAAAATTCTAGTTTTTATTCACAATTGGTGATCAGATTTCTTTCTTTTCACATAATACGCCACGTTGATAAAAACAAAAAAACAAAACCTCCTATTAAGTTTTATAGTTTCTAAAAAGTGATAGTTTAAAATTTAAACTAAGCCAAATAAACCCAAATCTTAATAATATTAGATTTTCTTAAAAATATCATAGGATGACTTTTAGAATTTTAAAATTAAAATTTGTATTCTGAGTTCAAAATGTGTGAAGTATATTTATCTTACGTTTGCCATGACCTTTTTATAATACAAATATCTAGAGCTATTCAAGTATGTACCATATCCAAAAATCAGATTCAAGACATTATTTTGGCAATCTTCCCAAATAATTATACTGACTTTGAAGGAGATTTTTCGCATGCAGACAATGTTCTTACAATACGTATGTATGTGTATAAAGGTATGTATTATCTAGCTATTAAAGATAGGTAAAAACACATCCTGATTCTAGCTGCATTGTACTGCTACGAGTATATATGTAATTTTCAAGATTCCTTTGAGAATTCACTTTATTTTCATGATGCTTAATTTTTAGTATAGTTTTTTTTTTTTTATCTCAGGATTTGGAATGGACTCATATGTACTTGTGTTAGAAAACAAATAAAATTAACAAGAACCTTTCTAAAAACAAATTTCGTCTAAAGAAGACATTCTAATTTTTTGGCAACAGAATATTTCTGCCTGATTGGATCACAAGTGCATAACATACTTTTGTATACATAGTTCAAGTTTATTGATTTTTTAGAAAACAAGCAAACATGGGCTCGAAAATTTAACTGAGTGTCTCAAACAACTCCTAGGTCGCGAAAAGAGCAGACAGAAAGAATGGTAACATCGTGCAGACTGTTAGTTCGGTATGGAAGAGGTAAACGCTTACGGTTAAATGTTATAAATTGGCATTTGAGTTCCAAGAAATTTTTGTCGCACCAAGTCTGAAATGAGTCAATACCATTTTGGAGTAAGACAGAATCAGATAAGTAAAGTAGAAACAATTTTTGTTAATTTCATGTCATCAGCGTAAATAGATACACAGTTTAATTATCAATGACATTAAAAACGTCGTTGATAGTTAAGACAAATAATAAAGGACCAATGTGGCTCCCTTGACGGACTCCTGAGATTGCATAAATTAGATTGGAGTTTGAGAACCTAAAAACAACTTTATATCGGCGGCGGTTCTCAAGGTACGATCTCAGCCATGAAATAAAAAAGGGTGGGCAATCAAGGGTTTTAAGTTTAAGATAAATAATTTGGATAGCAAAGGCTTTACTAAAGTTTGTAGTGATAATGTTTGTAGTGATAATGTCCACTTCATTCGCTTCTTCTTATTCTTTTAGAGTTTTTTACACAAATTTAGTAAGATTGGTTGTAGTGGTTCTGCCTTTTAAGAAGCCATGTTGTTGGGTAGAAAAAATAGGTTTACAATGAAAATAGAGAGAGTCGTAGACAATATGCTTTCGAAGAGCTTCGGAATTGAAGATAGCTTGGCTATGGGCTTTTAGTTCATAACATCATTTTTTGCTCCTTTTTTATGAACAGAAAAAAAATAAAGGAATCTTTCCCAATCTTTGGAAAAAAAGCTTGAAGAAATGGAAAAACGAAACATTACTGAGAGAGGTTTACATAGAAAGGTTGCACAGTTTTTTGATAAAATTGCAGACAAACCATCCGGACCAGGAGAGAAATCATCTTTGAGAAGACTTAATTTTGTGTCAACAATATAATCACTTATTTCGATTAAGGGTAAGGGAGATGCATGGGGAACCTTTTAAGTAATCAAAAAAACTATAGTCAGGTTCTTTAAGATGATTGCTGTACGATTGGCTGAAGAATGAGGCAAAGAGATTTGCAATAGTGTTAGGGTCAATAGATGTTATATCATGAAGAAATTTTAATGTTGAAGAGAAGCCATCGGATTTAGTTTAATGTTTATAAATTGGTAGAAGCATCTGGGATCCATATCTATCTATCTATCTATCTTGCATTTTGTCATTTTGTATTCTAAATATAGGAATTCACAAAGAGATGCAAATCTGCATTGAGCTTACTGATAGTTAGGGAAGTCAACATTGCACCTAGTTTTCAAATATGTTTTCCACAATGAATTTTTCACATTTCAAATGGGTTCGTAGATCTTAATTATAGTAGGGAGGGGAGGAAAACATATGTTTACGAGGGACATATAATACGCATTGAACAAGACATTGGTAAATAAACATATAGACAAATTCCAAGGCGTTATCTATTGAAGTGTTGTTATCGAATAAGGAACTAAAATCAATATTGTTAATTAGGTTATTAAAATAAATAAATAAATTGTGTGGCGCAACAGTCCGTTGAGAACTAGGGCCTAGTGACTTACAACTCTCAACCATTCCTGTGTGCGAGTACTGTTGTCAGGGATTGAGGGGACCTACAGTTTTAAGCCGTTAGGTTATTAGGTTATTAAGTAAAGCGAATTCAGCGTGGTGGAAATTGAAATAAAATTAATTTTCAGACGACACCAAATCACTATCGGAATCGAGTGAAAAAGTTTGTGAAAGAGGGGGTGGAATTGGTCAAGGGTAGATAGTAAATGAGTACTTTCTGAAACGAAAGAATTAAAGGCATCTGAATAGAAAATTAAGTCGAGTTGTCTACATAAGTTGTTGTTGATGCCACTGACTTGAAATAGACCTACATAAGTAGGCGAATTTGTCAATTATTAAAAAAGATTTCTTTTTCAGAAAAGGAAGTAATAGGTACTAATGACATTTCGTCATCCGTCGGACTCTATTTTATTGTTGAAGGTTGAAATCACCGACAATAATTAAATCGTCGAGAGTATATGCGATTTTAAACAGCGATTCGATTATACATTAACAACAAATTGATATGCTTGGGTAGATATCAAATCATTTCTGTAAGGTCTATAGTTAAGCTCAGACATTCCAAAAACTGGTTTCGAAAAAATTGTCAAACCCGAGACATAAGTTGAGTTTAGAATAAGCTTTATTTGTATCAGACTCTCTTGCTCGGATTATTGATTTATGATGCATTGATTCGTCTATAATAGAAATAAGGTGATAAAGTTCGTTTCTCAGTGCCTCCAAATCTTCAATACATAGCGACAACGGAAAAATATATTTTGATGCCAAATATTATCAGTCTTTTCTGAATATTGTTGTTAGGTCTCCGCCTGACTTTAACAATGTAGTCTTTGTTAGCTTTAAGGGTTCTTAGGCAAACTGGAGGGTGGCCAGTATTAATATTGATACCGTAGTTTTTCGCATTAGAAGCAAATCTGAAATTACGTTTGCAATAGTACCGTTGGACTAATTCCCTTACTACTAACTCTTTGTTTCCATAAACTTCGATCGCATATATGAAAAACTTTTGATAGTTGCCTCAAATACTATACTTTAAATTTAGTCGACGCATCTATAGAGTTGCTTTTGAAGAAGTTTGACCACACACAACCCTTTTGTCTTTGAAATGAGCACCAAGATTTAAGTTATGTAATATAGTAAATCGTAGGTATTTTAAATTAGTTACTACAATACATTAAAGTATTTTGATTGTTTTGTTAGAATTTTGTGTTCTTTTAAAATTTATTTGGATGCGTTTCGAACAATATCAGATTTTATCTGTGGACTATTTATGTATTATCTAATTTAAACTTTCAAGAAATATCAAGACTATAGTGTTATGTAGATACAAAACAAATAATCTGTTTTTATTTTGTTGCTCAAATCCTGTATTTAACATACATTACATTACATTTCACACTACTCAGCACATAAATGTACATAGTAGAGAACACAACACCTTGAGCAACTAGACTATGTAAGGTGATAACAACACAAAACATTAATACAAGACAGAAGGACAGAAGAGAAAGAACAGACAGAAAGAACAGAAAGAAACACATGACAACAGCACGCGGTAGGTTTCGAGACAATCCCCCATCTGTCTACTAACCACGCTCACTGATGCTTGATTTCGGTGATCGATGGGAACCGAAGCTTTATCAGTGACAAGGCCGTTGCCCTGTATTTAACATATTATTACACTTCACTATTTTGTTAAAACTATCGTCCTTTTTGTCAACTACTTCAAACGTTTAAGTGAGCTTACATTGCAAACTCTTTAATAATCTCATAAAATATTATTATAAATATTAATTATTAATTACTAGCTTTTACCCGCGACTTGGTCCGCTTTTGAATAGTAGTATGAAAAAACCTGAGCTGTACTTTTTTGTATATATGTTTGAATTGTGCCGAGATGGGATGAAGCCATACTAAGTGTGATTGTCATGCTGCTTTCAGAGGAAACTGCACTCTTTTAAACTGAAACGGCAAATCGGTTGGAATTATCGGAATGCGGGGAATTAAAACATTTTTTCCTTTTGCTATTCCAGTCATGCTTATTATAGCTTTTATAATATTTCGTCCTAGGTGAGTAATCTGTAGCCGTGTACCATTACATAACTTTGGTGCGTCAAGATTTCTCATTAACAGGACTGCAACACCAACCTTCAATCTCAACTTATGAGAAGGCACTCCTGATAATTCCAAAGAATTAAGAAACTCTATTGGGTATGATGTTACTTGCTCCGTGTCCATAACGTTGTCTACTGAGAGGTACTTGACGATATCTCCCTCCACGTCCGACATGATTTGTTCGTTTATCTGGCTAACTATCTCATTAGTTGGAGCTATCTTTGCCCTCTCACACAACCACTCCCGATTGCAAAATAGGAAACCACCTTCTCCGCTGTTTGGCGACGAAAATTATTTAAAATTATTATTTGTGGAGCTAGGTGGGAGCCACAGTTTGCGTCTAAAGTTGAGGGCTTGAGGCATGTGGCGCGCGAAGCCCGCGTTAATATACGTGTATGATAAGTTTAACATGTTCGACAACTTATTTCATAAGGGTTGGGAATGCGTTGTTTTCCCGCTATATCAATTTTATCCAAATATTATTCAAATCTTTGGTAATTTAGGAGTGAAAGCAATCAGATTCCCCGGAAAGCAATTTTTCGGGAGCGGCTCGAAATGCTGTATTTTAAAATACTGTATGGTTAAAATTCTGTATCATACTGTATGATACTGTATATTCATAATACTGTATGGTTAGTATACTGTATCTCAAAATGCTGTGTTGTCAAAATACTGTATCTGATAATACTGTATCTCAAAATTCTTCTTCTCAAAATGCTGTATGAGCAAATCATTATCTAAAAATACTGTATTTTTGAAAAATTCCGCTCTTAAGCTTCCATTATAGAGAACAACAAAAGCAGAACTCGATTTATGTATGTATGTAAATTATATTATTTATTGCAACTCAAAATTTCACTTAATTCTTAAATTTGCATTAGCTTTTAAATATCAACGAAATGAACGAACACGTGGAAGTTTTGACAGATCAGAAAGTTCGGTGTAATTGTTTATGGAATTGTTTATTGTGGTAACAACAATTCATATACAACTGTGAGAGAAATAACAATTAATGAGAAGAAAATGGGAAGAGAAAATAAGACGAAGATACCATTTATTTTTTTTTTTTTTTTTATTAATTCAAAGACTTATGAATTATCATAATATGTTATTGTTCAAGGGAAGTATATTAAAACATTATGCCAATGAAAAAAATATTATGATGTATTCTTTATAAAAGTAATCTGTTTTTAAAATTCTGTATTTCAACATGCTGTAAATACGCTGACAAATAAAAATCGTTTTGATAATGTAAAATAGTGCGCACTTTTTTACATTATCAAAACGATTTTTATTTGTCAGCCTATTTACAGCATTTTGAAATACAGAATTTTGGTATACAGAATTTTAAGATACAGAATTTTAAGATACAGAATTTTGAGCTACAGTATTTTGATCATACAATATTCTGTACATACAGTGTTTTGAAATACAGTATTTTGAGATACAGTATTTTAAATACAGTATTATGATCCATACAGGATTTCGAACCCAACCCAATTTTTCCCATGGGAATGCGTTGTTTTCCCGAGGTCAAAAGTAACTCATGTCCTTTCTTAAGTCTCAAACTATCTCCTTACCAAATTTCGTTTAAATCTGTTCAGTAGTTTAGGCGTAAGAGCGATCGGCCCACCTGAATTTTCCCATGGGAATGCGTCATTTTCCCGGGGTAAAAAGTAGCCTATATCGTTTCTCGGGTATCAAAATATCTCCATACCAAATTTCATGCAAATTGGTTCAGTAGTTTAGGCGTGATTAAGTAACAGACAGACAGACAGAGTTACTTTCGCATTTATAATATTAGTGTAAGTATATACATAAGTATATATATATAGATTAATTAGTATAGATAAATACATAAATGTAAAAGTTATTAAAAATTAAAAAAAAAACAAACATTTCTTGAACAGCAGCGTGGGTAAAAATTTGATGAAGACCACGTGTTATTAAAATTAAAATAAAACAGCAGTTTTTATCTTATTAGGACCATCTACTTACCAAGCAGTTAATGTTATTTAATTTACCTACATTTTTGCAACATGTATTTCATAAAGTTGTTTTTTTTTTTTAATATATACAGACGTACACATTTTATCGGCTTAGGTAATTAAATAATTAAAATTACTCAATATATCCATATGCAGAATCAGTGCATACCTCATCGATTGTTTATAGTCATTAATTATTTGATATTTTAAATGCATATTCATATCATGCATACATAAAGTATTTCAAACACATATGAATTAATAATTAACATTATATCCGTGAAGTTCATGAATTAAAAACAATTGTAACGGATGTGCCATAAAAGTCATGGCAGCTAATCGTTTTTATGTGTTAAATTTTAAGTATTGAATATTTATATTAATTTTAAAAAGAAAAATGAGACAATAATAATAATTGCACATCATCAGCAGATGCACATAAACTCCCATAGACACAATTATGTACATTGTACTTTTGGCCTTGCCCATTTAAGTTAATTAAAATAATAATGTTAATTTATTTGTTTGGAATGTCAACTCTCGTCCCTCTTTAACCAAATTTAAATGAGATTTATTGTTTTTCACACTATGGCAGTCATTTATATTTTAATTACTTTATTCCAAAAATTAAATTTTAAAAATTTCGCAATCTCATTTCTTGGTATACGTTTTGAAGAGTTCATTTTGTCAGCTTCCCAAAGGGCACCTCAAATTCTTTACTTTATTTACTCATTCAATTCATGCTCATTTAAAAGAGGAAGGCTCTGAACTTGAATCCTCAAATTTGATTGAAGTCCTTTTATCAAAGATACCGAATTAACAGAAATATTTTACGTTAAAAGATGTCCTTAATTTACTACAGTATAATTGAAATAACTTTTAAGCTTTTAAAACAAACCCCATTATCCATTGAAACCACACTAAAATAAATTACAATACATGCATATCACTGTACAATGAGAGAGAAGGATACCTGATAACATGTGGATAAATTTCCCATGTCCTGATATACTACCATTTTTACCCGTAGAGATTTGTATGCATCACGTTTCAAATTCCAGCTTCACCAAAGTCAGGAGTATTTGGTTGACTGAGTTACAATTCAATCTGGAAGCTGGACCATGCCCTCTAGAGCTGTACTTTGTCTGTAGAATGGTCCTTATAGAAAACAAAGAGTACATTCTCTTTCACCATCCCGAATTTACAAATATGCATTGTGTCTCCTATTCAAATGTTAAATTTAACTTTTGTGAAACAAGAGAAAATAATACGTATACGACCCGAGTACCTACCTACAAAAACTACATATTTGGAAATACAATTTATATATGGGTAAGCCTCATATGGTGATGTTTATTCAGCTCATGCAAGGATATAATCTATTGTGTTTTGGTTTCTATTGTGCAAAGATGAATAAAAACAGGATCAACTTTTATGTCCATGATATATTTATTTGCTAAAAACAAAATAAAATGAAACAACTGAAAAAGGACATACATACATTTTGTGTTCTATGAGATCTTTAACAATTGCTTACGTATTTTGCATAAATTACATATTTAATTCCATCAAGTGGACTTTAAATGCAATTTTCTAAAGATTAAATTAATTTTGTATTGTAGTTAATTCCTTTGATATATGTACATTTTTCGAAAATGGTCCTTCATACAAAATTTGTTGTAATGGAAGTCATTATTTTATTATTTGTGAAACAGGAATAACTTTGGTTTTCTTAAGAGTTCTGTAGAATTTTCACAGAAAGGGAAATTGCATTGCTGTACCTGTACCTGTACTTCATAAATAAATTTAAAATGCATGTTTTTACATTTCAAAAACTAAAAAAAGAAACAATTTGAGGTCAGAATCTATGAGCAGAAGGTCAAATATTTAAGCACCTGTTGGTGGTATATAAAAATTATAAAATAAGGTAAAGAGAGGTGCGAACAAAACTTTTGTAACGGGTACTTTTCTAAAATCTGCATAACTTTCAATAATTATACAAACAAAATGAACATTGTTGTAGTTAAATTTTAAGGGCCGATGTTGATTTTGGATAAAACGAAAATTATTTAGAACATCACTGTCATTTATTTTTATTATGAAACAAAATATTGGCCAAATAGATAAATTGTTTCGTTAGTTACATACACACATATGTGGCAAGTGGCACCGTCCTGTTGAAACCATACTCACTCACTCTAAATTCTAATTTTCCGTGTCAAACAAATCCAGTTAAAGAAACAGCTCCAAAGAGAACCGTTTGGCAGTTCGAGAAAGCCAACTGGGACGGTCTCAATAATTTCTTCAGGATCTTTAACTGGTCACTATGCTTCCTCGGCAGTGACGTAGACTTGAGTGCAGATATGATACTAGTATAATTCATCAATGAAAACTTTTATCCCGAATAGGGTTAAAAGTATTAAACCCAAGGTTAAATCATGGTTCGATTCGAGCTGCAAAGAGGTTGTCAACGAGAATAAGGTGAGCTTCCGGTGTTTAAAGCCAACCCAACTGAGGAAAACCAGGAAAGGTTTAAGCAAGCCTGCAACGCTCATATTCAAAGGACCACATTTTTGCATGACCAAAAATTGTGCCAAAAAATATTCCAATGTCCCAAAGGCAGTAACAATTGTTGGTCATTCGTCAAAAACATGAGGAATTTTTCCTTTTCCTGGGTTACTACGCTTGTTCTCAATGACACTCTTTTAGTCAGCTCTTTTGATAAAACACTCTTGTAGAGTACACCTAGAGTTAATATGAACAGATCAAATAGAAATTTGTCTCTCCGCCTGATCTGGTTACAATCTACAAAACCTATTTACGCCCAAAACTTGAATAGAACTCTCATCTCTGAGCTGGTGCTTTATTGAAATAGCCAGTTGCATTCATCCCCTTAAACAATTTAACGGTAATACCCACACTTCTAGGAATGCCCATCACTCATCAGTTTACCCTTCAGCCCGACTATGGCCATACTATGAAGTACAGAGATTCTTTTTAGCCGTACTACACGAATGTGGAATGCCTTGCCACGCTCTATTTTTCCCTACAATTGCAATATTTAAGAATTCAATTATGAGTTACATAATCCATTAGATTAGTACTGTTTAAATTAAATCTGGTGTCAAATGAATGAATTGTGTCAAATTCTTAAATTCTTCAAAAATTGATGCTCTGTAATAAACTAATGACCTAACATATGTTTCTCCATATAGGAAGTAATACAAAGTTTTCATATGCATGAACAAGTGGAATCAAATTTCGATCATGTTCGATGGATTATACTTATTTACTTACTTATCTGGTCCCCGAGTCATTGAGGGTCTCTGCGTTCTTCCACTTTTTACGGTCCTATGCAAGCTTCCTCCAATCGGCGAGACCAAATGCTCTTGCGTCAATAACCGCCTAGTCTTTGTAGCGATGGTAACCACCTAGTCTTTGTAACGATGGTTCGGTCTTCCTCGTAGTGTCAAACCCTTCGTTCGATGTGACTGAGCGAATGTAGTCGACGTGTTTTGGCTTTTGAACTACATCCACGTGTTAATACCGCTCGTACAGTTCACGTTTGAATCTTTTCCCTCATTTACCCACCGCCGAAGAATGTTTGTTTGAAAGTGCGCAGTATTAAATCCCCTTTTTTACTTATCGTCCAGCACTCAGCGCCGTAAAGTAGAGCTGGTAAAATAATAGTTTAGTATAACGCGCACTTTTTTATTTAAGAAGAGAGTTTTGAACCCATTTGTTTGGCCAAACCAATTCGCTAGGGTAATTCTTCAAGACCAACGCTTTTCAACTGTTCATCTATGACTGTAAATGCTTATAGGACAGCTTGCTTGGAGTGGCCGATATAATGCCAATTTCGTCTGCATAGCCAAACAATTGCAAAGACTTGTTAAAGATAGTGTCTTTCAGGTTAATACGATTCTTGCGCACTATCTGCCCCTGGGCTGTGTTGAAGAAATCACATGATAGCCCATCTCCTTCCTTGAACCTTACACATGTTTGGAATATCTTGGTTGACTTGTGACCCATTTGCACGTTGCACCGCGTATTTTGTAACGTCATGCGCAAAGTTTTTAGTTTTCTCGGGATCCCGAGTTAATTCACCGCCAAAAGAAACTCTCAAAGACTTATGCTATTATAAGCGGCTTTGAAGACGATGAATAAATGATGAGTCTGAACTTGAAATTCGTTTATCTTTACCAGGATTTGCTTTAATGTGAATTTTTGGTCTATCGTTGATATGACTGACCTAAAGCCACAATGATACGTGCCGATAATAGTGTTAAGACGCTCCCATAGCACGTTTGATAGGATCCTGAAGGCAGGGATATGTCTCTGTAACTTTTGCAGGACATAGGATCAACTTCTTTGTTTTGATTGGGCACACTGAGCTATTTGACCAGTCATCTGGCATATACTCTCCTCTTCCCACACTTGGTTGAAGAGGTGGTACATGCACCCTACCAAGACACCCGAGCCGGTGTATTAGGTTTTTTAAGCTTGTGCACAGTCGGGTTCTAAGCTTTGTCACAACAAGAAAGTGGTAAGACTCCACGTTTTCACCCCGGAAGGTTCACATGTCCAAGATGTTAGATGCTTGCCTTGCGCTGGTTAGAATGTGGTCCATTTTCAGTTCGGAAATCTGGATATCGCCAGGTTGATAACTTTCTGAGAAGTGGCATTATCAAATGTTAAATCGTGTTAATTTTACTGGATGTCCTTAATGATTACTCGTAAATGGCTTGAGGATAGTCTTCGCTTCATATACACGGCAATTGAGCTTATTCACGAAATCATTGGACTAGAAATGACCTTCATCAAACCAAACACTTTACAATATTTTTTTTTTCAAAGTAAATTTCCACAGTTTGGAAGCGTAGTGCTGGCGTTAAACGATTTATGATGAATTTAAAAAACTAACCGAACAGAAATGTCAACAAAATCTGATATTATTAATACCAATTCATAGACACATCGCTTTCTTGCAAATATAAAAACACTCTTTCTAATAATTTTGTACAACGTTCAATTTGCGAATAAAGAAGTTTTAAAATCAAAGAGCTTATAAAGTCCATTGGAGTAAACGTTTTATGTTTACTACTCGATTAAAATACGTTTAATATTATAAAACAAACCACGTCGTATCATCACCAGAAAATACCAGAACTATGTCAGCTAGTCAATTCAAAAATTGATCCGACCTTAAAAAAATCACATAAAAGTTGAATATAATGTTTGTTTAAATTCAGCCTATATATGATAAAAAGTTCCTTAACATGGAAATATGGTATGAGTTTATATATTTTTAACTTCTGTTTGTAATCAAGTTTTGCCACAAAATCACTTTCATTCTAAAACCTCTAATATCCTTTCAAAAGGATATGTAATCAACTATGTATAATAAATGAATGTACCTACGTTTTACTTTGTAAAACATATCTTGTATATATGGTTAATATACTTGCCTCAAAGTCAATTTAAATCTAAAATCGATTTGATAATACGTAAGTTCAAAAATGTATAAGGAAAGGTTTCCCCTTTCTAAACTAATAACAATAATATAGTGGACCTAAAAGGTGTGGTTGTGGTTTATTGGGTGCCATCAGATTGTGGTAACTTTATGTCACGTCAATATTGGTTGATGTTTTCTTCTATACATATACAAACATCTATTGGATCTCAAAATAAATTTAATTTCACGCTTGATTTATGAGCATTTTCATTTTCAATTTCATCTCGATGAAGAAAGATTTTTGTAAACTTAAGCAAGTAATTTAATTATTAAACCACAACAAAAATTGTGTAGTTGCAAAAACTACTGTTGATTTATTGAAAATTGATTTGTTTTTCTGATCGAAAATATGGGTTTTATGAGGTGTCTTTCATATGTCTTTTGAACTTCCCATAGGAAGTTATTGTAATGGGTCCGATTTGTCAAATTGAAAATTTTGACATTTCTCGACGTTTCAAGGTCCCTAGAGTCGAAATAAAAGATTTTTAGCGAGATGTCTGTGCGTGCGTGTGTACGTACGTTTGAACAAAAAATAAAAACCTAAAAACAAAGCAATACCAAAACTTGGTAAACATTAACTTTAGACTTAAATGTCTTTTCAAAAATTAGACATATTAGCTTCAATCTAATTTTATTGCGCAGAAAATATTGTTTTCGACATTCAGAAATTTTTTTTTATAAAAATCCAACAGTCCGTTTTTTCATACAAAAATAAAATCTACAAAAAATTTGGTAAAAATTGGTGTAATGGAGATATCGAGAACCATATCTCGTAAACAATAAAAGATATTGACCTCAAGTTGATTTCATTCATCCAATTTGTTTTTGTTTATATAAGAAATTAGAACTTTTAAGAAATGCTACTAAAATTGGTAAGAATTGGTTTTCGACTTAAAATCTCGTTTACAAAAATAGATTTTAAAATCAAATTAAATTCATATTATGCAAAATGTTATTGGTAATTTTTAAGTTTTTACAAATAATTTAACTGACAACTTTTTTAACAAAACACGAAAATCTACAAACTTTTAAGCAATACAAATCAACAGACAGGATGGGAAGGGGTGCCTATTGTTTCGTTTTTTTTTGTTTTGATAATTATTGTTTCGTTTTTGTTATAATTATTTACGTTCATTTCTAAAACGTTTCTTTTTTTTTGTAGGTACTTTGTTTCGAATTCATTTCGTTTCAATATTATTTCGAATTTCTTCTTTTTTTTTTACTTGTTTCGCTTTTCCGTTACAACTTTTATGTATTACTTAGCCCTGGGTTATTTCGTCAACGGTTGTTTCGCATTTTGTCTCTATGTAAATGTATTTTTTTGGAATTCGATTTTTTTTGGTATCGGTTAGTTAGTTTATAATTGATTGATTTACAGTCGTCGCGTGCGGTTCGCTTAAGAAAAATATTACCAATTAAATCTTAAATTATGGAATCTTATTCTATTTGCTGTACATTTAAATCAAAGAGAGGCTTAATTTTGAGGGATTTTCCTATGATCTATTTAAAGAAAAAAATGAAAAATATAATTGGTACTGTGAACTTAAGAAGAATAAAAGTTATGTTTGTTAAGTGCGTATTGTAACATTTAAACAAGAAAAAAAACATGTCATAGAATCCATTTTCGATGAACACAGTCATAAACCAAATGCTTTGCAAAGCCCGTAGCAGATGTGTTATCAAAAATTAAAGATTGTGCTAAAAGAAGCGCTATTAAAAGTAGTAAAATAATTCAAGATAATGTCGCGAGTTGTAGTTTATTTCGATTTCAATCATTTCGCCACTGTTTGCTCATTTTTGTTCTCATTTTTGTGCATGAAAAGAACCTAAAGAAGTTAAAATTCGCGCGAATTTTAACGCGAAGGCGAAACAAACATAAGACGAACTAAATCCAAAGCGAAATGATCGAAAAAGAAAACAATAAAAACCGAAATGAAATTAAAACAAATTACTTAAAAAATGAAACAAAAATTGTCGAAACAAAACAAAAACAAATAATTGAAAAGAGAAACAGTGAAATGCGAAACAACAAAATGCGAAACGATTAAAACGAAACATTAAAAAAACGAGAGATAAAAGACGAAACGTACCATACCCGATGGGAAGTTATCAGTGTGCATCCCAGATTCTTTCTATTTATTCATTCCATTTCTGAATTTTTGAAGACTTACGTTTGCCATTTTTTTTATGGTAGTTTTTAAACTTACTTCAATTTAAATATTACATTACAATATTTCCCAAAAATATAGAAGGTTTGAAAATTTAGAAACAGAAGTTATATCATAATTATAGATTATTTTTTTCACAAATTAGCAATAGGTTAGCATACTTTTAACTCTTCATTATTTAAACGGAAATGTTTAACAACTTGTGAAAAATTATGAAGGAAGAGTTAGGTCAAACCAATGGAATTAAACCTTACTTCCCATTAAAACTTACGATATGGTACGGTTTAAACCTCCCCCCTGCATATCATGTAACTCAAAGCCTAACGACAGCTTTTATTAGGGATAAGTAATGTCATTAGGCGAAAATGCAACGTGAGATTTCTAGGCCTGTTTTTTTTTCGTACTAACTTTATTTCCATCCCTCATGTTTCAAGAACGATTAGATGTATATTGATTTCAAATAATTTTTGTTTTACAGATTATAACATCAAGGTGTGCAGAAATGAGTTTCAAAACATTCATCAGAAAATTTTGGTTAATGTCAAATATCTCTTAAATTAAATTTTGTTATATTTTAAGAATAAAAACTGTCATATCTTTACACTATGCCATAATGTGCTAAAGTGTGGGGTTGATGGCAGTTTGATGTTCTTCGAAAAAATTCAAACATACTTTCTTAAACATGTTTTTCGGTTTCCATCCATAACTCCAAATTACATCGTTCATCTTTAAGCCACTATGCCACCGTTATTCTTAAATAAACTAAAACAACATTTCGAATATATATTGAAGCTGCTATAGATGGTTGAAATAAGACTAACCACATTTGATCCTCAAGTCGATAATAACTTTGAGAGGCAACCTAGTCAAAAAATGGAAAGAATTAGTTGTTGCTAGTGGAGAAGGAGTTCAGATTGATTCACTCTTCTTAGTAACACGTTTGATAATTTTTTGGATGGTGTAGCTTGCTTAGCTTATAGCGGTTATGTCCTGGAAATCAATCTTCTCAATATCGGATGATATACATATAGTCACCTGGACTACTTCCAAGGAATCTTCTATTTCTTGAATCGATTGCCAATATCAATGAAACGTAAGTGGATCGGTGATTGTTAAAACAACATAAGTAACAGAATTTTCGAAATCACTTTTATTATGGTTTTGCACTGCTTAGGGGTAGAGCTTCAGGTTGAGAACATAAAAAACATAAATTGATACCTGAAACACACAAAAATACAATCGCGAAATCCGCATTTAGTGTTAAAACAACATATCTGTTCTGCCATTTTGACAAATGAATGCTAAAACACATTTAGTGCATGCATTTAATTTCTTTTTACACCCAACGCTGGAAAAATGTAGTAGACTAACGGTTGTTTTTTGCAGTTTCTTTCATAATATAATAATATTATTGTCAGTCAACAAAATAATGTACTGCAATTCAAGAATTGGTGGCATGACTTCTATTAACCTGCTTATCAACTTGCTCATTTGGAAGGTCTGTCCCTAAAGACAAAAAGGTATCTTTCCAGGTTTCAAAGTATACCCATTTCATACATAAAAGTGATAATGCTAGAAACGTGACATGCAAGGAATTCGTTGATGGATTGTCAACGTTCTGTTTTTTTTAAGGCTACCTAAAAAACTGTGACCAAGAACTTCTACAATTTCCAACAGAAACGGCTTACACGAGCAAGAGACCGATAAACGAAAAAAAGATAGCTGATATCTTAAGACTTTTCCCTTATGTGCCTGAAGAGAACCAAACGTTTTATGAGGATATTAAAAATTATTACTTTTGACTGATATAGTTTGATTTGTTATAGTAAGAATAGACTTTATATGTATTTATTGTTATTTTGAATTTTAATGAATTTCTGGGGTAAAATCGGCTAAGGTGATAGTTGACTATCAAATTTTTGATAGTCGTTTTCCTACAAACATGTCGTTTCTGAGTAGAGCTACCAGACGCTTACAAAAAACGAATGGAAAATTTTGTCAGTTACCTTTTTTTAGGTACAAAAACACATTCTTGTGACCCACAAAGCTTACGACATTCGAAAAAGCATAAGAAAAGTAAGAATGTTATTAAAACACAGACAATTTAATACTTTTATTTAGATATTTTATAGAAATAATTTTAAAATTTCACCATAGCAACAATGAATTGTGACAATTATATTCTGAAATCGTTCAATCAAATTGAATTGAATCAGCTTACACAGACGGGAAACTCGGTGATAGTCAATTTGGCTATCAAAAATTTGATAGTCAACTATCACCTTAGCCGATTCCACCCCTGAACTCTTAATAATGTGTTATTTTATTAATTTTCAGTTGATTTTTCTATAACTTACGTACCAAATTGAGTGTTAAAACAACATAACTTAAAGTATTTGAGTTGTTTTGGCTCTCAACAAAACGTTTGGTGTTAAAACAACATAAAAAATAAAAAAAGGAAAAAGATATACTTTATTGTCAGATATCCGATTCTAAAGAATTTCGTGTCAGATTCTTCGGTAAAGCCACAATGAGCATGAACGAAGTTTATTTTAAATGAAATTCTCGGTTGGAATAGATTGTATTTTATAAGGTAACACAACTTTGGCACTAACTTTGACTTACTGACAAAATGCTAAAGTGGTTTTACGTCTCAAATGTCTTTATATAAACAACTTTTATTCGTGATTATAGTATACTTACTTAGTTTACTTCGGCCAATTATGGTTATTTTATTCGTATGTTTCACAGTTCGAGGCAACTCAAAAACATAAACCATTATTTGATATATCCTTAATTTATTGTCAAAACATTTAACAAGCAATTATTGTTATAGTTCTACTAACTATTAGAAAGAACCCTAAGGTAAATTTAAGTTTAAGTGGCACTAACTTTAACAAATAAACACATTATTAGGGGTTAGTATAAGACCCTTATTTAACTGTATACTAAATACCACATTTAGTTTCTTAATTATGTGTACAAAATGGCAACTTAAAGGATTCTTTTGTAATTTTCTCTTACAGAATTTATGATGTTGCAAAACATGAGAGCCAAAACTATACACATGCGTTTATTTAAGTCATATAATACCTAACTTACATGTTAATTAAATTGGTCACGTATAGTTCATAATACATATACCTATCCTAGGTACATACCTTGATAATATTTAAAAACATGCTAAAAAGATGAAAAACTGCTTAAAATAACGAATAACCATGGATGGTAAGGATGTAGCCTAATAATGCTGTTCGTGTCGTCTTTTGGAACTTTCTAAACATTATTTATATTCATAAAGTTAATTAACTCTTAATGCTTTTTCTGTTTACCTATGTACCTAAATATTTAGTAACTTATTTCATAAGTCATTATCATGACTTAATTTTATTTCAAGTCAAGTCCAGCCATCAAGGGATGTTATAAGCTAAACATGAAAGTTGATTGTCATCCTTTGCACACACAAAAACAAAGTAATTTATAATCATCATCATCATCATCATCATCATCAACTCTTTCATTTCGTAATTAAAACGAAATTTCAAAATGTGTGTTAAATTCATGTAATACTTTTCTTTTCAATGTAAGCAATTCCTTAGAAGCTTTAAAGAGTAGTAGTGTCTAGGATGATTTATTTCTAACTTCCCATAGGAAGTTATTGTAATGGGTCCGATTTGTCGAATTGAAAAAAATTGAGTGGGTGTTTTTTTACCATAGCAATTTAAAATAAAAAATAGGATGGGATACGACCCACACTGATAACTTCCCATCCCGTCTGTCGATTTGTCTTGCTTAAAAGTTTGTAGGTTTTCGTGTTTTGTTAAAAAAGTTGTCAGTTGAATTATTCTTAAACATTTAAAAATTACAACAATATTTTGCATATAATGAAATAGTTTGATTTCAAAATCTATTTTTGGTAACTAGATTTTTGTTATGAATGTCGAAAACAACATTTTCTGTGAGATAAAATAAGTTTGAGGCCAATATTTTTAATTTTCGAAAAGATATTTGAGTCGAAAATCAATTTTAACCAACTATTATTAATTTTCTTGTTAGCTTTTTTATTTTTTGTCAAAAAACTGTTAATTCCTTTTTTTTTTTTTAATTTTACTGAATGTCGAAAACAATATTTTTAATAATATAAAATTAATTTGAAGCCAATATCTCAAATTTTTGAAAAGATATTTGAGTCGAAAATCAATCTTTAACAACTTTTAGTATTTCTTTTTAGGTTTTTATCTACATCTACACTATCTACACTAATATTATAAAGTGGAAAGATTTGCATTTTTGTATGTAACGAATAAACTCAAAAAGTACTGGACCGATTTTAATAATTCTTTTTTCATTAGAAAGCTACATTATCTGTATCTATTTATGTCTACCCGTGCGAAGCCGGGACGGGCTGCTAGTTTAAAATAAAACTCAACTTCATAATTTGATTAAATGCCAGCTTTTTTGGATTTTGCCCCATTGTGGGATGTTGCCATAATTACCGCAAGATTTTTTGATTTTTGGAGACAAACAATTTGTCTCTTCTTCTGATCTAGCTGCTCCCGTCTCTGGGTATGTGCTCCAGTACCATACTTAAGGCTTTTGGAAAGTATTTAAAGAAGAACTTTTAAAATGAGTTTATTTTATCCAAGTGTCCTCTCCTTTAACAGTTTAAACGCAATACACTTTCTTCTAGAAATGTCCATAAATCTTCAACTCAACTTTGGCCGTACTATGAAGTACAGAGGTATGTTCTTTAGCCGTACTTCCAGAACGTGGAAGACCTTCCCTTGTCTCTATCTTTATAGTGTGTTTACCTAATTTATAAAGTACGTATTAGTAACTTGTTTAGATTTTGGAGTACTTTGAAGGTTCATTCAAGTTGTTGTCAAACAAGAAAAACATACAAAAAAACCAATTACATAAATATAAAATATATAAAATTAAAACAAATCAATCCTTAATCAGTATCACATCTCATAAACCTTGCCCCCACCGTAAAAATTGTCTTCTTAAATTTTTGGACAAATTTAAGTTTAATTTTCTTCGAATTGACTTTTTCTATTTTATTTATGTTAGTTTTTTCTGAAATCTGTACGTCTGCACTCTCAGACTAAAATAAATAACACTTAAGTTTTATATACCTGCTGGTATATTTGCATTGCAGACTCAGTTTCATGGTCTAAATAAGTGGCACTTTAGTTGCCAAAATAAGATACTTAAGTGCTACTTATTAAAGTAATAAAGTCTACATTTCCAAACTGTTCCACTAAGATGTTGAAGTTTATATTATTTTGACCCTTAATGTCTTCTTCTATATACTTTTCTCAAGATAGACTAGTAAAAGAAGAAACGAATTAAAAATAAGGAGAAGACAAATTGAAAAAGGTAAGTTGATACATCCTTAGAGGTGGGTCAAGGGTTATTGATGTGAATATTTTACTAAAAGACTAAACGAGAGGGTAGTTAACACACAAGGTACTCTTAATTCTTTTTAGAAAACAATATTCCACATTATAAATAAATAAATTACTACATATCTTTTTTGTAAGAATTTGAAAATTCAAAATATAACAATTTAAATTCAACAAATTTATTATAATTATTATTAAAATTTATGTTTTGTGCCTTAATTTCCTAATTATATTGTCTATAAGATGAAATGGTCTAACCCTTTTTTTCTAATCCACTTTAACTTAAAATGCCATTAAATTTCAACTTAATGCCTAATCCCGCAATTATCTTAATTAAAAGATTTTGTTTATAGGAAAGGTCTTTATTTAAATTGAAAAAAAAACACCAACAAAATTAAAATAGAAAAGAAATCTCATTTAAAAAGGTTTAATCATTTCGTTTTCATTTTATTTCAGCGTGTCTGGATCATTTCATTTTGGACAGTTTTTCAAACGATGTTTTTAGATAAGTAAAGAAAACCCGTGGCGTGATGTCTAGTGCGTAGGACTGTCACCCAGAGTTCTTAGATTCAATCCCTGCATATGCCACCTTGAGTTATTTTCAAGGGTACTGCCTCTTACAAGAAATTGACAAGTCCTTCAATATTAATTCTTGTTCGATTTCGGCATGTCTCCTTCATTCCTGAAATCACTCAAACACAGGAATGGTTAAGAGCTGTGAGTAACTAGTCCCTGCTTCTCTACGAGTTTTTCCACTAACGAATTTAATTTAGAGAAAACCAAAAAATATATATGAGAAAAATACATTAAATTAAATTTTTAAATTCAGAATATGACGAACTTATGTAAGGGACCCATCAAAATAATTATTTAAATTATATTTAATATGTTTTTCGAGGTTTTTTGGTACACTTAGTAAAATTAATATATACTTTTGAGTTTAGGTTTTGGACGGCTTATTGTTAAAAATTATTCATTGTCACGTTGTGGTATCAATTCGTGGAATAAAATTTGGTATGATACCAATTTATTTGCATAAGTCCCATTTGTTAACGTTGTAATTTTTAATTTATCAAATATCAATTCAAGCCTAATGAGGAACATTAAATAATTCGATATCTTAAATTTAAAAAAATATTGTGGACATTTGTACTCAATCTAGAATCAATACTCAATCCCAAATACTTAAATTTAATCTAAAACATTTCATTCAGCTCGTGAAATCAGAAAAAGTTAAAGAATTAACTATAGGACTTTAACAGATACAGTTAAAAGATTTAAATATTGCAATATTACAATCATTAGCATGGAAATAGCGATCAGCATCAAAAATCTTTTGCCCAGACAAACTCAAAAACATTAGTTTAGTTTTAAACTTATTATCAGTTTATGCCCAAACCAGATTCTTAACGAGCTGAGATCCCAATTTATGTCAGATATATGTAAGCTTAAGACGATTATCTGTACCATAAGAAAAGCCCACATCATCTGCCAAAGCTGTCAAAGAACCTCTTAATGGTAATTTCAATAGGGAATTAATTTATAAAAAAAGTATTGGTCCCAAAATCGAACCTGGTGGCACTCCTAAATCGAATGTCTTTATATAACTCCTAATGCCATCAAATTTGACTCTTTGGGTTCTAACGACTCGGAAAGGATGTAAAACCCGTGGCATGATTGTTATTGCGTAGGACTGTCATGCTAGAGGTCTTGGGTTCAATCCCTGCTTGTGCCATCTATAGATTTTTTGACGGGTATTGCCTCTTGCAAGGAATTGACAATTCTTTGACAACCTTGGGACGGGTTTTGACGTCATTTTTACGCCAGACAGTCAACGACTTGAGCGTTAACGTTGACCGTTTAGTACTCGTACTAGTTTAAAAGTACATATGTGTGTACAATGTACTCGTACATTAAAACTTCCAGCTGAAAAACTATTTATTTGTACGATTGCAAATATCGAAATAAATTGTAATTTATGCTTAAGTTTATTGAACAAATTGTTTCAATCGATGAAAATATTTTAAATGGTTCATTGCAAGCACTTATTATTGTTAAGGTGATTTTTTGAGCTTAAATCCTTTGAAAGAATTTTAGGCAGAGACAAACATTTATTTTTTAAATAGTTGACATGTATTTATGTAAGTTTAAATAATGTTTAAATATTTCAATTCAAACTTCATCAATATCAAACAACAACTGCAAAAAAATACATTTCACAGACAATTGAAATTTCAACCCATTTACCCGTCATAATATTGTGTAAATATTCAGTTACATAACATTCTCGCAATAATTGATTGCATCGAATGTTTTCCTTATAATTTATTCCAACAAAACAATGATCGCAAATTTCCTTTCAATTATGGCCCCGAAGTGTGTTGCCAAAAGTTGTATCCTTAAATAATTTTTGTTTGAAATTCTTTTTTAAAATTCCAATTTCCAACAACTTAAACCCGAAACACAATGTTCTGCATGTAAATTGTTGTGCTTGTCGTCTGGATTCGGTTTTGGTTATTGCATATTATTTCCGCAACAAAAGGCGGACCAAAACAATGACACACATTTCCTGTCTCATACCGGCATTGGAAATTTTTCATTTCAAAAGAAAATTCTTCACTAAAAATTCCAGTGCATTTTGCTGTTTCTCCAATATGGGCCGAAATAGGGAAATTAATTGAAAACGAACTTTTGTCATGAGACTCTGGTGTGCCTGCGGTTGCTGTGAAGTGGCGGCGGGGCGGCGGACGTGGCAATGCCGGTGGCTAGTGGCAGGGTAAAAATATTGCTCGCTTTGGGGATTTCTTTTGTAGGTTCAGACATGCATACTTAATACTCGTTTTAAATGAAAACGAATGCGAATTTTATGAAAGACTACATTTAGAGCCTTTTTTTATTCGTCCTATTTTCAATTGAAAAGTTTTGCGTCAGTAGTGGTAGCATTGTAAGAAGGTAACGAAAATTTTATATTTTTTTCCTTGTAAACTTAATATCAAACAACATTATTTTATATAATGTCCTTTTCTGAAGTAAAGCGGTAGCGTTAAAAGTAAAACGATAAATGCTAATTTCATTTTCGTCAACATAAAGTTAGGGTTTATTTTTTAAGTAAGTGCAAATTATCCATCCATAGTCAAGTGAAAGAAACTGCTTTATATAAGAACAAATTTATATATAGTATTGTATTTGAATTCGTACAAATATTTTTACAAATTCCTAAAGAGATTTGTATTTTTAACTTCCCATAGGAAGTTATTGTAATTGTAATGGGTCCGATTTGTCGAATTGAAAATTTTGACATTTCTCGACGTTTCAAGGTCCCTAGAGTCGAAATAAAAGATTTTTAGAAAGATGTCTGTGAGTGCGTGTGTACGTACGTCCGTATGTCTTATTTTATTTTATTTTATTTTATTTTATTTTATTTTATTTTATTTCACAGTGTATATTGTTTTCGATATTCAGTAATTTTTTATAAAAATTCAACAGTCCGTTTTTTCATAAAAAAATAAAATCTACAAAAAATAGTACGCAAATTAGGTAAAAATTGATACAAATAGACAAACTTTTAAGCAAGACAAATCGAGAGAGGGGATGGGAAGTTATCAGTGTGGGTCGCATCCCAGCATCTTTTTTTTTTAATTTAGTCCGTTACACTACCCTTCAATGCTCCTTAACTTTTATATAAACCAAAGTATTGCTCACAAGCAATTTGTGTCAAATTCAATAATAATTACATAAAAAAACTACGTTCGCACCAGTGTTTTTGTTTTATAATCAAGGGGATATTATTACTCTTATTATGAATATACACAGTGTGAGCATTATGAAAGGGAGAGAGGGTTTGAAAGAAGGTGTCGGTCCACATTTGTTTTGAATTCCGAAATATTGCAATGACTGGAAAAGTAAGCGTGGTAAGGCATTCCACATTCGCGTAGTACGGCTAAAGAACGAATCTCTCCATTTTACAGTACGAACGAAATCGGGGTCGAGGGTGTTTGTACGTCTGATCATTCCTAGAGGCGTGGGTATTATGGGAAGGAATTCAACTGCTTATTTCTCTAGAGCATAGACTGTTAAAAAAATGTGAGACAAGAAACTTTACGACGATGTTAAACACATTGGGACATTTTTGGCGACATCGCATATGTGGTTGTTCCACAAGAGGTGGTTGGTGACACAAATACAGAGAATATCGAGATATGCATTCTCATTGATGCAAGTGCTATCCATAGATAGTGGCAAGGGGGGTATATCTCGGTTTAAGGATGCACGAAAGCATTGGGTTTCGGAAGCACTACATTTCAACCGGTTTCTTATTCATTATTGTAAGTTAACACCATGCAAAACTCCAACATAATTTATGATCATTCCCACGATCATATTTGCTGACAACGCGTCTGGCTGCTAAATGCATTCCAGCACGTAGCAAGAGTAAACACGACACCACCTGTGGGAACTTGTAGAGAGGTATGCATGGACATGAAACTATAGGAATAGGTTACTTTTAAGTTTTAAATTTGTAAATCGGGCAGTCTGATTTTAGCAATTGAATAAAGAGGTTCAACCTCCAAAAAATATTTTTTTTAAAAAATTTAATAAAACATAGTTTAATTGGCGCCCGAACAGGGACCGAGAAGTGAAGTCGCGTTAATAGCCGAAAGTACATAATCGCCTAAAGTAGCCGAAAGTACATAATCGCCTAATAGTACCCGAAAGTACATAATCGCCTAAAGTAGCCGAAAGTACATAATCGCCTAAAGTAGCCGAAAAAAGGTACTAGTGAATAATATCGCCTAAAGTAGCCGAAAAAAGGTACTAGTGAATAATATCGCCTAAAGCAGCCGAAAGAAGGTACCTACTAGTGAATAATATCGCCTAAATAAGCCGTAAATACTAGTGAACAATATCACACTTAACGCGAGCTTTACGCCCTCGGTCAACCTTGTCCCCAGAAAAAAATAAACAGAAAATAATAAGTGTCCGTGTTAAGAACACGCAAAAACACATCAGTCCATTTCATCTCGGAGTGAAAGAAAAAGTTCCAGTACAAGATGCTGATTTTATTGTAAGTTAGTTACTTAAGAATATAGTATAATAATAAATAAATACATACAACCAAAAGATAATAAGTTGAATATAATACACAAACTGTAATATTTAATCATTTCAAAATCGATTCAAAAAGAAAAAAAAACATAAGATTCTTTATCTTGAAAAAATTTTTTTTAGAAAGTAATAATTGTTAGAAAAAAGAAATTTCAATATCTAAGCAAGTGCTCTTAAAATATTTTGTAAAGCGATCAAAATGCCTATTACGCGAACAGGTGCTGGGGCTGATAATACCCAAAACCCCCCAATTTCAGTTGCTCCTATAACTACTATTGCTCCCATGCACTCAGCTACTCTTCCTACTACACATCCTCATACGATGCCTACCCCAACTCCTTTCAGTCCATCCTCATCTTTAGTGCAGCCACAAGTTCCACCGATTAACGCACCACTGTCCATTGATATTTCCCCTTCAGACAATTATAGTTCATTACACTCTATTCCTATTAGCACACGCCCAGCTGCAACAGAAGTGAGGTCAACACCCGAACTAGATGCAGTGGTCACATCTATAGTGACCAGAGTCTTCGAACAACAGGGTGAAAGACTCATGAAAAAATTACTTAAGCCTGATTCTCAACAATTTCAAGAAACCGATCAAACAATATACCCCCAATTTTTAACAAATGTCGATGGTTTAGACAAAATACCAGATATTGTTAAATGCCTACGAACTTTTTCTGGCGAACCTGGAGAGTTTTCTTCCTGGAAGAAGTCAGTTCAACGAGTACTCACAATGTACGAAAACCTAAAGGGCACTCCCAAATACTATGGCATTCTAAATGTCATACGTAATAAGATTACTGGAGGAGCAGACGCTGCTCTGGAATCTTTCAACACACCCCTTAGCTGGGAATGCATTGTGCGATGTCTTACAATGCACTATGCGGATAAAAGAGATATAACAACTCTGGAATGCCAAATGTTCAATTTATCCCAAGGAAATCAATCTCTGCAACAGTTCTATCAAACTGTTAGCTCACACTTAACGTTGATTATCAATAAAATATCCTGCATGGATATAGGTGCCGAAGCAATGAGAGTCTTAATTCAGACGTACAGGGATAAAGCCCTGGAAACATTTATAAGAGGTCTCAAGGGCAACTTATCAGATCTTTTGGGAATGAAAGAACCAATTGATCTGCCCCAAGCGTTGCATTTATGTATGAAATACGAAAATCAGCACGCCAAACCCCAATGCGCTCAGATACCACAAGGAACAATCAAAAGAATTCACCAAATGGGACCTTCACGGTCATTTAACCCAGTGCAATCATATCCTACTTATCAGCGAAATAACGTTAATATTGCTACTAATAGACCATACCAACCTGGATATTCAAATTACTCCAAACCCTACCCTACTCCAGTAACAGTTAAACCCCAGAGTCAGCTAGCTAGAAATCAACCAACCTATAACCCACAATTAAAATATAATTCGCAGCCTTTTAACCAAAACAGGTCTCAACCCAATAAATCGTCTCCAAACATAGTCAAAACTGAAAATAAAAATCCTCAAACGAGGAACTATAATGTTAGCCAAAGGTCACAAAACTCTCCGCAACAACCACTGCAAAACTCTCACTATAGCGGGGGCCAGCCCAATTACCATATAAACCATGGGACTGAAAATCAAGTACAAGATGAGGAAACAAACTATTTTCAAGCCTGTGAGCAAGCTATGGAAGAACTTTCTTTAGAGGATTATCCATTAGAAAGCGAATATCAAATTGAACCAGATTTGGAAAATGAATACAGCGATATTCATTTTTTAGGTTAACTGAGTCCTCGTTACCTTATTTTAAATGCAAAACGAGGACCGGAGAAATTTTAAAATTCCTAATTGACACTGGGTCAAGTAAAAACTACATAAAACCCGACCTAGTACAGAAACCTATCGATAATAAACAAATATTCTTTGCTAAATCTATAGCCGGGGATGTTAAAATCAGTAAGCACACTTTTCTAAACTTATTTGGTCTTAAAGACGTAAATATAAAATTTTTCATTCTACCAAACCTCAAAACTTTTCATGGCATCTTGGGCAATGACACGCTCAAGGAATTAAAAGCCGTCATCCACACACAAAACAGTTTCATGACAATTCTTGATAAAGCTAAAATAAAAATGCATCAGTTGAAAGTTCAATCCGTAAACAATATTACTGCCAGTATGGAAAACCTTACAAACTCTCAGAAGCAAATGCTTGCATCAGCGGTGAAAAAATATCCAGCCCTTTTCGCTGAGCCCGAAGAGAGGCTTACCTACACAACAGCTGTTATAGCCGAAATAAGGACCACCACTGACGACCCTGTTTTCACTCGATATTATCCATTCCCTATGGCTCTTAAGTCGGAAGTCGAAAAACAAGTAAGCCAGCTATTGCACGATGGAATTATAAGACCTTCACGGTCTCCATATAATTCACCGGTATGGATCGTGCCAAAAAAACCCGACTCCACTGGCGCAAAGCAATATCGAATGGTAATTGATTACCGAAAATTAAACACCATTACTATAGCCGACAGATACCCCATACCTGAAATTAATGAGGTGACAGCGCAACTTGGAAGAAATAAATTCTTCACCGTGCTTGATTTGAAAAGTGGCTTCCATCAAATTCCTTTAAAGGAATCTGATATTGAGAAGACAGCCTTTTCAATTAACAACGGAAAGTACGAATTCACTAGGCTCCCTTTTGGACTTAAAAATGCTCCCTCGATTTTCCAGCGCACTCTTGATGACATATTAAGGGATTACATCGGAAAATCGTGCTACGTGTACATAGACGATATCATTATATTCAGCGAAAACCAAGAACAACACGCCAAAGATATCGAACAAATTTTTAGTACATTAAGCAGAGCCAACATGAAAGTCCAGCTAGATAAATGTAAATTTTTTAGCTCAGAGGTAGAGTTTCTCGGATTCAAAATATCATCAGAAGGTATTAAGACTAATACAAATAAAGTAAAATCTATTACCGAATTCCCTGTGCCCAAAACTCTCAAAGAGCTGAGATCCTTCCTCGGGTTGTCAGGATATTATCGTCGGTTTATTCAAGGTTATGCTCAATTAGCAAAACCATTGACAAACCTCTTAAGAGGGGAGGGAGGACGAACGTCCAAAAATCAATCCTCAAGAATCCAAATCAGCTTGAACAATGAAGCTTTAGAATCTTTTGACAAAATAAAAAAATCTTTAATTTCAAAAGACGTTATTCTTGCTTACCCAGACTACAAGAAACCATTCGACCTTACAACAGACGCCTCTAATGTCGCGATCGGGGCGGTACTGGAACAAGATAATAGACCCTTAACTTTCATCAGCAGAACGCTAACTAAGACAGAGGAGAACTACGCGGCTAATGAAAAAGAAATGCTAGCCATCGTCTGGGCCCTCGGCTCACTCCGCAATTACCTTTACGGTCACGCTAGGGTCCGCATTTTCACCGACCATCAACCTCTCACATTTGCGTTAAGCACAAAAAATAACAACAGTAAAATGAAACGCTGGAAATCTATATTAGAGGAATACAATCACGAAATCAAATACAAGCCTGGCAAAACAAATGTAGTGGCAGACGCCCTATCCAGAGCTTATAGTACTCCCCATATAAATTTAGTGTCAACATCCTCGCACAGCAATGAAGGTCTAAATAAAAGTCGGGTAATGAAAGTAGATACCCCGATTAATGTTTTCAAAAATCAAATCTTACTTCAAATAGGACAAACACCCAGCCAGACATTCGAAATTATATTCCCAACCTACCATAGGCACGTGATAATAGAACAGGTGTACAATAAAGACAACCTAAAGCAAATCCTCAAGAAAGTACTAAATCCATCCGTAATTAATTGCATTAAAACAGACGATAAAGTGATGGACATTATACAGGAAATTTATCCACTACACTTCAAAAATTTTCGAACTAGGTTTACTCAACTTCAAGTGGAAGACATAACTAATGAAACAAGACAAGAGGAAATTATAATTAGTACACATAAAAGAGCGCATCGCAATCAGCGAGAAAATAAATCACAGATTTTGGAAAAGTATTATTTTCCCAAAATGGCCAATAAAATAAACAAAGTTGTAAGGAATTGCACCGTATGCAAGGTAAGCAAATACGATAGGCATCCTACAAAGCAACAAGTGCAACCTACGCCGATACCAGAATATCCAGGCCAAATCGTCCACGTTGATATATTTATTACCGAAAACAAACTCGTCTTAACTTCCATAGACAAGTTTTCGAAATACGCTCAAGTCAGAGTACTAAAGTCAAGGGCTGTGGAAGACATCCGTCAGCCTCTACGAGAAATTCTGTTTTCCTTCGGATTGCCCGAAACTGTAGTTTTCGACAATGAGAAATCCTTTAACTCGGTGACAATAGGTTATATGCTGGAAGATGAACTCAAGATAAAAGTCTTTACGACACCCCCTTACTGTAGTAGTGCGAACGGTCAAGTTGAGCGATTTCACTCAACCCTCATAGAAATTATGAGATGTCTGAAAAAAGATAACTCCCATCAATCTTTTAACGAATTACTACATAGAGCTGTATACGAATATAATCTTTCAATACATTCTACTACCACAAAAAAACCAATTGAGGTATTCTTTGGTCATAGAGTTACACCTGACCTAACACAACTAGAGACAGCTCGTAAAGAGAACATAGGTAAACTTAAAAGAAAACAAGCCCAAGACCTCGAATATCATAACAAGTTTAGACAACCCATTAAAGTTTATACCCCCGGAGAAATAATCTATGTAAAGCAAAATAAGCGCATTGGCTCTAAATTGAATTCTCGATATAAAAAGGAAATAGTTGCCGAAAATAAGTCAACCACTATTTTAACTAAATCTGGCAAAACTGTTCATAAGGCACTGATAAAAAATTAAAATCCTAATATCAAACCCTTACTCCTTTTTTAGATTGCTCATCGCAGCGAGTGCAGCTGAGGTGCAGATCCTGGATTATTCCAGTGCCCAATCGATAACCATAGATACAGGTTCAGCAAAAGTTCAAGCGGGAACATTTAAAATTATCCATAGTATCGATCTTAAGCAATACAAAGTAGTAATCGAAGAACTTGAAATGTTCTTAACACACAACTCACTAGAAAAAGATCCCATCTTTCCTTACCTAAAAAATGAGATAATCCAAATTAAAACCCACCTTAATCGACTAATGCCCTCACCTAAAGTTAAACGCTCAATAGATTTTATAGGCAGTGCCTGGAAATTTATTTCAGGCAGCCCCGATAAACATGACTTTGATGTTATTAAAGAGAAAATAAATAATGTTTTAACAAATAACAATAATCAAATTGTAATAAACAAAATGTTAATTAAAAAAATTGATGAAGTGGTAAACACCACAAATATTATTAATAAAAAAATGCAAGAAGACAATAATGTTAAAGACGAGATAGTCTTAAATATAGAATTAAGATTAGGATTAATAAAGGAAGAAATTGTAAATTTAGAATATGCAATTCACTGGGCTAAGGCCAATATTGTCAACAGTTACATTCTGTCCAATATCGAAATTGATATTATACAAGAAATTTTAAATAAGGAAAACATGCCGTATGTTAACATCCTAGAAGCTCTAGAATTTGCAGAAATAAAAATCGCTTCAAATAATTCACTAATTTTATACATGATAAGTTTACCAACCACAACAGTGGAAACATGTAAAACTATTTTGATTAAAAGCATAAAAAAGGGCAAAACTATCCTTAAGATACCCTACAGCAATGTTTTACAATGTAAGAATAAAATCTATGGGGTTATGTCCTCATGTTTGGTATTTCATAAGTTATCTATTTGTCAAAGTAATAATATAATCGATATAACAAATTCAACATGCATACCACATCTACTAAATAGCAGAGCCTCCAACTGCACCAGGATTAATAACCAACACGTCCCATCGGTCGAAGAAGTCGCACCAGGAATCCTATTACTAAATCAATATACCGGATCCATAGAAGTAAACGAAGAAATGATACCTTTAGATGGAAGCTATCTCATACAATTCCATAACACATCAATCAGAATTCAAAATCAAGTTTTCAAATCAACGGAAGTAGTGGGCTATAAACCATTACCAGCTGTCCTTCAACCTACTTCAATCAGAAAAGATACTGAGGAGTTATTATCGCTGCAAATGATAAAAGAACTCCACGCTAAAAACTCAGAATACATTGACCTTTTGGAGACCCGGAACAAGTACAACGGCGCAGCCATTATTACGCTATTAATCCTTTTCGCAGCGTTAACAATAGTATACCTGTTAAAACTAAAGAAGAAGAAAAACTCAATAATAGCAAAAATAGTAACAGCAGACGAAATGGTAATGACTGACGCATCCGCTGCAGAAGACCCGGTTCCATTAAGCCCTATACCAACACCTAGATCAATAGGGATGGAGGACCTCCCAAGCCATATAAAGCCATGGACATCGAACGAGGCCGTTCGATTTTAAAGGGCGGAGGAGTTAACACCATGCAAAACTCCAACATAATTTATGATCATTCCCACGATCATATTTGCTGACAACGCGTCTGGCTGCTAAATGCATTCCAGCACGTAGCAAGAGTAAACACGACACCACCTGTGGGAACTTGTAGAGAGGTATGCATGGACATGAAACTATAGGAATAGGTTACTTTTAAGTTTTAAATTTGTAAATCGGGCAGTCTGATTTTAGCAATTGAATAAAGAGGTTCAACCTCCAAAAAATATTTTTTTTAAAAAATTTAATAAAACATAGTTTAATTTGTATAATGCTGTTTAGGTCAGAATTTAATGAGCTTATTATAATTTCATTACAGTTCCACATCCCAAGAAGCGGGATGTGAGTCTGAAAACGAATTTAAAAAGCTAAGAGTACTACCGTCGTTAGCGAAACAATATATTGGAAAACTTAAAACTTAAACTTAAAAGTTGCAATAGGGAAATCGTTAAAATAAATGGGAAATAATCTTGGAGATAGAACAGAGCCGTGGGGCACACCAGCATTTATTTTGTGGTTTTTAGACTTGAACCCATCCAATACTACTTGTATTGAACGATCCGAAAGGTTATTACTAATTCAATGAATCCAAATAAAAACTATTTGAATTCTTAACTTTCTTGAAGAAAGAGAAATTAAATAATTATATAATTGTGTATGAATTGAATGTACAGGGCAGTGTTGGGACCTCGCAGAAGCAAAAGAGTGGTAGAAATGATGTCAAAAAGGTGGTAGAAAAGTGGTAGAAATTAAAACCTATATTTATGTAGTAAATCTTACATTCGATAGCTTATTAAAAAATACAAAAAATTAAAGAAACAATAATTCAGTTCTTTCAGTTTCAAATATCACAATTCACAATAAATAAATTAGTTAGAAAAACTTAAATTTATTTTTTGCTATATAGACCGCCGGAAAATTTAAATTTTGAAGCATATTTCAGTACTGCTTTCGGAGGATTAAAATTCTGAAAATTTACTGAAATTTCCCTTGCAGCCAAAATGTTGTGAACGGTTGTAGTTTTTAATTTATTTCTTTTTTCATTTTTTATATTTTTTAAATCTGAAAATTTGCGTTCAGCAGCAGCGCTGCTATACGGTAAGCAACAAAGCTCCAACATAAAGGAAGATACCTATGTTTTCAAAAATTAAATTGTACATTCCGTCTTTTAAGTTTTTTATCAAAAGCCATTGTGAAACAATGTCATCAGTTTTAAAAATTTGGAGTAATTGATTTTCTACAACTAATTTTCTCCACTAATTATTAATTAACTCTAGTTCTGAGTTATTTATAGTTGGTGAAAAATGTGTCGTGAGACCTAAAACTGATGGCATTGTTCCATCAATGACGTTTTTCGGGTTTAAATATTTGAAAAATTTTAGTTCATCGTTTGAAAGGTTTTCGTAGTTGCATTACATCTTGTTCAACAATATCATTTTCAAGTAAGTACCTTTCAAAGTAAAGGCCAAAATACATTTGAGAATATGGTAAATAGTTTTCACTGTTTTTTATATTTGTGTTTACATTAATATTTTCTGGTTTTACAAAATTTTTCTTTAAATTTAATTTTAATGGAGTCATACTTTCGAATATCAAGTGTATTTTTGTGTTCTCAGATTGAAATGTTTTATTTAACTCGTTTATAACTTTAAGATTTATTGACAAAAAATTTAAATATACTAAATTGTCTTTGTTTTTTTAAAAAATTAAAAATTTGTGAAGCCTTAGAAGAAGGCTTTTCAAATGCGAGCAAAATAAAGTAATGAAACAAGGGATCCCACTGCTCTATAATTCGGTTTATGACCATTTCCATTGAAAGCCAACGAGTTTGGCAAACCTTTAAAATTTGGTGTTCATTGACCCCAAGTGCTTTTTGGAAGGTAAAGAAATCCTATTGTTTTTTCGCACTGTGGCAAAAATAGAAATAGATATCCCTTATTGATTTCTCTATTTGCCCTGGTAAACATTTAGCAGCATAAGTGGAGCACAAACTCAAATTATGGCAGGTACATCCAATGGTAAAAATATTAGGTTTAATATTTTTTTAAACGTGAGGCTACACCGCTTAATGAACTTGTCATAACAGCAGCATTGTCTGAAGCGAATCCTGTCATATTTTGAATGGGAACATTAAAATGATTTAATGTTTCTACAATTTTATTGTAAATTGATTCGGCTGTTGAGTCCTCTAGCTCAAACAACCCAAAAAACTTGTCTCTTACTCAGGGCCGGACAAAGCATATGTGCAAGATGTGCAAATGCACAGGGCGCAGAATTCTGGGGGCGCATTGCCAGGAGCAAGAAAATGTAATCTGATCTTGCAAACAAATATGTACTACTACATATTTGCCATTCTTTAACCACAAACATTCTTAAAATAATCTCAAAAAAACATCCATCACAACTGTCCTAAGTTATCTCTTGCGCACTAACTAACATCACTTTCATTGTTGCATTCAATGAAAATTTAACTCAAGATATCGCAGAAATAAAAATTCTACCTACCTCATTTCCAAATATTTCACCCTGTTCGTACAAGAGAAAAAAAGAAAAAAATCTCAACACAAAAAAATTCCATGCAAGAGAAAAGAAGAAAAAATCTCAACACAAAAAAGTTCCATGCCACCTCATATGTGCAAGATATATTTTATGCACACCGAGTCCCAAAATTAACATAGAAGCACAGATAAGAAACTATACAGATGTCTCATCCCCATAGAAGAAAATGTCCCATATTTTTTTCACTACTCCTTGGCTATTAACTGACAAAAAGCTTTTTGTCAGTTGATCTTCAAGCACAAAAAGCTGTTTTTGATTGCACATATTGGCTTGCCAGTATGCCTGTTCAAAGCTATGTGTATAACTATAAAAAATTCTAAAGTTTTTTTTTTCTCTCAAGTCAACGTCCATAGAGACAAAGAAAAAAAGAAACTGTTTTGGTTTCGATGATGTTTTGGTGCCGATGATGTTACCATATTTCAGTTGCTATTGTTCAAGCGATGTAGGTATTTTATGCTATTTATGCTATTTATTATTGAATATGAAAATAAAAACCATAGTTATTAATTTTTCATTGTTATATTTTACTATATCAAATAAAACAATATACATATATGTTGAAAATACATTTAAGAAAGGAAGAGAAGATGAGTTAGGTGCAAGACATTTTAAAAATAATTTGTATGGATTCCTATGGTAACACTGATGCAAATGTACGTGCGCCGCTGGTGAGCGTATGAGGCTTAGTTTTGGTTGCCTTCCTTATTTTGATTTTTTTTGATACATATATTGAACGCATGTGTGTATGTCATGTATCCATAGATATATGTATATGACAAATGGGTAAGTTTCAATATCGGTCTTTTTGTTGTTTGTTGATTGTTTCTTTGTTGTCCTATGCAAAACGTAAGTTGCGTATTTTGTGAACTTAAACAGGTGTAGGTAGGTACTCATGTAAATAATTTCGATACAAAAAAGAGGCTCGGATGTGACCCACACTGATAACTTACTATTGATGCCCACTTAAATTTTTCAAAATTTATTTTTTTTATTTGGAAAAATTGTGTAAGTAAGTCTGCAAAAATATACATTTAAGCTGTTTTCTGTGGAAATAGATGTATCGAAAAGTTAAATTAATATATTTTGAAAGAAGTTTGGTTTCTCTCAAATAAACATTGTCTTAAACTGTTACAAAACATTAACTACAATACCTATTTCTATGGGATGAAACAACTTTAAAGTCAATATCTTTCTTTATTCAATCTAATTTATAAATTCAATTAGGTTAATCATTTTTTTATTTTTTTTTTTTTTGCTTAAGGTTTTTAGTTTTCTGTAAAATAATAATAATAATAAAATAAGGAAGGCAACCAAAACTAAGCCTCATACGCTCACCAGCGGCGCACGTACATTTGCATCAGTGTTACCATAGGAATCCATACAAATTATTTTTAAAATGTCTTGCACCTAACTCATCTTCTCTTCCTTTCTTAAATGTATTTTCAACATATATGTATATTGTTTTATTTGATATAGTAAAATATAACAATGAAAAATTAATAACTATGGTTTTTATTTTCATATTCAATAATAAATAGCATAAATAGCATAAAATACCTACATCGCTTGAACAATAGCAACTGAAATATGGTAACATCATCGGCACCAAAACATCATCGAAACCAAAACAGTTTCTTTTTTTCTTTGTCTCTATGGACGTTGACTTGAGAGAAAAAAAAAACTTTAGAATTTTTTATAGTTATACACATAGCTTTGAACAGGCATACTGGCAAGCCAATATGTGCAATCAAAAACAGCTTTTTGTGCTTGAAGATCAACTGACAAAAAGCTTTTTGTCAGTTAATAGCCAAGGAGTAGTGAAAAAAATATGGGACATTTTCTTCTATGGGGATGAGACATCTGTATAGTTTCTTATCTGTGCTTCTATGTTAATTTTGGGACTCGGTGTGCATAAAATATATCTTGCACATATGAGGTGGCATGGAACTTTTTTGTGTTGAGATTTTTTCTCTTGTATGAACAGGGTGATATATTTGGAAATTAGGTAGGTAGGTGTCTTTGCTACAAATAATGGTGAATGGATGTGCCAGTTTTCTTTTTTGCACACTGAGTATCGAAACTAACATGGGAGATATTTAAAAAAAAAAAACTTATTTATACGGAATCATATGGATCAGAGCTGAGAGAGATGAAATTTTTAATAGAATGGAAAAGGAGCATAGAGCTTAAAAATTAAAGAGGGATGATTCTATTTGGAGTCGAATTGTTCTTGCGCAGGCAGTTTGTTTTTTTTTGTTTGAAAGTTAATGACTATTGTAACGGCTACTTTTAATGTATATCTAGTCTGGTGCAGAATGCAGATTGTTTCAATTGTTTTTTCGCTTTGTTGGTTAATTAATATTAAATAAATAGCTACCAGTTTTTAATAGAAGTGACGTATTTTGAAGACAAGACAAGCCAAAGTTATGATAATGGTTCGAATATGAATATGAAAGGAAAAGAAGCGGGTGTTCAGAATCGAATTCGAACCCTGGAACCAAGAGCATTTTTGGTTCCATGTTGCCCGCATTCCTTAAATTTAGTGGTTAATGATGCTGCTCGGTTCTCATTTTATGCAGTTAAAATTTTCGATACAATTCAATGTTTGTTTAACTTTTTTTCAATTCAAGAAATATATGAAGCCCTATAGAATTAAGAAATCTAGAGGCAAAAAACATTGCAGAATCGTTAGGAAATAAAATTTTGATTTTACATTTATTTGCTGCCTGCTAATTTGGTTTGATATTTTAGAAAATATAAATTAAACTAGTAAATATTTGCAAAGTCCGTCCGTTAATCTGTCAACTGGCATAACAGTTTTAGAAAATACAAAAAACAGTTTGATTTTAATGCGTTCCGATGAAAAATTTAATGAGTAGGTATTTTCAATTAACCGAGCGTAATGCTAGTTTCCTAGAAATACCAAATATGTTTCCTGTAGCTTCATCATTGCGATCTCAACGGAGAAAAATACTTTATGCTGATGAATGTCCTGAAACTATATTAGCCGAAACAAAGATTCAAAGTTGAATTTTTTTTTCAAATACTTGAAAGGTTTGATACGTATAGTATCAATTTTACATTTTTTAGTAACATAAGCGAATGTTTAAAAAATAAAAATGTACCTACGTGCTTCATGCCTTAATTTGCAGAATGTTTTAACATAAAGTAGTTTTAAATATTTAGATGGAGAAGAATTGTTTCAAGAGTTAACCGTAATATCCCAGCTTGTTACGCCACAAAGCTCAAGTTTAGATAGGTTAAATTTTATTTTTAGTTCAAACCTTGAAGATTTTGCTCCGAATTTAGTAACTGCTCTCCAAATCCTTAATACAATCCCGGTCACGGTAGCTTCAGGAGAACGTAGTTTTTCTAAACTTAAAATTATTAAAAATTATCTTAGGACAACCATGACTCAAGAGAGATTGGTAGGTTTATCTATAATGTCCATTGAAAAGAAATTATTAAATTCTTTAGACTTTGATGATCTCATTTCTGAATTTGCAAAATGTAAGGCCAGAAAAGTAAGTTTCCAAGTTTAAAAGTTTCCCCTCTGCTCATTTCTTCGCTGCGTTTTAGTTTAATGGTTTAGGCCTCCTGGGGATACCTCAATAAAAAAAACGCATTGAAAGTCTACCTCCTGGGTAATCTGGGAAAGGCTTATGCTTGTGTATCAGTTTATGTGTAAAAAAAATATAAAAAAGGGGCGCTTTCTACAAATCTTGCACAGGGCGCAAGTTTGGCTTGGGCCGGCCCTGCTCTTACTAACCCCTCAACTGAATCAAAATACCTCACAAGAATAACAAGACACTTTTTTGATGAAACATTAGTGCTTTCATCTCCAAAAAAAAACTCCAAACTCCAAACTCTAAAATCCAAAACTCCAAAGATAATAAATTAGTGGATTAAATACTTGAAAAAATTAAATGAAACTTCTTCGTTGATAATATTCATCTATCTGTGGCAAAAGTAAACAATCTATTTTATACAGAGACTAGACAACTATGTAAGATCTGTACAAGGAAGATCACACAACAGCAACACAGAGAAAAAGAAAGATAACTGGGGTAAAAAAGTGCATGGGAGAAATCCATCATAGCGATTTTATATGCTGTTGTGTTTGTGGAGTGGACGCGTGGGGGAAAGTACGATAACTTAGGCGACAAAGTTTAATGACGGATTTGTATGGAACAGTTAAAAACAAGCATTTTTTACTATGGGAGGGGGGGGTCTATCTCCTCCCGTTTAGGCGGTAGGGGCAGTTAAAAAAAATATGTACATTAAATGGAAAAAAAATAATTAAAAAATAACGGTAATACCCTCAATTAAGTGTTATACCTTTTTTTAAAGCCAACACTTTTGTCTATTAGCTTGTTTTTAAATCAAGTCAAAACTATGCATAGTTTTTAAAAAAAATTGTTTTAAAGTCAAAATTTGTGCAAAAAAAGTTAAAAAAAAAGGTTTAAAGTGTAATTTTTCAAAACTTTCAAATTATTTACTGTTTTTTTTTTAGAATTCATTGCTCTTATTTGTTTTTTATCAAAAACTGAAAACTAGATGACCTTATGTCTTCTAGTTCTTGAGAAAATTGAAAATTACCAAAATAAATATTTTAATTAAATTACTTTTTCCTTGCTTAAGTATTAACGTAGTCATATTTTGATAGTAATAATCGAATCTGGATTAAGATATACCTAGGGTAAATTAATTTTTCTTAAATCCAGCTTATTTAAATGCAAAAAAAACTTTGCATGCCCCTCCCCACCTTGCACACACTCCAACTTGCACCCACCCCAAATCCTATAGTGTGCCCAAGCAGGGGGGTTGCAGATGCCACTGTTGCATACACCCAAACTCGCGCACACCTTACTGTTGCATACACCCAAACACGTATTACGCATACGCAAATACCAAAATATTACTATCAAAATAAGACCACTCAAGCAAAAAAAAAAGAATTAAATTAAAATAGTAGTTGTGGTTATTTTCAATTTTCTCAAAAACTAAAAGACATAAAATCATCTAGTTTTCAGTTTTTGATCAAAAACAAATAAGAGCAATAAATTCTGAAATAAAAACAATGGGAGATAATCTTGAAGTATTGAAAAAGTTACACTTTAAACCTTTTTTTAACTTTTTTTACTCAAATTTTGAGTTTAAAATTAAATTTTTATTTTCAATTTTCTCAAAAACTAAAAGACATAAAATCATCTAGTTTTCACTTTTTGATCAAAAACAAATAAGAGCAATAAATTCTGAAATAAAAACAATGGTAGATAATCTTGAAGTATTAAAAAAGTTACACTTTAAACCTTTTTTAACTTTTTTTACTCAAATGTTGAGTTTAAAATTAAATTTTTCAAAAACTACGCGTAGTTTTGACTTGATTTAAAAACTGGCTAATAGAACAGAATGTTGGCTTTAAAAAAATGTATACAACTTAATTGTAAGTATCACCGTTATTTTTTAAGAATTTTTTTCCATTTTAAGTAATATTTTTTTTAAATTGCCCCTCCTGCCTAAACGGGGGGAGATAGACCCCCCCTCCCATAGTAAAAAATGCTTATTTTTAACTGTTCTAAAAAATTCCGTTATAATATCTTGTCGCCTAAGTTATCGTACTCTTGCCGACGCGTGGACTTGTAGTCGTATGCGTATGGTATATGGTAGAAGGTAGAGTTTAATGATAGGTGAACGGTGAGTTGCAAAAAGTGGTAGAATTTGCTTTTTAGGTGGTAGATTTTCATGAACACCAAAAAGTGGTAGAAATACCACTTAAGTGGTAGAAGTCCCAACACTGGTACAGGGTTTTTCAACAGGGACACTACAAAAGTAGAGCGACAGGGACAGCAAACGACGCCATATTTCTTGCCGCTCTTTTTTTTCAGTATCAGTAAGGTTTGCCATTTCATGATGAAACGATATACGAGCCAAAAACGAGTCGAAATCATTAAAATTTGCTACCGAAATTCGGAGTCAGTCGCATCAACGTTAAGAGCGCTAAATCCAATTTATGGTCGTCATAATCGTCCTCCACAGGCACAGTTTAAAACGTTCCCGTGCCAGTGAGACAAAGAAATGTCCGTTGTGTCGAGAATATTGCTGCCGCTGAGGTTGAGGAAAGCCCAAATGTGTCTCTCACACGTCGTTCTCAAGCGTTGGGCATCTCTATGACGTCGTTGTGGCGAATTTTGCGAAAAGATCTTCGCCTACATCCTTACTACATTAAATTGACGCAAGATCTGAAGCCGCTTGACCACCAGAAGCGTCGTATGTTCGTGAGTTGGGCTGAGCAGCACCAGCAACTTGGAAATGATTCGGATTTTCATCGAAAAATCATCTTCAGCGATGAGACTCATTTCTGGCTGAATGGCTTCGTCAATAAACAAAATATGCGGTATTAACAGGCAGCAACCCACACGTTCTCCATGAGTCATCATTGCATCCCGAAAAAATAACGGTTTAGTGTGGTTTATGGGCCAGCGGCGTCATTGGGCCGTACTTCTTCCGTGATGATCAAGAGCAGCACGTTAGTGTGAATGGGGATCGCTACTGTTCAATGATAACCGAATATTGTTGGCCCCAATTGTATGAAATGGACTCGGAGGACACAGCGAATGTCACAATCAATTTATTGGAAACCAAGTTTGGAGAACGTGTTATCTCACGAAAAGGTCCAGTCGGTTGGCTGCCTCGGTCGTGCGATTTGACGCCGCCGCCGTTAGACTATTTCCTGTGGCGCTACGTCAAGTCTATGATCTATGCCAAGAAGCCAGTGACGATTGATGAACTTCGTACGAATATCGAACTTGAAATTGCAGCAGTTTCGACCAATTTATGTTTTAAAACCGTCGAAAATTGGGTTCAGCGTCTGGACTTCTGCAAGCGTGCCGGTGGTGGTCATGCAAAAAAAATCGAGTTCCACACATAATGGCATCGAACGTACTTTCACAGTTTTATGTTTGTTAAAACATGAATAAAAAACCTTTCCACTTACTTAATTTACTTTTATTCGATATTGTCTGTTCGTTGGCTGCAGAAGAAGAGAAACCGCAAAACAAGATTCGCTTAAAACTAAGAAAATAAAATACATACGTAAGAAAAAAGTAACGGAAACAAGTGGAGGGGAAAATATTCAAACCGAAGTAAATAGACTGCGTTACAGTTCAAATGCAAACGTAGATACAGACCAAGGTTCTCCATCCGTAGCACCTTTCAACTTTAATCTGGTTCATATTATTGTTTTAATATGTAACATCTTCCTCCACTTATTTACATTTTACATGTGAATAATATAAAATTTAAAGTATATAGAATAATTAATTTCTTCACATAGAAAACTTATAATAGTTCAATTAATAATAATACTTAAATTTATTTTTGGTTTAACTTCAGTTATTAACAATTTGTATTTTGCTTACGCTTTTCTTTTAAATTTTTAATTCGACTAGAACGTCGTTCTTCGTTAATAGCTACTTTTTGTCCTTTATTTTCTTTTTTTTCTTTTTAAAACGGGAGAAGAAGAAGACTTTAATTTGTTCGGAACGATATCCGCAATGTATCATTTATCAGCTAAATTTCTTTTACGAATTTGATTTTCATGAACAAACCGTTCTACTTCATTTACTTTAATCAAATATGTTACTTTACTTACAATTTTAACAACTTTTGCCGGAATCCACTTTATCATATTAACATAATGATTTCTATACAATATATCTTCTCCCACCTTATATTTGGGCCTAACTACCCTTTCAACAAATTTCGGTTTTACATTTCTCTTATATAAATTTCCATTAGATTCAAACTTTTTTTTCTCTAAACCTTTAAAACCATTATGGTTTTTTACATTTTCTTCTTTAGGCATTACATTGTTTAACAAAATTTTAGGTTTATAACTAAACAACATTTCTGAAGGAGATCTGGAGGTTACTGTCGATGGCATATTCCGGTAGTTAAATAAAAACTCATTTACTTTATCGCTTAAGGACATTGAATTGTTTTCTTCCAAGCACAATTTTTCAAAACCGACTTTACTGTTTGCACACCTCTTTCAGCCAATCCGTTCGATTGTGGATGATAAGGGGGAGATTTCATAACTTTAATGCCCTTGCAACTACAAAATTTTAAAAACACACAAGAATTAAAAGGTCCGTTGGCCGACACAATGCACCCTGGAAACCCAAAAATTATAAATAGCTTTGATAACTCGTTTATTAAGGACTGGACACTCGTATTAGACATAAGTCTTACATCGCAAAATTTAGTGTACGCATCAATTGCTATCAAGAACCTTTTACCAGCAAAGAAAAAAATCCAAATGTAATCGTTCAAACTGAACAATTATTTGCAAATTTTTGTATGTCACTGTCGATAGCTGGCCACCAAACATAGGAACGAGCTAACATTTTCATCCGTACAACCCCTGCATGATTCTTGTGTAGTAGACTAAGCACGTTAGGTTTAAGTGTGGTGGGAACTACTACTCTATGTCCATAAAGCAAACATCCCCCTTCAATCGACAAACTATTTCTAATTTAAAAAAATGGTTTCAACTCACCACTTATTTTATCTGGCCAACCAGATTTTGAGTATTCAAAAATACTTTTTAGTAATGAGTCATTCTGTAAACAGACGCGAATTTTTTCATTGTCTATCAAGGTATCTTCAACTTGAAAATAATTAATAGGAACATCTTCAATACCTGACTGACCCTCTAAAGGTAGCCTTGACAAACAATCTACATGTCCCATTTTAGAACCTTTCTTAAATGAAATTTTGTAATTATACTGAGATAAAATAATCGCCAATCTTTGCAGACGCGCTGCGGCAACTGAGGAATTTCCCTTATTGGGATGAAAAAATTCTTTAAGAGCCTGGTGATCGGAGCAAATAGTGAATTCCTGGCCATACATATAATGATGGTATTTCTTTACGGCGAAAATTATAGCCAAAGCTTCTCGATGAAGCTGCGAATAATTTCGTTCAGACGCCGGCCGTAGGCGTACATGAAGCAAAATATATCGGCTTTTCTATACCGTTCACCAAATGATACAAAATTGCTCCGACCCCATATGGGCTTGCGTCTGTCACAACCACGATTTCCTTATTAGGTTCATACAATTCTAAAATGTTATTTTTAAGTAGTAAACTTTTGCTTTTTTTTCTAGACTTCTCAGTGATTGAAAGCTGCTGATAAGCTCCTTTCAAATCGATTATGGAAAAAAATTTGCAACCTGAAAGGCTTGCATAAATATCTTCAGGTAAAGGCATTGGATAATGCTGTGTTTCAATACACTTATTCAGTGTGGCCTTACAATCCACACAAATTCTTATTGTACCATTATTCTTAGGCACAATTACGATAGGACTTGCCCATTCACTAAACTCAACGGGAACAAGAATATTTTCGCGAACTAACCTATCTAATTCTTGTTCAACTTTGTCCCTTAGCTTATACGGAACACGGTATGCTGCATGGAAAATTGATATTTTTGGAAAACTTACTTTTATGCGATTTAAAACTTGTGCTTGGCTACTCATATTACCAATATATGAATTCATAAACTGATCCCTCCAACCAGGATATATATGGTCCAACCACGTGCGTCCCATCAGACTTTTCCGTGACAAATCCCCAGCAACAACAACAATAGGCAACTTCCATGACTGACCTCCAGATCTGACCTCCACCTCACAACTACCTAGCTCTTCCAACCGACCACCTGAAACCGAACAGAGATTATAACTAGACTTTAAGAATTTACAATTCTTAAACTTATCTAAGTAAACAGTTTCACTCATAATAGAAGTCGTAGCGCCTGTATCAATTTCCATCATAATCGTTTGTCCATTCACCATGATTGACACCACGTGTGGTCTGTTTGCCATTTTTACGCCATTAACCATATGCATAGCTAATCTCAAGCGACACTTTCTGGCTATGTGTCCCTTTTTGTTGCACTCAAAACAAACCCACTCCTTAGCAGGACAACGGAACTCTTGGTGGTCATTTCGGCCACATCGAAAACAGTTTGACTTACTGCGGCTCAAATTTGAACTGTTGAAACTCTTTTTAGAGCCACGTGGACCCCCGTCCTGAGATGAACTCTTCGTAGTTTTTTTTTGATGATTGTAAACCGCATTTTGAGACATAGGCTGAATAGTACGTGATGCCTTTTGAGAAGCTTCGACATTAAGTGCCTGTTGACACACTTTATCAAAGGTAAGCGAGTCATCTCGAAGTAGCATCTCTTGAATTTTCTGGCTTTTGACACCCACAATGAATCTGTCAGCTAAAGCGTCATCCAAAATGAGAGACTTATATTTGGCAGTTTTGGTATCCTCCTTAACATCGTCGAGAAAATTTCCGAATCGGCATGTTTGTGCCGCAGCCTTAAGACGAACAATGAATTCAGACATCGATTCACCATCTTCTTGGAAGATTTTGTTGAATTTAAACCTCTTTGCCCTTTTGTTCTCCTTTAGTGCAAAATGATAACGCAGTAAAACGAGCAGTTCTTCAAACGATTTCTCACTTGGAAGCTTTGGAATTGTTAGGGACATCAAAATTTCGTAGATGTCTGCCCCTACAATCGTGATGAACAACGGAGTACAATCTTCTTCCTTAATTCCGTTCACTTTGAAAAACTGGCGTAATCTGTCTTCATATGCCTTAAAATTACTCCCCGGAACAAAAGGCTCAATGTTTCCAACAAGGCGCGACATTTTTATTTTTTAATAACTTGCACCCGTGAATACAAAAAAATCCTCGTCGCCAATTTTATGTTTGTTTAAACATGAATAAAAAACCTTTCCACTTACTTAATTTACTTTTATTCGATATTATCTGTTCGGTGGCTGCAGAAGAAGAGAAACCGCAAAACAAGATACGCTTAAAACTAAGAAAATAAAATACATAAGTAAGAAAAAAGTAACGGAAACAAGTGGAGGGGAAAATATTCAAACCGAAGTAAATAGACTGCGTTACAGTTCAAATGCAAACGTAGATACAGACCAAGGTCCTCCATCCGTAGCACCTTTCAACTTTAATCTGGTTCATATTATTGTTTTAATATGTAACACACAGGAATAAAAAATGTCATTGATATCCAAAACCGTTTTTGTTTTATTTGAAAAAAACTTTCGTAGTGCTCTTAAAAAAAAAACCGTTTCAGTTCCTGCGAAAAATATGTTTTTGACCTCAAAATAACTGATCATACCATGATTAGAATTTTTATTGAAATAGGACGAGAAAATATTTTCTCAGATTCTAGTGCCCGTGATTTGGTTAAAAAAATGATTTTTCTGGGCTTAAAATTAATCTGTCTTTTGAGTTTTGGTAAAAAGTTTTTGCCGAACGTGATCCTTCCAAGTCATACAAAAATAAATAATTCAAATTCAAATCAGTTTGTGCTCTCGATTTGATCGCATGTAATTTTGCTTCTTTCTTGCTTCAGTAAATTTGTCTATAATCCTTAAAAAGTAAATAAAATCTTAAATCTTTACAAGATTAATTCCATTTTAATTCTGTTTTAAACAAGTTCTAATACAAAAACTGAAAGATGAGTTCTGTGTGTGGAAAGTGTGCTGAATCACTCGATGAAAGCACGTCTGTCCCGTGTGGTATATGCAATGCTATATTTCACTTAAATTGTTCTCTCTTGAAATCGAATGAACTTGAAACCTTGAAATCTAACTTGAATTTGTGCTGGAGATGTGAAAAGTGTAAAAATGTTTCTCTGTCCATATGGCAGAGTAAACTTAATGCTTGTTTTATGCTTTTACGAAAGTCCATGGACAATTATCATCAAATAGACTTCTTTAATAATGAAAATAGTGTGAAAAATTTAAACCAAAGTAATCACCCTAACGTAACCAGACAGGTGCGATCATCTACAATAAGTCAACGACCCCAAAAAACGAATGCACAGATAAACAATTCCATCAAAAAAACAAAAAATCTGCATTCTTCTCCATTGCCTAGTCGTTTACTTTCATACAAAAATAACAAGTGCACTCTTTCACTTTCTTCCTCCCCATCTGTTTCTTCCAAAATGAGTGGTAGCAAAAATCCGCAAAAAAAACTATCAGTGGAATCAATACAACAAAAACAACAACAAGCATCGTCTTCATTAACCCTTTCTTCCTCTGCACAGCAAGCTCAGAGTGAAACAAATTTGGAAACGAAAGACGATGATGGTGGCTCTGACTCTATTTCTCTACCTGCTTGTTCAGATTCGAACTTAGAAAAAAAGCTGCCTTCTAATGTATGCGTCACCATCAATCAAAATGAAGCTTCTGGGGAACGGACGATGTTGATATACTTGCGATTGAGAAGAAGTCTCTTTCTGATGACATCATACCCGTCAATGCTGCTGCCGCTGCCGCCACTGTTGAAGTGAGTGATCCTACGACAAAAAAAAATTATGATGATAAATTGATAGATAATAATATGCACAAAAAACATTTGTTGCCCAATGTTACCAAGTCAGGTAAAAATGTAGATCAATGTATTCTAAGTAAAAATGTTATTAGGAGAATGAGGTGGTTTCATCTATCCAGCTTTAAGCCAAAAACAACACCTGAGGATATAATCTCATATATTTCTTCGAAAACCAGTTTAGATACTTCGTTATTCCTTTGCTATAAATTGATTAAGCATAATTATGAAAAAGAGGAAGACATATCTAAGCTGAAATACGTAAATTTTAAAGTGTGAACCCCCTTGGAATTTGTAAATATGATTTTTAATTCTGAGCTCTGGCCAAATGGAGTAAAAATTCGTTCGTTTAGCTACAGGCCAATACACATTGATTTGCCTCAGGACCAGGAAAATACGTCAAAAAACGAAAATCCTACTGTAGTGATACTGGAAAACTGACCAACTTGATTAATTTTGCTGTAGATGGTGCTACTATCGCAAGTTATGTTAAAAATGATGAAATGGCTGTTGCTGATGTCGTTGTTGATGAAATTGTTTTAATTGATGTTGCCATTGTCGACAATATAGAGGTTAATGATGTTTATGTTGTTGATTGTGATGCTGAGTTGGATGTTGCTGCCAGTGCTGATTTTTCTGGTGTTGCGAAATTTGTAAATTTAAATAATGATGCTGTATATGATGTTTCTATATCAAATAATGTTGAATCGAATGATGTTGCTGTTGACGTTTGGATTGATGAAGTCATATTAAATAATGTCTCGAATATTGATATTGTTAATATTATCGAAGATCAAGTTGCTGTTGTTGCTGATGATGTTTCTGGTGTTGCTGATGTTGCTGTTGTTTCTGATGATGTTTCTGGTGTTGCTGATGTTCCTGATGTTGCTGTTGTCACTGATGATGTTAATACCCGAAATAATAATTTTAATATTTATTACCAAAACGTAGGAGGAGTAAGAACTAAATTGAATAACTTATATTTTTACTTTGCATCTCAAGATTATGAAATTATAGTTTTAACTGAAACCTGGCTGAATGATAGTCACTTAACGAGTGAAATTTTTAATGCTAGACAATATAATGTATATCGCAAAGATCGTTGTGCGACGACAACAGGGTTTGATAGAGGTGGTGGGGTTTTAATTGCTATACAATCTAAATTTATTTCTTGCCAAATAGACTTGATATCTAGTCAACTGTCGCATAATTTTGATGTAGACCAATTAATTGTTAAAGTATCATTTGTTAAAAATGTTAATTTATATTTATGTGTGAGCTATATTCGGCCAGGTAGTTCTCTAGAACTTGCATCTAAATAATTGTAGGTCACTATTATGTAATTTAGGTCCTTCTGACCACGTTATTTGTTTGGGTGATTACAATATTGGAGATATTATTTGGAAGTTAGATACTGATGAAAATTGTTTAGTCCCATTTAATGTTTCGACTGATATTGAGATTTCAGTTATTGATCTATACAGTGAGTTTAACCTTATGCAATTAAATTATATCCAAAATATGCTTAATCGCATTCTTGATTTAGTTTTTGTTAATAGAGAACTTGAAGTATATTTAGATAGAATCAATTTTCCAGTTGTAAATAACACCACGCATCATGTATGTCTATCTATTAATTGTAAGTTATTGGCATATATCTCAAACTCTCATGACATTATTGAGTTCTATGATTTTAAACGCGGAAACTTTGATGCAATGAATATATTTCTTGGTTCCATTGACTGGGAGACTATATTTTTGGATAAAGATTTAACTCAAGTGTTTGACATATTCAAATTGTATTTAAAACAAGCCTCTGATAGTTATATTCGAAAAAAATTATTAAAAAAAACTCCAACCCTCCTTGGTTTAACAAAATGCTATCAAATCTTAAAAATAGAAAAAATAAAGCTTTTAAGAATTATAAAAAGGATAGAACTATTTTGGTTAATCTTCATAAGTATTTAACCTTACAAAAAGAGTTTGATGTGCTTAATAAGTTTTTATATAATAATTTTATCTTAAATGCTGAATCACAAATCAAGGTTGACTGTAAACATTTTTGGAAATTTATTAATACAAAGAAAAAATCAACTGGATTACCAAATTGCATGGAGTTTTGCGGCAGCACTTCCAGTGATTTGTTAACCATATGCAATCTTTTTGCTGATTATTTTGAGTCGGTATATTCTTTTACATCACCTAATGTACTTCTACAGTTCTCACCACTTAATGTTATAGATGTTGGTAGCATCAATTTAAGCTTAATGGAAGTTTCTGAAGCCTTAAGAGGTATTAATGAAAATAAAAGTGCTGGACCGGATGGTATTTCTCCTAAGATCATTAAAAAATGTGCAACATCTCTCGCGATACCCCTTTGCTTTATTTTTAATATTTCCCTGCGAACTGGTCAATTCATAGATGAATGGAAAACATCTTTCATCTCTCCAATTTTCAAAGCAGGATCGAGACAAAAAGTATGTAACTATAGACCAATTTGTAAGCTATCTGTAATTCTAAAAATATTTGAAAAGATTGTTTGTGATAAACTTTATTTTTTTACCAAAAATGTAATTGCTGCATCTCAGCACAGTTTCGTGTCAGGCAGATCAACAACTTCTAATCTCACTGTTTTATGTAATTCTGTAGTAAAAGGTTTTGATAAAGGTTTTCAGACAGACATAGTTTTCACAGATTTTGCTAAGGCCTTTGATAGGGTAAATCATGAAATTCTTGTTTATAAACTTTCTTTGCTGGGATTCCATTCTCATTTTTTAAAATGGATAAGCTCTTATTTGAGCAACCGGACCCAATTCGTCAAAATAGATAAATTCAAATCTAAAGCTATCAAAGTAACATCAGGTGTTCCACAGGGGAGTCATATTGGACCTTTGTTTTTTATACTTTTTATAAATGATATTCCTGATACTTTTAAATTTTCTAATTATTTATTGTATGCTGATGATGTTAAAATTTTTAAAACCATTAAATCTGTTGATGATTGTCTATTATTGCAAGAGGATCTAAATGAATTGGCATTGTGGTGTAATAGAAATTTACTCTTTCTGAATGTCTCTAAGTGTCAAAGTTTTACGTGTTTTAGGAGAAAATCATACATTTTGTTTGATTACTCAATTAATGACATTGTTTTGGAAAAAGTTACTCAAAAAAAAGACTTGGGAGTTGTATTAGATCATAAACTTTCTTTTAATTTCCACATTGATTTTGTTGTGAATAAAGCTTATAAGATGCTCGGCTTTGTACGAAGGAACACAAAGGAATTTACTGATCCTTACGCGCTCAAAAGCCTTTACTCAGCCTTTGTCAGATCAAATCTGGAGTATTGTAGTGTTGTTTGGAATCCGAACTATAACACTCATACCTTAAGAATAGAAAGAGTGCAGAAATCCTTCACTAGATATGCTTTTAATAAGCTAAACTGGAGTATTGATAGACCTCCATATCCTGTAAGATGTCAGCTCTTTGGTATGCAAACGCTTGAGTTAAGAAGGAGATATTTCTCAGTAATGATGATAAAAGATATCCTAAGTAATCACATAAATTGTTCGTATTTGCTTGAATGTATTAATTTGTATTTTCCTTGCAGAAGTCTCCGTATGGTTTTCTACCTACGTGATGAATTTTTTAGAAGCAACTACAGTAGGAATGAACCCATATCGCGTTGCATCAAAGTGACAAATAGTGTTTTACACTCCATTGATATATTTCAACTCTGTTCAAGAGATAGTTTTAAAAGATATGTCATGCTTGTTTTGCTATCTAATCAACACATAGTTACTTAAATTCATATTTATTTATTTATTTACTAACGCCGATTGTACGTATTTATACATATTTATTATATTTATTATTTTATTATATTTATTATTATTAATACTATTATTTATTATATAAGTAGTAATCTAGAGATTGTAAAACTCTGCTTGATGAAAATAAACTAAACTAAACTAAATAAGGTGGCACAACAGTGCGTTGAGAACTAGGGCCCTGTGACTTACAAACCTCAAACAAACCTGTGTTCGAGTAATTTCAGGTATGGAGGGGGCCTATAGTATTAAGCCGAATCCGAAAGGCTAATTTGAGAGAGCACCCTTCGAGACAAGAATAATGACCCTAGTGCTATGGCAAACAAATGTCCCTACAAAAACTTTCATTTTACCATCAATATCTATGTGACTTCTTTTGTTTATTGTTTCTATATTAATAATTAAAGATTTAGATCAACTTTTATTAACATTTCAAATTTGGGAGGGGGTAGAAGTTTAACTCGAAAAAACACCCTAACTTTTTAGATATTTATATGCATTTATATGCCCTTTTGATTATTATTTAATATGAACAATTCTTAACAATATTTGAAAGACTTTTCCAGCTTAAAATATTGACTCACATAAACATTATTTTGTCGTGTGATTGTCAATGTTTTGTGAATCAACGCGTTGACAGAGTTAACGTCACGTGAACTTAGATATGCGTCAAGGTCAACGCATTTTGGGACAACATTGACCGGTGACGTCAGAGAGTCAATGCCTTGGCTCTTTTCGTTGACATTGTAATTATCTTAAGACTTACTTAACAGCTGTCTATATTTGGTCCATATTCCCTCGGCATGGAGAGAAGTGAAAGTTGTTTTCATATTAAAAGCAGAAAAATGAAGCAAGCCAACCCTAAGGATCTACGACCCATAAATCTATCTTCATTTCTATCCATTTAAGGGCAAGTATTGATACAAGGCTTTTGTGTATGTCTTAACATGCCTATTGTACCGGTAAATCGGTGGAAACAGCACCTAAGTCGGACTATCAAATATTTCCTGCATCATAGAGAGTTCTTTGACATCGAAAGTGCTTTTAACAACGTAGACAATCACATCTTCACGAACATCTCTGAACGTAGAGAGTTCGCTTGGGGAGTTAATTTATTTAATGCGGACTAGCAGAATAATGAACTTAAAACTGGGCGACTAGAACATTCGTTATCAGAGAGACACCGCAAGGTGCTGTTCTATTCTCTCTTCTCGGGAACCTGATGGTGGTACCTAAATGAAATTATAACTCGTCTGGATGCGGAGGGTTTAATAGTGATGGCCTATGCGGATGACGTTGCTATAGCGTTCTCAGAGAAATATTTTATCATTATCACCCTAAAAGAACTTTTAGAAAATGCCTTAAATAAATAAAAAACAGTACGTTAAGATCTCTCAACCATTCCTGTGTGTGAAGAGTACTTTTTTGAGGCATGGAGAGGACCTACAGTTTTAAGTCGAATCCGAACGGATAATTTGAGAAAGCACTTTTTATGACAAAAATTACTCTTGTCAATTCCTCGTAAGAGGCAGTACCAGTGAAAAAACTTTCGATGGCACAGGCACTGATTTAACCCAAGACCTCTGGCATGACAGTCCAATGCACTAACCATCACGACACGGGTACACGGGTCTTATATTTACATAACTTTAAAAAAGTACGTTTTGGAGTTAATTTTTGGCGTTGATTTCAAATCTAAAGTTTGATTTAAGCATTGTGCCAAATAATATAAAATACCAGTTTTTTAACGTTCTTATTATGTCTTTTCAGTACGTCCGTACGTCCGTACGTCCGTATGTCCGTACGTTCGCGACGTTTTTTTCGTTGTCCATAGCTCAAGAACCAGAAGAGGTATCGACTTCAAATAAATTTTGTTATACAGATAATAAGGCAGAAAGATGCAGAAAGGGCTCTCAAGGTGTTTTTTTTACCATAGCAGTTTAAAAAAAAGATGAAAATTTTGGTTAACCCTTAATATCTTACGAACCAAAAATGCTAGAGACTTGAATTAAATTTTATATAATATATTGTAACATGATACCAAACAAGTATATTTTTTGAAAAAAATCCAGTTAACAGTTTTTTTTTTAAATCAAAACAACTGAAAAAAAAATTTGTCACCTCGAAAATTTTACGAATACAAAATGATTTTATCTCCAAAACAATTTTGTGCAACAAAAAATAATGTTTTTGACATCTGGTAAAATTTTGAGAAAAATCGAATTGATAGTTTTTTTATAAAAAATAAAAACCTAAAAAAAACATTACTCAAAGTTGGTAAAAATTGATTTTCGACTCAAATATCTTTTTAAAAATTTGAGATGTTGGGTTTTAGCTACTTTTATCTTTTGAAAAATAATGTTGTCAACATGCAGTAAAATTTTGAGAAAAATCGAATTGACAGTTTTTTTTACAAAAAATAAAAACTTAAAAGAAAATTTAACAAAAGTTGGTAAAAATTGATATCTTTTCAAAACTTTGAGATATTGGCTTTTATCTTTAAAAAAAAATTGTTTTCAACATTCAGTAAAATTTTGATAAAAATCTAATTGACAGTTTTTTTACAAAAAATAAAAACCTAACAAAAAAACAATACTAACACTTGATAAAAATTTCAAAAATTAAAAATATTGTCTTCAAACTTTTTTTATTTCACAGAAAATATTGTTTTCGATATTCAGTGGTTTTTTATAAAAATCCAACAGTCCATTTTTTCATAAAAAAATAAAATCTACAAGAAATAGTACGCAAATTTGGTAAAAATTGATGTTCGGTTCTTGATATCTCTCAAATTAATTTAATTCATCTAATTAGTAAAAATTTAAGAAATGCTACTAAAATTGGTAAAAATTTGTTTTTCACTAAAAATCTATTTAACAAAACTAGATTTTCAAACTAAACTATTTCTTTATGTGAAAAATATTGTTGGTAATTTTAAAATTTTTAAGAATAATTCAACTGACAACTTTTTTAACCCAACACGAAAACCTACAAACTTTGAAGAAAGACAAATCGACACACGGGGTGGGAAGTTTTCAGTGTGGGTCGCATCCCAGCCTCTTTTTTTATTTTTTTATTAAAAACTATTTGATGATAAAGAGTTTAGCTTTTTTTCGAATTTTATATAGAATAGGTGAAAAAGAAGAAACAATTAAATATAAACTTTTTCTTTGTAATTTAAAAAAAAAAATTGGTAGCCCAAAAACCCGACGTGACAAAGTGATTTCGAAACCAGATTCGGACAAAAGCCACCAAAATTCTTGTGAAAAGTATATTTTTATTTTAAATACAACCAGTTACTCAGTTACCTCACGATGATAGATCAAAACCATTTTAAGGAAATCATAACATAAAACACTTACAAAGTTAAAGCTAAATTTGGCTGATATGACACTATTATGCACATAAAAATAAAAATGTTAACAAAAACAACCTTGAATCTTATGAGGCAATACAAAAGTCGTATCGTTACTCATACAACCTTGAACATCCATCCACTCAATCGAACACACTATTTTCATTGGCAGGAAACAGCAGCCAAAATTTGAGAAAACTATAAAATCAATCAGGTTCCAATATAATAGAATGCTCTCCCATACATATGTATGTAGGTATACCGGAAACCACCAAAGAATTTCGTTTATACTTTTTGGCAACTTCTCATGTGAAGCAGTGAAAACAAATCAATTCTCTCGTCCTTTTTTATTTTTTCTCGTTGGCAGGACTTCATCGTTTCCTGATGGTTTGCCGTTCATATGTTGGCGTTGATACAGTCAAGTTGAGAAAGACTAAATCACTTCCACAAGCAGCCTACTGAAAACGAGTGAGTATTATAACAACAACAGAACAGTAGCTGCTAAGGTACTACTATATTGGTACAGCTCTTGAGAAAATCCCTTTTCCAAAAAAAACACGAAAAATAACAAAAATCAAATCTCAGAAGCAGCAAACTTCCAAACCATGTGAAACCACTTGGAAAGCAACAGAGTAGATATTTACCTACGTGTATGTACCTATAGTGTTTGCCCTTTAGTCTAGCACCATATACAATATAGGAACACACGTCTTACTGAAGGTAGATATAGCACCTACAATCCTACATCCAAAGTTCAAAATCAACATCGATAATAAAAAGATCCTTTTGCCAAATCTTTGCTCAGGAAAAGGCATGCTAAACGGTTTTTATTCTTTTTTCCCTTCGTTGTAGTCCTTTTTACACACATACTCAACTCAGCTCGAAAAAAATATAAATTGCATTTTGAAAGAACTTGCTTGTCGTTGTTTTTCTTTCTTATTTTTTTATTGAGGTTCGATTTAAGGTGGCGATGGCGTGGTGATAGAAAAGTCTCAATTGTTGCTGATGCTCTTTTTAAAGGTGTTTTTAGTCTTGTTTTCTTGTTTTTGGTGGAAAATTTAGAAGATATACACATATGTAAATCTGGTGGTAAACTTGTAAATTTATTTAAAGGGAATCCCTAAAAATTTGCAACGGATTTGAAAGACGACCGGGTTAAAAATAGAAGGGGCTGTTGATGGATTGAAGTTTGTAAGAACTAAACCAATCTAAATGGAGGTCATGGAAGAAAATTTTGTATTGTTTGATATAAAACAACTTCGAACTTTTGCTTCGGTTATCGTTGATAAATGAAGAAGTTAAATTGTACACAGCAAGAGATTCAATACAGCCGTTTTTGGGAAACAACAAAAACCGTTAAATTAGTATTGCTTAATTTACATCAAAACTTAAATAGAGAGCACGTTGGAAGTTCACCACTTTCGAAATGTGACTTAAAAATAATTGAGAATTAAAACGGTCTAATTGGCCTTCAAAGTATTTGTATTTTAGATGTATTATAAAAACTAAAAAATTAGCACGCTTAATAATTGAAAATTACAGAATAGCAAAAATGTTTGATGATTGTGGGGAGATCTAGAACATGGCGATACTTTGTGCAATGTACATAATACTTATTTACTTTGGTCCTCAGACCCATAAAGTCCTGGGCTGTTCCCTAGCATAGGTTCTCAACTAATGCTACGTGCCATAGTGTGCGGTCGTCGGCTATCTTCAATCTCTACGATTCCTCTTCGACTTTTCTTCTCCACGTACTTCTCGGTCTACTGACTCTTTTGCCTTCTTAAGTGAGTGGATTCCACTGCATTGCCAGTGCTGCAATAAATAAATAAATTAGGTGTCGCAACAGTTAATTGAGAACAAGGGCCTAGTGACTTACAACTCTCAACCATTCGTGTGTGCGAGTACTGTTGTCAGCGATGGAGGGGACCTACAATTCTAAGTTTTAAGCCGAATCCAAACGGCTAATTTGATAAAGCACTTTTCATGACAAGAACTACTCTTGGAGAATTTGTCAATTCCTCGCAAATGTGAAAAAAAACTTTAGATGGCACAGGGAGGGATTGAGCCCAAGACCTCTGGCGTTACAGTCCAATGCACTAACTAGATTTTTTTGAGGTTAGGATTTTCATACATTAGTATTTGACAGATCACGCGGGATTTCAGAAATGGTGTCAAAGAGAAAGATGCTCAGTATGCTTTGACATTTCATCATGAATAGACTTACTTACTTACGGTTCGAAATGTGTTTCGCGCTTTTTTATCGACAAATTTTGTTCAGCGATGAGGCTCATTTCTGGTTGAATGGCTACGTAAATAAGCAAAATTGCCACATTTGGAGTGAAGAGCAACAAGGAGCCGTTCAAGAACTGCCCATGCATCCCGAAAAATGCACTGTTTGGTGTGGTTTGTACGCTGGTGGAATCATTGGACCGTATTTTTTCAAAGATGCTGTTGGACGCAACGTTACGGTGAATGGCGATCGCTATCGTTCAATGCTAACAAACTTTTTATTGCCAAAAATGGAAGAACTGAACTTGGTTGACATGTGGTTTCAACAAGATGGTGCTACATGCCACACAGCTCGCGATTCTATGGCCATTTTGAGGGAAAACTTCGGAGAACAATTCATCTCAAGGAATGGACCGGTAAGTTGGCCACCAAGATCATGCGATTTGACGCCTTTAAACTATTTTTTGTGGGGCTACGTCAAGTCTAAAGTCTACACAAATAAGCCAGCAACTATTCCAGCTTTGGAAGACAACATTTCCGAAGAAATTCGGGCTATTCCGGCCGAAATGCTCGAAAAAGTTACCCAAAATTGGACTTTCCGAATGGACCACCTAAGACGCAGCCGCGGTCAACATTTAAATGAAATTATCTTCAAAAAGTAAATGTCATGGACCAATCTAACGTTTCAAATAAAGAATCGATGAGATTTTGCAAATTTTATGCGTTTTTTTTTTTAAAAAAGTTCTCAAGCTCTTAAAAAATCACCCGATATAATCCACGGGTACCACCAGTCCTACAATGCATTCATTTAATTTTCCGAAGCGTATATCCAATTCACCGACTTCGTTACACAACATCCCGAAGATCGTAGATTTCTCATTACGGATAGCAATATCTTGTTCAGTTCCACCTTTAGTAGATACCATACTTCCAAGATACTCAAAACTCCCTACTTTTTCTATTGCATACTCTGCAATGATTACCAGAGAGGATTAGTGGGTAGTTCCGAGGATGAGCATCTTAGTTTTTCACGTGTTGATTTTCAGCCCCACTATTTCTGCTTCTCTATTCACCCTTGTTGCCATTGGATGGGGATCCATTATCTTATGAGATAGCAAGCCTTCAGCACGTCATTGATCTGGTCTCCAATAAGAAAAGAATTGTTGACAATATGCAGCTTTGTTTGACTCTACTTTGAACTTCAAAAACTTCTGACAACCTACCTCCATGTAAGACGTGATATTTAGACTAATCATAAGTCGCCATGATAATAGAGACGAGGGGAGGGGCCCCCACTAAGAAATCTTGATAAACTCCCTGTTAATGTGGTCAAAAGCCTTCTCAAAGTCGATTAAGAGATGAAGATGAACACAAGGTGTTGACGTATCAATGCAAGAGGATCCAGTGCGGAATCCTGCTTGTTCATTGAGTGTTGCTTCCAGATGTTCTCTGATACACGTTCTAAGATAATAATCTTCACTTCTTTTTTGGCGACTGCAGGTAAAACACAAATACCTATCCAGTTTTCGCACTTCATCAGGTCTCCTTTTTTGAGAGTTTGACAATTATTCATTTTTTCTCCTCTTCGGGGAAACGTTCAGAGGCTCATGCAACTTCAACAGTTCTGCTAAAAAGCTTTGATATAAAAAAGGGAATATATTTTTTAAATGGCCACCATAAATTGTGTCGCAGCGCCAATTCCTTTGTTCTCAAAAACTTCCTAAATTTTATCTTCAAATTCTTGGAGTAAATGTGGAGCATAAAAACAGCCTTTATCTTTCACGGGGCCCTGAAAAAGTCCAATGGTGTGACCATTAAAAACAAATATCAACGCATCCTACGAGGTGAAAATGGGTTATTACTGATGATGATTTTCTGATGAAAATCTTGACTAAGTCAAGGACCCAATCAGAGAAGATAATAAGTCTTCATTGGGGTAATGTAATTTGTCGAATACCTAAATCCAAAGATCAAAGATGAATTGGCAAACATGGGTTTTCTTCAACTACAACAACAACAACAATACTCGCAGTTCTTCTTAAGTGGTGCATGCAATTTTGATTCTTGATATTATTAATTTGTTAAAATAATCTTACTTATTTTGTTGATTTACGTAGTTTTACTAGTCAAATATAAAAAGATCACCGTCAGCTTCAAAAGTGACATCTTCCCAAACTGAGGACTTTTCCTAATGAAAGGTCTTACTGGGGAACCCTTGATGTGGTGCAATAATAAGACCTCATTTAATTTAAAGTGGCGATAAAGATAAAAAAGAAACGTCAATAATTTTAAGTTTAAGGCTATTTTAACCAAGTTAAAAACAAAACTCATACGAGAACCGTTTGGCAATATGAGAAAGTCAACTCGGACGATCTCAACTAATTCTTCATCCTCCGTTCCAACGATTGTTTACAATGACACTCTTTAAGTAAGTTCGATAAAACCAATTTGTTTGCAGCACAGTTTGCTGTTAAATGGACGCTATGAGAGAGTGTCATGAGTCCTCCTGTACTTGAGTGCATAAACGACTTTATGGGACATTCTTTTACACACGTGCAGCTGCAAGAGTACTGAAAGACATTTACATACACGAATCAGCTGGCCCAGATAATACCAACTTATTGTTCTGAAGAAGTGTTTTTCAACGCTGGAAAAATCACTGCGTATTATACAGGTCTCTTTCGGAGCGGATGGAAAACAGCATTTGTCCAGGCTGTCTCCAAAAAAAAGTTAATCTTCCTCCCACTCTAATTATCACGTCCCGTCTTTCTAAGGACATGGAAACGCTAGTTAATTATGTACATATCAGCTTAAGAAATATCTCGAAGAACGAAAGCTTCTTCATGAACGGCAGTATGTCTTTCTAAGCAATAGGTTCACCAGTGATTTGATGGTTTATCTAACCGAATTGCGGAACAAATCTTTACATCGTTTTGGAGAAATTAAGATTATTGCACTGGATATGTAAAAAGCATTTAATACAGTTTTAAACCAAGCCCTTTTATCGAAAAAGTGTGCTTTTGGTATTGATAGAAACTACCTTTCGAACCTATCAATACCAGTTGTATTGGATGGTTTTAAATCTGAAACACTTATAAATAAAATGCTGGTGTCCCCCAGGGCTCTGTTCTGTCTCCGATCCTCTTCCTCATATTCATAAACGATCTCTTGTCTGCCACATCTAATTTAATTTATGTGGTTTAAATTTTCCGTGAATAAGCAAATCATTCACTATTGCTTCCTTTATCGAAGCCCCAATCTAGACAGAGTGTCAACTTCTCGTCAATTTGATGCTATGTCTGATTCCATCCAAAGAATTGTTTCGTCCTATCCTCGCACTGAAATCGTTGTTACGGGCGATTTTAATGTACACAATTCTTCATGGCTTCAACATTCGGGCCTGGCAACACCAGAAGGAGTGTGTGCTGAGATCTTCGCTGAGTTAAACCACCTAACTCAGCTGGTCAACGAGCCCACTCGAATATCGGACGTGGTAGGTCGAGGAGAAAACACTCTTGACTTGTTTCTTACCTCTGACCCTGGTAAGTACACTATTAGTGTTCTATATCCTCTAGGCATATCTGACCATTGTGTCATATCAGCAAATTTCTCGTGTAAGAACTCTCCAGCAAAAACACTCTATATGAAGATATAAATCCTTACGTACGTATCACCCTTCAAAACCCATTTGTTTACATTGTTGTATTTGTAATGTGGAAGAATTCAACGAGTAAAATTGACGTGTTTTCATGCATACATAGACACATTTACTGAGTTTTTAGGGGAAATTTCATAAATTAGAGGAGAAATTACACGCACACTAAGAAATACATTATGAGGCCAGTTTAGCTTGAAGGCAAACCAATATGGCTACCGAGGATTTATATCATTACTAGAGTGTTTTTGCTCTCCAGTTAAAGAAAGAGCTCCTAAGAGAACCGTTTGGCAATACGAGAAAGCCAACTGGGACGGTCTCAATAATTATTTTAGGATCTTTAACTATGGTCACTATGCTTCCTCGATAGTGACGTTGACGCCAGCGCTGATATGATCACAAGTTTGATTCTCCTGGGAATGAGAACTTTTATCCCGAATAGGGACCTATTGCTACGAAAGCCGTATTGTCGGTCATTAAGAAGCTTTCGATCTTCGAGATATTTCTTGAGCTGATAATTAATCAGCGTTTCCATGACCTTGGAAAGAAGGGACGCAAGTGCAATCGGTCGATAATTAGAGGGTGAGGAAGATTCGCTTTTTTTGGGAATGGGCTGGACAAATGCAGTTTTCCATCCTCTCGGAACGAGACCTGAGGAGTAGGAGAGATGAAAAGCTTACGCAGTTGTTTTGCCAGCGTCGAAGAACACCTCTTCAGAACAATAGCAGGGATACCATCCGGACCAGCGGATTTATGTGTGTTACGATCTTTTAGGACTCTCGCTATAGTACGAGTGCGAAAAAAGATTTGCCCCATAGGATCACTAACTCGCTCAAGTACAGGCGGAGTCATAACACTCACTGGCAGCGTTGAATTGGCGGCAAAGATATTAGCTTTCTCTAAAGAGCTAACAAATGGAGTGTCATTCACAACGTGCGAAGGAACCGAGGAAGAGGAAGAATTCCTCATATTTTTTACAAATGACCAAAAATTTGTACTGCCTTTGGGCAGTATTTTTTGCCGTAATTTTTGGTCATGTAAAAATTTTGTCCGTCGAATATGGGCGTTGCAGGCCTTCCTAGCTTGCTTGAACTTATTCCGGTTTTCCTCAGTTGAATTGGCTTTAAAACAACGTGAGTCTGTATTACAGTGTTTTGCTGACGACAAGCTCGGAAGTTATTGGAAGCAAAAAAAGTAAATTAAAAAAACTCAAGCCCTGGATGTCTAATTATTTATTAGAAAAAATTGATTTTAAAAATAAATTGAGGATTAAGTGTAAGAAACACTCTAATAATGTTATATACCGTGAAAACTATGATAATTTATGTAAAGAAATCAGGCTAGAAATTCCAATATGTAAAGAAAATTTTTATATGGATAAGTTCCATAAAGCAAAAGGTGATTTAAGAAAAGAATGGGGTATAGTCAATGAATTATTCTACAAAAACAAAACTTCTGATTTACCTTCTTATCTTTCTTTCAATTCCCAGACCATTGTTGATCATTCAGAAATGGCTAAAATTTTCAATGATTATTTTATAAAAATAGCTGTAGAAACAATCGAAAATGCTGGTATTAATAACTGTACTGAAATGTGTTCTGAAATTTGTTTCAAAGAAAGTTTTCAATCTCAAAGTTTCCTTTTTCAGCCGATAACTTCTTTCGAAATCTTTAGAGTAATTCAAGGTTTAGATAGTTCTCATTCTTCAACATCTAATAGTTTTTCAAATTTTTTTATTTTATTAAAAAGGTTTGTTTTAATATAGTTGATATATTATCTCTTTTATTTAACAAAAGTATTTTTCACGGTAATTTCCCGTCAAGTTTAAAAATAGCTGAAGTTATACCTATTCCTAAAAAAGGGGATAAGAAATGTGTCAACAACTTTAGACCTATTTCTCTATTACTATTAGCTCACTGTAGTTTTATCTATAAAAGTATTGACCAACAAAAGTATACTGCTGCTCTATACATTGACATCAAGAAAGCCTTCGATACTGTTGACCATGAGATATTATTAAGAAAATTAGAGAAAGCTGGTTTCAGGGATTTTATGCTGGATTGGTTTTCTTCTTATCTAAAAAACAGAAAACAAATGGTCAAAATAGGCAATAATTTCAGTGATGTCAAAAATATTAATATAGGTGTCCCACAAGGATCAGTCTTAGGTCCAACCTTGTTCCTTATTTATATTAATAGTATTTTTAATCTTACTTTTAAAGGCAAAGTCTGTGGTTTTGCTGATGACATAGCTTGTGTGTATTCTTGTACCACTGTTCTAGATATGATTTCGGATAAAAACCATGACTTAGAATTATTCAGACATTGGTTCGGCATCCATAAGCTTGTCATTAGTGAAAAAACAAGAGTTATGTTTTTTAAACCATTTGATTCCTTTACTAATCCACCATTTCTTGTTCAACACAGTTTTAACTGCAAAAATATCCCGCTAAGTAGTGTATCTTGTTATTCATCTAATGCTTTGTCACCAGCTAATATTTTAAATAATCACTGTTCTTCAAAGTGTTTTAGAATCGAGCAAGTTTTCGAATACAAATATCTTGGTTTAACTATTGATAGCAAAATAAACTGGAAAATTCACACTTCTGCAATAAAAAAATATTTGTTATCAACTAATTATATTATGTTTCACTTGAGGAAACTGTAGAAATTCTATTGAGTACAGGATGTTCACAGTTGACTTAAAGCTTCAGGAAAACAAGTTGACTATATGACTATTATCGACACCACCATCTTTTCATCGATTTCAAGGCCGCATATGACAGTATCTACAGGGACGAACTGTATAGAGCCATGTCTAGTTTTGGCATCCCTGCCAAACTCGTCCGTTTGTGCAGGATGACCATGGAGAATTCACGCTGCTCCATAAAGGTTGGAAACAACTTAACTGAACCTTTCGATGTCAAAAAAGGTTTTAGACAAGGTGATGCGCTGTCATGTGATTTTTTTAACATCGTACTTGAAAGAATAGTGCAAAGCTCACACGTCAACACCAGAGGCACTATCTTTCAAAAGTCTGTCCAATTACTAGCATATGCTGATGACATTGACATAATCGGAAGAACTCAGCGTGATGCCAATGGGGCTTTTGTGAGTATTGAGGCAGAGGCGGCAAAAATGGGTTTAACGGTTAATGAGGGCAAAACAAAGTACATGCTGTCATCAAGAAAGGACCTACAACACCGACGTCTTGGTCAAAACGTCACCATCGACAGACGTAACTTTGAGGTAGTCAAGGACTTCGTCTACCTAGGCTCCGCTGTAAACGCAGAAAACAACACCAGCACTGAGATCAAACGAAGAATAACTCTTGCTAACCGCTGTTTCTTTGGGTTAAGAAAGCAATTGAGTGGAAAAATTCTCTCTCGAAGGACCAAAGTGTCGCTATATAAGACCCTTATCATCCCCGTCCTGCTATACGGTGCAGAAGCATGGACATTGACAAAAGCGGATGAAAGCACCTTGGGTCGTTTCGAGAGAAAGATTCTTCGTGTGATCTACGGTCCCGTATGCATCGAAGGGGAGTGGAGGAGAAGATGGAACGACGAGCTGTACGGGCTGTACAGCGACGTAGACTTAGCAAGAAGGGTAAAAGTCCAACGACTAAGATGGCTAGGTCACGTAGAGCGCATGGAAACCAATGCTCCGGCCCGGAAAGTCTTCGAATCCACACCAACAGGACAGCGCAGTAGAGGAAGACCGCGAATCAGGTGGCGCGCACCAGTGGAAGGTGACCTCACCCAACTCGGAGCGCGAAACTGGAGACATCTAGCTAGGGACCGAGCTAGATGGAGAAGTTTGTTGGGTGAGGCCCTAGTTCACACAGGACTGTAGCGCCACCTTAAGTAAGTAAGTAAGTATATGACTATTAACAAGCAAGTAAGGAAATTTTATTTATGAAGAAAAATATACAAATCCAATGAATATCTGAATGAATAAGTTCTTAAACATAAAGTAGAATTATACAAAGTAGTTAAAGTGAGATGGTATACTTAAAGGTAAGTGTTGTATTAAATAATTCATTTTAACAGAAACTTTGTTGTAGAAAACTTATGGAAACAATCTATTATGGACTGGTTCAATCCAAAATACAATACGGTATAATTTGTTGGGATGGTACATTTAAAAACAATTTACAACCTCTGATAGTTTCTCAAAAACATATTTTAAGAACCATCTGGAAGAAAAAGAAAAATGAACATAGCTTTCCGTTATTCGTCAGCTCTGGTATCCTTCCGCTCAAACATCTCTATTTTTTTAAAGTTTTAAAAATATTTTTCTTGAGAAGTGGATATCTCTTAAGTCACAATACGCCAGCTTACTCACTACGAAGCAACGATAGAAATCTTTCTGTCATTCCAGTGCACAATTCTCATCTCTTTTTTAACTTCTATACCTCGGTAGCACCTAGACTTTTTAACGCGTTACCTTTTGACATTAGAAGCATTCGTTCTGCTCATTTATTCAATAAAAACATTTAAAAATCGCTTTTTAACTTTGATTTTGAAGAAATCAATAACATCATCAGAATTATGGTTTAAATTTGTATATTCACTTTTAATTTCCCTTAGCAAAAAAAAAAAAAAAAAAAAAAAAATAAAAAATTAGATTTTCTTTCTCATACGATACCCCACAACACTTCTTTATGTAATTCCAATTTAAATTTATGATTAAGTTATACTTATTTGGTACTTTCGACTCTTGTCATAGGACAACAGATTGTACCTTCTTTTTCGTTCTCTATTATGAAAAACACTTATAATTAGTATAAATATAGTATATTTACAAAATTATTATTTTTGAATCAAGATGTAATTAACTAATTGTTATGTTTGAATTTTATATTGCCTATATTTAATGTAAAAGAAAAAGTAAATAAACTGAACTGAACTGAAACTGAACTGAACAATACCCTCAGCTTTTCGTATTCGTTTCAAGATTCACATCCTTGTCCTCCGGATGTAGAACTTCAACGGCAGCGTATGATAAGCTCATTAAATTGCAATCTCGACAGCATTGTCCAATCTGGGTTTAAGAACTGTGCAGAATTGAATGCTTCAAATACTCAATGCTGTCTCGTAAACGTAACCCACCCCCGATGCAACTATTCATGTGGCACTTGCATCCAGGAAACTAAACAACTTGCAGTACTCGGTATGAGTACCTATCACACGTCATCACCTCTTATGGAATGATCACATATTTCATGTTGCCAAAAAATTTTCCGACGCACGGTGCTAGAAATATTTCACCCCTTCTGATCTGGCTGTAATTTACAAAGTCTTCATTCCTTCAAAACTTGAATATAACTCGAATATTTGGACAGGTGCCCCTTAAAGCTTAAGTCTTATGGAAAGGATCCAAAAAAGAGCTTTGAATATGAAAGGCAATAGAACTGTTACCGAAACATTTACATCACTCGAACATCACCGCAATGTTTTATGCCTTGCATTATTTTACTGATATTTTTATAAGCAATGTTCTGTTGAACTAGCCAGTTGCATTTCCCCTTAAACAATTCAGCCATAAGACTCGCACTCTCAATATGTATTGCTCATCAGTTTACCCTTGAGTTCAATTTCGGACGTACCTACTTTCAAGTGAAATGGTTCTTTTTTTAACCACACATCGAGAATGTGGAATGCTTTACCCAATTCTGCTTTTCTTTCGGTTTCTTTTAGTTCAAAAGCGTTTTTCAACTTAATGCTTGGTGAAATCATAACACTAATCCCACCCCAACTACCTTTGTTATTACAAAAGTTTGTCTCTTTGAACTTTTGTCCTTTTAAATCTGTGTCCTTTCGATAGTTTAAATTCAAACCATTGTTCTCTGTCTTTTTTCTTTCAAAACTCTATCCAATTCTTTCCCCTTTTTGTAATAATTTAAATACGATTTTGTTGACTAAATCTCCAGTAATTTTCACAAAACTTCAAAATAATCTCAGTAAAGAAACTTAATTTTTCGTTGAGCCATCTGGTTAAAATGATTTTCCATAAGAATCTATAGAACATTCCCAGGAAAGTTCAACTCTTCGATGCCTTAGTTATGTATATTCGTTCTCTGGAATTTTCAAAATGATTTCAATCTTATTTTGTTGAAAGTAAAAATACAAAAACAAAGACTGAACCTTTCCTTTTCTAAATCATGACTACTACGACGGACGGAAAAGGGAAACTCGCTCTGTGCGATATAAACAAAATTGAGGGAAACAAGTTGAACTCTGATTGCCTTGGGTTAAAAGGAAGATTTCTACCCCACGCCCCGCCCCCCACTGCTTTTTCACAAAATTGCATTTTATCTTGCTGCATCTTTTATCTTCATTTTGGATATATCCCCTCAAGAGAGTTATCGCGAAGATTACAATTCGATTATAAAGCGTTCCCAGGATATTGTGATTCCATAGAACGGTTCTATACATATATAGTACATATAGCTTGATCCTCCATCACGAAAGGAAATTACTATTCGCTCACTTAGGGTTGAGGGTAAATTTTATACTCGCAGAAAAGTCGCTCTATATAGTGCGGTAAGCTTTTAAATCGATTTGCATTTTGTCACTGTCGCACGATGTCAATTATTATGACTCATCCTACACCAAGTACCAAGGTATAGGTACATACTTTGGTACTATAGCTATACCTTTAAAGTGACTACAATTTTGGAGGAGAACTATTTTAAGCTCTTGACATATTTATATCGATTGTTTTGATGATGAAATTGGGACATTTATAGATAGATTGGTAAACCAATATGAATATTTCGATTAAAATTAGATATGAATTGGAAATTGCGTAAATTTAACTTAAAAGCATTTGAAAATTTTAAAATCAATCAATTAACTGGACATCGAAAATCTGAATAGTTCAATTAAAATATGACCACAATTTACCAACAACATACTCTCGCTTCCTCCTTCCTACTGATGCCCTTCTGGTCATGACACTGTAATCACTTTTAATTTTCCATCATTTAATCTCAGTTTGGCATCAACGCAGTGTGTGATTTGGTGTGTCAAATCAAAATGTGGTCAGATGTTAATTAGAGTCCTGACACACAGTACGTGTGATTGGATTAACTTAACAGCAAAAAATAAAAAATGATAAAATCAAAAAGCCAGGTGTATTATGGGCTTTGGTTAGCTCATTCCAATAATGATAGGTAAGGTAAGGTATATAAAATATATAAAGACTGAAACTTTGATTAGCTTGTGGGCATTTTAAATTAGTGTCGAACATGCTATTGCTATAGGTATGTGAATGAAATCATGGAATTGACACTAAATAATTTTTTAAAATGAATTTCATTTTAAATTCAAACATTTCTATATTGCATAGAAAAATCTTTACAATTTGTAACGACAACAATGTTTGCTCTGAATCAGTTTCGATGATACGAGTACCAATCCCCTTGAGATTGGATGTCCAAAACAGAAGAGGCGCCGACATGGGACTTGCGTACGTGACCACCACCTGATGATAGCTACCCTAAGATTGCGTACAGCTACGGTTCGAAGATCCAACGGAATAACACGAGCCCCCAAATTCAACATCGCTAGACTAAAGGATCCCACGACTCGTCAACAATTCAGGGACCACCTGTCTCACGAAGTGACAACAATAAGTAGCACCGTACACCGTTTGCTGTCAAAGCACGAAGGAAATGTCAGCCCTGTTTTATTCCGCTACCACTTCTTTTAAGTGTACGACGGACAAGGCTTAGGCTGACCATTTATTCGGCTTGTTTAAGGGAAGGAATGATTAATAATAATAAAATGATTAATGATCAATAGCTAGTGGTATTGAACTTAAACATAATCTGTTAAAATAGCCGTACAAAATTGTGGAACAAGTAAAAATAAGATGCTGTTCAAGTAAAGTAAATTAATCAACGATTTTTATATCACCAATTATTTTTAAGGCTCTTCTATGAATATTGTCCGATAGAATGAAGTAAGTTACTTTAGCACCATCTGAAGGGTAGGAGTTATAAAAAGGCTTTGGATCGCTTCAGGAAACTTAAACTTCAAGAAAACTTAAAAAGTGTTTCAACATTTTTGGTAACAAAGCGTGGTTTTAATTTTCTAAGACTTTAGTTGAGTTGCTGCAACTGCTACTTATTGATTGTGGAAAAATTGATAAAAAAAACACCTTAACGGAAAATGGCGGGATTGAGTTTCTGACGCATTATATTCTGAACGATTTTTTAACTCCATTTAATATGCCATCAAGCTCAGAATTTAAGTAAGTTATCCGCATTCTAAAAGCATAGTAATAAATCCCAAAATGAATGTATAGAGCTGAGTGTATTTTTATTAGTCAAGTGGATTAGAAGTTTCAAACAAGAGTCCATTAATAAAACTGAGAAATAGTGTTAGATGCAAGACATTGTTCTTTAGCAAACCAGCGTTTATTGTGTGGATGTCAAATTCAAACCCAACCAAAACATCTTATAAAGGGTTTTTCAATAAGGGCGGGTAGATGTTGTGTGTGGATATCGTGGCGTTTGCTGTGTGGCACGTTGCGCCGCGCCGTCCTTCTGGAGCCACATGTCGTCTAGGTCCATATGGTTCAATGTGAGCCATAAGAAATTAGTTATCATCGTTATGTAGCACTCACTGTTGACCGCCTCATTAACGTCGTTTTCAAAAAAGTGCGGACCAATGACGCTGCCGGCCAAAAATCCACATCAAACGGTAACTTTTTGAGGATGCATTATCACCTGGTGAACCTCGCGTATGTTGGTGTCGTCCCATATACAGGACGGCAATTTTGATTGTTAATAACACAGCCATTCATCCAAAAATGCGCCTAGTCACTAGAGATGATTTTTCGGCCAAAACTGGGTTCCTCTTCCAAACGATTCAAAGCCCAGTCAGCGAACAATAACGGCACAGCGTTTTCTATGGTCATTAACTTTAAGCTCCTGGGTCAGTTGGATCTTGTACGCCCAAATCCCGACGAAAAATTCGGCAATTTGAAGTCTTTGAAAGACCAAGTTCTTGTACACGGCGAGAAATAGACTGCCTTGGGTTCTGCTGTACACTTTCACGGACCGCGGCGATGTTCTCGGCCGATCTTGCGTTCCTTGAACGTACGTTGGCTGATTGTTTACAAAACCGGTGGTCTCACCAAACGTTGAAGAGTCGACTGTGAAGGGCAACCACGTCTACTGTAAAATAGGCGCAATGCGCGCAACGTTTGCGTTAACGAACACATTAATGTTGATAATAAAGTTTTATCATTTGAACGTGCTGTTCAATCGTGTTACGATGTTGTTGCCACGATTATTTGGCATAAACAACTGAATAATATACAAAAGATTTGACAAATGTCACCAAAACAAAATGGCCGCGCAATCAATTGATAATTAGAAGCGTACAAAAATTTACTCATTTGGGTAAAATGTGTGGTAAACTGTTTTTCGTCTAAACTTGGAAAAAGACTTAACGGCAGGATATATGAAAAAAATTGAATAATTAAGAGCCCCTTCTTCCCCTACTAAAAATTTGTAATACTTATATAATTTCCAAATTGTCTGCGTTTAGTTCAAGGTCAGAAAACTGATGAGTTTTGCAATAGGGACTTCCTTACTTTTACAGTTTATAGTGCCACGCTATTAAGCCTGTTTTTTTCTAAATCACTTTAGATAGGTACAGCTTCCAACGACTCTTGTTAAAGATAGAATTGATCTATACATAATTGGTCTTCCCTTCCGGCAATGTTTCGCGACCTTTTCTTGTATGTATCGTTCTACTTAGAGGACTAATCGTGGTTTGAGCCCGTTGGATAAGCAGGAAATAAAACTCTGGTTACAATTCTATAATAATTCAAGTTTTCTTTATTAATTCAAAATACGTCTTACTCTAAGCTGAGGTTTAAGGAGAAGACCAAGTCTGATCTATCTGGATGTCCATCCGGAATCTAAGTATTTGGTATAATTTCTAAGTTGTACCAACTTAAACAAATTAAAGGAATTGCCATATAATTGATTAAATTTTAGTACAATTATAAATATTTAAATATACTAAAGTAGTTTGCATTTAAGTTTAAACCAAAATTGAAGTAACCTACCAACTTCAGTTATAACCAAAAAGACGTTTTAAAATAAAAATTTCAGTTCCGTCCCTAGTAAATATCCTAAAATACCCACGATTTTGCTTTAGATAATAATTTTGTTCTAATTACATAAATTGTGCTTACCTCACAAAAAATGAAAGTAATAAACAACAAAATATTTGACACAAATTATTATCTAATTTTTCTTCACTTTTCCTCCGATTTTTCTATATGATTTATGACCAAACGAAACTGTCAGAGATGCGATTCATTACATTTTCCTTCCCTTCCTTTTTACGCAATTCCAATCCCAGTCCCATGGGAAAAATCAAGTCAAGGCTCAACGATAATTTTCTTTTAATGCCATTTATCCATGTGCCGGAAGTGATGCGAATATAATTCCGTTAATTAACTCCGCACAGTCGTCGTCGTCCACAGAGCCAAATGCTAACGAACAACACCCACATTATATTAATTTATGTTAACATTTTGAATGGGATTAGACTGAATGTGCTGCTGCTCCTGATGCTGCTGTACATATATAGAAGTTCGCTATCAGATACCAGATTTTCAAATTCTAGCCAACTGCAAAAGAGCCAACATGCCATCATAGCATTTGGTATCGCATCCAGAAGAGTGTTCTTCAGAATAAATGAAATGAATTGATTGGCTTGTTGTTGGTTAAATCAATAAATAATTAAGAAGTAGAGTATCTAGTGGATGCGGCATCTGCTTGTGCACCCGCACCCTCTAGCGGCCAGGATGTTGCTCTCAGCGCGGATGCCGACCGGAAATGAGTACGGGAAAGGATGTTTTTGTTTTGTTCATTGTGATTGCGGACGACAAAGCCAAATAAAATTATTGTATTGCTGCGAAGAGGAAACAAAGATACAAAAGTATGCTTTGTTTTTTCCCCTTCTTTCCTTTCTGATTTCTCTTTTTTCATAATATTCGTATACCGATACAACAAAAGACCAGGAAATGGTTATATGACGAGGTCATCAACATTGCCTCAAGGACACGCCAATCCGATGAATCAAAAGGACTTCCCAACGATGATTCACGACGACGTGCCATGACATTAAACTATAGAGCAAGTCACGTGCTATGGCGTTTTTCGTTTGTAATTTTTTAGGTTTTGCGTGTAGCGATTTTGGTAAATTATTTTGCCTAAAGTGATGACATCAAAGTTTTGCATAAAACTTCTTGCGATGTTAAACAAAGTTTTGTGTCACATCATAAAGAATTTCAAAATTAAACAACTTTGCGCAAAACTATTTATTGCTATAGTACCTATACTTTTTTGTTATCACATTTTTACTTTGTCATTCAGGAAGAATGAGAGGAAATAGAAATATTGACTTCTTCCTTCCACCAGAAATCGCGCAAGCAGAATACATGGAAATAGAACAAAAATTGAAAAAGCAACCAATATAAAACCTACCAACAACAACTTGAATGATTTTCTATGATTGGAATTTTCAGAAAACGCTGAAATTTTCAAGAAGACCACAGAAGCTTCATATCTCTTTTGAGTTTGGCTTTATTAGAACTCACTTATTTATCTTAGTCGAAACTACATACATATATCTTTTTGATGGTCTTGATTTTTTTTTAAGAGGATCTGAGAGTAAAGGAGGAAGAACACCATCTTCCGGAAGGTAAAAAAAGATAGTTTATAAAAGCTCAATCGAAAACAGAAAAGTTTGCTATTGACGCAATAAAGTCTTGAGTTTCAACCACAATATAAAAGAAAAATACACTCAATTCAAAAGGGAAAATAATTGTATTAGAGTCTCATGTCAATGGCAAGGATATCAAAATACCATTTCTGCATGAAGTGCAACGAAAGTATACGAGGGTTGCTACTTATATGTTTAGCCTAGGTAACAGTAAGTGTTGCCAGGCGCCATCTGACATTTTCAACGGAAAGTTTGACATTTTTAACCATAACCTTCTACAGAACATGTTTCATTTGAGTGCGATTTGTGTTGTTGACAGTAACTTGAAAAATTCATCTTGGGCAAAAAATGGAATTAACTCGTGAACATTTTCGTGCGATTATTTTTCATAACTTTCGACGTGGATTATCAAGACAAGAGTGCAGCGATGAACTTAATTCTTTCTACAGCGATAAAGCACCATCCTATAGAACTATAAAAAACTGCTATAACGAATTAAATCATGGTCGTCGTTCGCTACAGGACGAATTCCGTGAAGGTCGTCCAAAATCAGTTGTCGTGCAACAAAATATCGATGCTGTACATGAACTGATAAAGCAAGATCGACATATTACATATCGTGAGATAGAGGCATCTTTGGGCTTTAGTATGACTAGCATCAATAAGATATTACACGAAGATTTAGCCGTGAAAAAGGTTTGTTCGGGTTGGATCCCGAATAATATGACAAACGCTCAAAAGAGGGCTCGTGTCGATTGGTGCAAGGAAATGGTGAAAAAATACGGTCAAGGTGCACCAAAGGCTGTGTATAATATCTACACAGGTGACGAATCATAGATCTATGCGTACGAGCCCGAAACATGCGCAGACAAAGTTTTTAGACCCCTGAAGAAGCGGTTGATGCATTCAAAAACAATGTTTTAGAGGTACCTCAATCGGAGTGGAAAAAGTGTTACGAACGCGACCAAAACAACGTCTACAGTAACGCGACTATAGACGCACTACACAGACAGAAAAGCGGACTACTGACAAGACTGAAAAACTTGTACAGACGATTTACAGACCCGTACGACCTGAAGATTAGGACACTGAAGTTGTCGATTAAAAACGTCAACACCCTGATCAAGGAAAACTACAGGTTATCTATTAATTTGTACTGGGACAAGAAAATTCGGACCGTTAATTCTAGCGACCCGAGTATGTTCCCTAAGATTAATAAGATATTTAGGTCCAAGAACCAGAACGACCTTCCGTGTCTTAAACTTCTGAGAACAGAAGAGAACACAGACGTACTTCTGACAGCGCAAATTGATCCTGAGGAAGCCGTCTTGGATGATGACTTCTTTGTGATTGAAGATCCGCAGGAGAAAGTGTAGACATGTTGGTGCTTCTTTCCAGCAAGTGTATAAGGTGAATGCTTGCACTCGCCCGAACCACGACCTGGAGAACAGAGCCTTACTTCATCACTTCTACCTGAGGAATGATATTTCGCATTGGCGATCCGAGAACCGTGGTTTTACCCGGTTTGATGACGACTTTTTAGCAAACGCTATAATCGCCGATCGAACGGGCCCAAGTCCCTTGCTCATCACGAAGGTAGAACTCCAGGTCATCTTCGATTCAATAAGGAATAAGAAGTCAGCAGGTGTCGACGGTATATCCAATATTGTACTAAGACACCTACCGATTGAAGCAATAGACATCTACACCACTCTGTTCAACAACGCGCTGAATAATGCATATTATCCAGTGCGTTGGAAGACAGCAGTGGTTCATCCTCTCCCGAAAAAGGGAAAGGACAACTCCAATCCTTCAAATCTCCGGTCAATAAGTCTTCTTCCAAGCATCAGCAAGGTATTTGAAAAGGTAATCAATAGGGCTCTGGCTGAGTGGGCTGCAGACAACAGTATAATTCCGGATAATCAGTTCGGGTTCAAGGCAGGACATGACACTATTCATGCCGCGTCTAAGCTCGTTTCTGATATCCAATGGAACAAGTCCAAGAAACAATGCACGGGTGCTGTTCTGGTTGATTTAGAGATGGCCTTCGACACCGTATGGTTAGAAGGGTTGTACCTCAAACTCACCAGACTAGGCATCAGTAAACCATTATTGTATATGCTTAATGATATGCTCAACGGTAGAAAGTTTGTTGTCAAGAGTGGCAATGTAACTTCTACCACCACCTTTGAAATTAAAAACGGTCTTCAACAGGGAGCGGTGAACTCGCCGATCCTCTTCAGCATTTACACCAGCGATCTGATAGGTAGCTTAACTAACGCAATTGCGTATGCCGACGACCTGATTGCGTACAGAACGGCTCGAAAGGTTGAAGTTATTAGAATTCTCTTGCAGCGAGACTTCGAGAAGTTTCAGCGATACTGCGACGATTGGAAACTAAAAATAAATGTCCAAAAGTCGGAGACAATCTTGTTCCGGACTCCGTTGGCTAAAGCCTCGCGAGATACGTGTAAGAATTGGCGCAAGATGGTCATTGTTGACCCGGACGGACAGGCATTGACGAGCAAAAGTGTAGTGAAGTACCTTGGTACCTGGTTGAACCAGTATCTATATTTCGACAGACATATGGATGCTGCTCTGACTAAGGCCAGAGGAGCCTTCGCTCTGACGAAACGGCTGTTTTACAGCAGTCGGCTTGACCCCAGATTGAATTTGCTACATGGCCCTCATACGGCCAATGATTGTTTATGGTTGTCCAGTGTGGTTCAACATTGCCCCTTCCCAAATGGAGAAGTTTCGGGTGTTCGAGAGACAGTGTCTTCGGCGCTGTCTCGGTTTGTATCGGACACCGGAATCTTCTTATCTGCATTATTATTCAAACGAGGTTCTATACAACGAGGCTCGAATCAATAGAATTGACAATTTCGTGATAAAACTTGTTCGGGGTCACATTGCGAGCGCTATGACTTCGACCAACAATTTGATTTTCGGTCCGTTCTATCCGAACGACAACTACTTCGACAATGCACGCTTGAGCGTCTTTATCCCACCAGAGGCATTCCTCTATCTAGACCAGTGCGGCATGATACAGGATAGATTGGCAGTACCGCTTATCTACCACGTCAGGCGAAAAACCGTAGACCGGCGGCTCCTGTATGAACGGGGCATCCTCGCTCGTGATGGAGCGGAGCTGCTTTGGTTCAGTAGGGCTATGTCCGAAAAGGACCGCATTGATAGGGTGAAGCAGGAGAACCAGTTTTGGTGGCTTTAAACTGCAACTGATAATGGGTAATCCGGGATGGGGTATTTTTGCCTTGGCCGGCTTACATACTTGTTTTAGTCTTAAGTTTTAGGTTTAAGTAGAGCAGGAATGGTGGCACAATAAAATAAAAAAAAAAAAAAGAATAAAAAAACAAAATCTCATAAAATACAAAAAAAAAAAAAGAAATCAAAAATAAAAAAAAAAAAAAATGCAAACACATATCACAGACAATATTATAAAAATCCTCGATGGAATTACAAATAGAAGGACATAGTTGTTTTGCCGCTGTGGTTGTTCTAGTTTTAAGTAGTTTGTAGGTAGATTAGGTAATTTTAAGTTTTGTTTCAAGGACTTTAGTATGGAAGTAAAAACCACAAAAAATGATAAAGATTTTAGTTTTTAAACTTTTCTAAAAAAAAAAAACAAAAAAAAAAAAAAAACAGAAATTGAAATAAATAAAACAATCTTAGTTCGTAGGCCGAAAGGCATTAATTTTAAGAATCATGAATTTCTTAGAGTGCCCGATTAGGGCCAGTAAGTTATATTTAAGTAGAATTAATTAGGCTAGTTTCCCATTTTGTCTAGCATGTAAGTAGAGTTAAGTTTAAATGAATAAAAAAAATAATTTCGAAAAAAAAAGTGTTACGAAAATTGGTTCAAACGCATGCAAAAGTGTATTTTGAAAAATAATTAAACCAATTTTAATCGTAATTCTTTGTTTTTTCATTATTAGGCCAGAAATATAAGTAGCAACCCGTAAAACCGACATTTTCGACACATAAAACATGGAAATTAGGTTAATCCAAGCTTACATTTTTTTTGGGTTGCCTCATTCTGCCATCTTGAAATCATTTAAAATTGTAGATGTTCTTTTAGGAAAACACGGTTGTCTTAAACGCATTCCCGAAGTTCTGGTTAAGCTGGTTTATTCACAAGGAAAGTGAGATGTGCCTTCACCTTCCTGCTCGTAATTATTTAATTTTTTTTTATTGAGATGTGAACCTTTACATTATAACCAGCAACTGAGACCAGATTAGAAATATTACACCATTATAGATTTCTAGCCTTTTTGTCATTAATGGCTTTAAATTTTTGGGAAATAGTATGCATCATATTGGCTTTAATGGCATAAATATGAAAGTTTCGCGTTTACATTTCGCTTACTAAAAGCGTTGTGACCTGGCCCCTATTCCACCAAGCACTTTCAACTTTTTATTTTGCACTTTTACATGCTGTCGTCAAGTAAGGACCTACAACACCGAAGTCTCGGTCAAAACGTCACCATCGACAGACGTAACTTTGAGGTAATTAAGGACTTCGTCTACCTAGGCTCCGCTATGAATGCAGAAAACAACACCAGCGCTGGGAACAAACGAAGAATAACTCTTGCTAACCGCTGTTTCTTATATGCTAAGAAAGCAATTAAGTAGCAAAGCCCTCTCTCGAGGGACCAAAGTGTCGCTATATAAGACCCTCATCATCCCTGCTATACGGTGCAGAAGCATGGACTATGACAAAAGCGGATGAAAGCATTTTGGGTCATTGAGAGAGTAGAGTTCTTCGCTGATCTACGTTCCCGAATACATAGAAGGGGAGTGGATGAGAAGATGGAACGACGAGCTGTACGGGCTATACTGTACAGCGAGATAGATTTAGCCAAAAGAGTAAAAGTCCAACGACTAAGATGGCTGGGTCACGTAAAGCGCATGGAAACCAATGCTCCGGCCATTAAAGTCTTCGAGCCCACACCAACAGGACAGCGCAGTAGAGGGAGACCGCGGATCAGGTGGCGCGCACAAGTGGAAAGTGACCTCACCCAACTTGGAGCGCGAAACTAGAGACATATAGCTAGGGACCGAGCTAGATGGAGAAGTTAAGTGCGTGAGGCTCTAGTTGACACAGGACTGTAGCGCCACCTTAAGTAAGTAAGTATTAAAAGTTTCATTACTTTGAAATATTTTTCAAACTCAAAAGAATTAATATTTAGGTAAGTTGAATGTAAAACCGATGAATACTGTTTTCATTACATAAAAACTAGCATACTAACATCAATTCAAAGCCTTTAACTTTAAAATGACATACATTATATACACCCCTACAAGTATATACTGAAGATTTTGTTTGCTATAAATATTTGCACACCATGAAATTAAACTATAAGCTATTCCTATGTCTATGTATAAGCCAATTCTTCATGCTAATTGGTGAATCAAAGTTCTCCAATTAGCTAAGTATTGTTTGGATTTCGAAATTAATTATTACGCATACATACATATACAGTTATACTTATATAGCTTATAACAACAAATAAACTGCCACCCACAATTCAGTAAATAACCTCTCAAGCTTTTTCTAGGTCACGACGAAGCTTAGTCCAACGCCTCCGAGCAATTTACTCGTATCGACGCTAGTATATCGTAGCTTTAATGTATAGAATATTATGTACTGTATATAGTGTACATTGTACACAATATAATAGTGAATGGAATTCCGCTTTTCCTTTCATAAATTGTGCAAGATGTAGGTCCGTATTATGCTCGTACCCGTATACTCGTACTTAAACTTACGCCTCTTATAAATATTTCATTTTCGTTCCATAAAATTAAATATTCACATCATTTCATTTTGAGGACAACACAACATAATCCACTTCACCACTTCACTACTTCGCCATCAGCAGCTTGACGGTTCACGGAATTACATTAACGAAGGACTTTTTTCTTCTTCTTCTTCTTCGTCGTTTACTTCTTTGGTTCGGAAAGACATCACGGTGTTAATTTGTTTGCCTACGCAAAAGCAAACACAACAACGACATCAGCATCATGCATCAGGTGAGGGGTTGGGGAGCCTAAGATAATCCTACTACAGGACTATGATTATATTATTTGATCCTATGCGAAGCTGAATGAATTATAAATCAATAAAAATGTTGTTTTATTTTCCTGCTCACAGGACGTGATGGTTAGGGATTGAAGAAAGTAGAGGTTTTTCTTGATAATTTTTATTTGTGAGAGAAGACACGTTTTATTAATTTCAAAAACATTATCACAAGCAAATATTTAGCTAATTTAAAAATGTTTTTCTTCTTTCAATTTGATAATTATTGCTATAGAGAAAAGAAAACAAAACTTAATGGGGCCTTCAAAATATTAAGTGAAGCATTGAACATCGGACATGAACCCCGGACATTGAGTTAACAGAAGCTCTTATACAACAGTTGTCCACAAATACACATTTGCTTTCTTTCCCTTCTTTAATGAATATTCTGTTTATAAAGCATACATTTGAGAATTAATACTTCAACTGTCTTCTATTTATAACACAATTTCTAACACTACGTACGCTATTTGAAAATAAAATATAAAAATTCACTGGATGTTCAAAACCTTAGAAATGGGACACAATGATCTTGTTCAAAATAAAATCAAGCGTTCAAGGTACCGAAAGCTTAACAGGAATAACAGGTACTAATAGAGAACACAGTAACTACAAAAGCTTTATGACTTTGTGAGGTTCTCAAATGATCTGTTAAGTAACGTAATGCTGAGTGCATTACGTGTCTATTTATTTCCAATTTGGTTCATGATACATGATACTTGCTTGAGCCAAAATGGTTTGCTACTTGGTTTTAAGTAGAGTTATGTTTTCAAACTTCAAACAAACTCATCCTAGAAGCTTAGGATGACCAAACACAATGAAGATTATATCTTATTAACTTCCCGTACGAAGTTATTATAATCGGTCCGATTTGTCAAATTTAAAATGTTGACATTTCTCGACGTTTCAAGGTCCCTTGAATCTATTATGTATTGTATGAAAGCACATATTTTGTATTATTAATATTAATGTGCTTATGCACAAACTAGTCTTAAGCTCATCTTATGAAATAAAGATCAGTCTCTTTGTAAGTATCAAAGCGGTCGTTTCTATTTGTAACATACATATTAATTGGCGACGAGGACAAAAGTACAAAAAAAAAAAAAAAACTATACCTATATGTCATCCGACTCGGAAAGCAGTAAATCAGTGATATCAGCTACATTAAAAAACAAAAACCACATGACTCAAAACGTGGTCAATTTTATCGGCGCGATTGAATTTTTCAATCCATCCGAGGATGAATTTGATTTGTTTATGGAGCGGTTTGAAAATTTAATGGTTTTAAATAAAATCACTGATGATAAGAACAAAAAATCTTATCTTTTGAATCTTGGAGGAAAGGATCTGTACAAAGTCATTAGAAATGTGTCCAGACCAGACACTATTCAGAACGTCGAATACGCGGATTTAAAAACAAAGCTAAGGGGTCATTTTAATCCGCAAAGAAACATCACCGCAGAACGCTTCAAATTTGGAAGTCGCAATCAGCACCAAGATGAATCAATTAGTGACTACGTCATTATCCTAAGAGAACTAGCTGACACGTGTGATTTTGCCACTTTCTTCGGGATCGATTCGTGCTTGGAATCAAAGACAACCGTGTGAGAGCGAAATTGCTTGAAAAATCCACTTTAAAATTTCAAGACGCAAAGAATCAAATGAAGGTAGTGCAACCAGGGACAATGGCATCTGGTGAGATCAATGCTATTCATCGATCTTCAAAACACAATCAATCGAGAAATGAAAAGCATGAGAAATTTGAACGTCGAGGGAGGTCAAAACCACGGCAATTCAGAACCAAAGATAAAGACCTTCAGTGCTATTACTGTAAAAAGAATGGCCACATCAAAAAGAATTGCTACAAATTTAAAAATCGAGCTGGTCATGGAAGATTACACTACGTGGATGGTGCAGAGGCTAAAGGAGCGGAGGCTGACAAAAGCTCTGACGATGGGGCTTGGCTGGGTATGCTGAATTATGTAAATGAGGTTGTTTCGGGAACATTAAAGGTTAAGCTATTGGTTGATGAAAAGTATGTTAAGTATGAATTAGATACAGGTGCATGTGCTACTGTTATTTCGGAAAATGATTATTTATCCTTATTTAAACATTTTGAATTAAAAGAAGTTTCTAAATCCATAGAAGTTGTAACTGGAGAACGCGTGGTCGTATTGGACAGTATAGAGGTTATGGTCAGGTCAAAAAGGTGGAATAATCCAATGCAGTTGACAATGCTGGTTATCAAAAGCAAAAATAATTTTGCTCCTTTGCTGGGGCGAAATTGGTTGGACCGTTTGTATCCTAAGTGGAGAATGTTTTTTGCCCAGGAAATAACAGTAAGTCCTGAAAATATATGTAAAGTTTCCGATATTTCTGAAAAATGTGATGATATTATTAACAAGTTAAAACATAATTACGCGAGCATTTTTGATAAGAATTTGGAAAAGCCGATTGTGGGTTTTGAGGCCGATGTGATTTTAGATGAAAAGGCTAGACCAATGGTATATAAGGCATACTCAGTTCCGTTCGGTTTAAGGGAAAAATATGTTGCAGAGCTTGAGAGACTCATAGGTATTGGTATTTGGAAAAAGTCAGGCACAGTGAATGGGCAAGTCCATTAATAGGCGTCATGAAGAAGGATGGTGAAGTGAGGTTGTGTATGGACTGCAAAGTCTCCATAAATAAATATATGAAGACCGAGCACTATCCGCTTCCTCATCCCGAGGATATATTTTCGGATCTAAGTGGTTATACTCACTTCACAATTCTTGATTTGACGGGTGCTTTTCAGCAACTTAAGTTGACAGACTCTTGTAGAGAGTACTTCACTGTGAATACGCCTTTAGGGCTGTTAAGATAAACTAGACTTGTTTATGGAGCAAAAGCATCTAGCTCAATTTTTCAGGAAGTCATCGATAAAATTTTAAAAGATTTAGTTTATGCGTCAGGGTACATAGATGACATAATTGTTAAAGGTACAAGTTTTTTAGATTGCGTTAAGAAAACAAAAGTTGTTTTGGATAAGTTACAACAGCATAACATTAAAATTAACATTGAAAAATGTAAATTTTTTGAAAGCAAAGTCAAGTATTTGGGATTTATTATTAGTGCAGAGGGACGTCATCCATGCTCAGATAAAATTGATGCTATTTTAAAAGCTCCAAGGCCAATAGATGTTTCACAGCTGCGTTCTTATTTAGGCCTCGTTAATTATTATTCAAATTTTTTGCCAAATTTATCTTCGGAGCTCCATTAGTTATATGGTTTGCTAAGGAAGAATGTTGATTTTTTTTGGACTAAGGAATGCGATGAGGCTTTTGAAAAGACCAAACTTTTACTGACTGGTGACAAAGTGCTTGCTCATTTTAATCCACTCAAAGAAATAGTTTTATCTTGCGATGCAAGTCCCTATGGCATAGGGTGTGTCTTATTAATCATTGATGATGGTAAAGAAAAGCCTTGCATGTATGCTAGTAGTTCTTTGAGTCCATCCGAAAAGCATTATTCTCAGTTGCATAAAGAGGCCCTTAGTATAATATTTGCTGTGAGAAAATTTAGAAAGTTTATTTTTGGCAGAAAGATTACTATCTTAACAGACCACCAGCCATTAAAACAAATTTTTGGAGAGAAAACACCTATCACGGTTGCAAAGATGGGCTGTAGAACTTTCAATGTATGATTATTGCATACTATACAAAAAAGGTGCAAATAATTTAAATGCAGATGGTCTCTCCAGATTGCCATTGCCCCATAAATCAGGAGATGAGGAAATCTTTATTAATACCTTCAATTTTTCAGATGAAATTCCGTTGAGCTTGCATGAAATAAGAAAAGAGACCGAAAAGGATACAATTTTAAAAGACATTAAAGAGTGCATGGAAGTTAATAAATGGCCTGATAGAAAAAATTTAGAATTAAAGCCTTATTATTTAAAAAGAAATTTGTTAGAGTTAGAAAAGGGGATAGTTTTTTATGGCATGCGAATTGTAGTACCTTTTTCTTTGAGAAAATTAATCTTAAAATTATTGCATGATGGCCATGTAGGGATAGTTCGCATGAAAGAACTAGCTCGTTCTTTAGTTTGGTGGCCTAAAGTTGATGAAAACATAGAAAATTATGTAAATTCTTGTAAAACTTGTGCAGTAACGGGGAATCACTTTTAAAAACATAAATTACAAGAATGGCCAAAATCTAGTTTTCCCTACGAAAGAATTCATTTAGATTTTTTTTTCTTTGAAGGACAAACATACCTTATAATCGTAGATAGCTATAGTAAGTTTGTTGATGTTTATATCATGAGAAACACTAACGCAAATTCATTAATTGAAAAGTTAAGAACAAATTATGCAACTTATGGCCTTCCATTAAAATGCGTTACAGACAATGGTCCGCCATTTAATTCTTATGATTACAAACATTTTTGTGAACTACATTGTATTGAAGATTTAAAATCACCGGCCTACCACCCACAATCCAATGGACAAGCCGAAAGGTTAGTCCAAGTGGTAGAAAATGATTTTAAAAAGTCATATATTGACAAAAAGACAAAACGACTTTCGCCGCAGCAAAGGGTGGATAATTTTTTAATTAAATACAGGAATACACCAAGTACGACAACGCTCGAAACTCCAGCTAGTTTAATATTTAATTTTAAACCTAGAACTAAATTAGACATTTTGAAAGAAGAAAAACATAAAGAAAATAAAGAAATTTATACATTATGCCATAAATATAAAAAAGGGGAAGAAATATATTATAAAGGGAAATTCGAAAAATATATTAAATGGTATCCAGCTGTGATCGTCAAACAAATTTCTTCATATGTATATCTTATTAAGTTCAAGGACAATTTACGACAAGCGCATGTTAACCAAATAAAAAAAAGGCTCAAGAAAGTTGCGTTTGCTCCTGAACATTTATACATACAAGGAGATTTGTCAAACGAACGCGGCGCTACCAATACAACAAACAAAAGACGATTATACACAAAGAATTTATATCCAAAACGATCATCTGAAAGAATAAAGAAAATTTTGAATAAAAATAAAATAAATTATAAATGCTAAGTAAAATTAACAAACAAATAAAATATATGAATAATTATATAAAATGAAGTACCTAATTCAATTTCAATACAACTATTAATTTTAAAAATATTATAAACAAAACAATGCTTTTAAATAAGAAAAGGGTGAATTATTATGTATTGTATGAAAGCACATATTTTGTATTATTAATATTAATGTGCTTATGCACAAACTAGTCTTAAGCTCATCTTATGAAATAAAGATCAGTCTCTTTGTAAGTATCAAAGCGGTCGTTTCTATTTGTAACATACATATTAGAATCTAAATCAAAGATTTTTAGAGAGATGGCTGTGTGTGCTTGTGTTCGTACGCTCGCACGTTACCGAAATATGTTTTTCTTGTAGAAAAAAAGCCAAATTAAGAAAAAAATGTAGAAAGTTTTTAAAAAAAATGATCGGTTAATTTTTGAAAAAAAATTGAATTTTCGTATTACCTAAAAAAATGAAGAAAAATAAACGTCTTACGGTTATTATTTTCCAGCTAGAACTGAATCGAAACAAGGCTTTGGGATGTAGGGGCCAGGACATACAGACAGACTGACGGAATCGGAGGATTCACATTTTTCGAATTTTCTACCATCGTACGAGTAATGTCATATTTGATTAAAAGCTCGAGTTCATTTTTTTGTACGAATTTCGAATTTTTTAGACGTAATTGAAGGCGAGGTTCAGGAATTTAAAGACAACTTTATATCAATTTGACGATCTCTTATTCAAGGTTTCTTTTTAAGAACCTAAATATTTGTTCTTTTTCTGCGAAACAAATTTTATGAAAATAATTTAAATCATTAATAAAGTTTTTCCAAATTCTAAATTGCGTGAAACAAAAATTTTAGTTTTTTTTTTTACAGCAAACCACTTTTTGGAAAATGTCATTCAAAGTAAATCAACATACGTTTTATTTATATTTCGACCTATTTTAAACTTTTCATTACGTACCTTCAAACAGTTCATGCATACAAGTAGATATAATGTAAATTTAACTACATCCCATTCAAAAAAACATCCTTTTATAATTTTTTTAAACAAATGTCCTTACTTTTACAAATTATTTAAAATTCCATATAAATTGTTAACATTATTTTTTATGTTAGTACTTTACCTCCTATAAAAACGTCGTCGCACTCGTTATAAGCTTATCTTTAGTTATACGAGAGTATTATAAAAATTTTGTCTCAGTATGACAAATCATAAACATTTAAATTTAAGAAATAAAATAAAAATAAAAATAAAAATACAAACAATCAAAACAAAGTGCCATCATTTCGTTTAAATCTTTTCTTCTACGTTTTTTGGTATAGAAGACCAAAAACAAGGAATAGCTATTCAGATAATCTTAGATCTTCTAAGAGGAGATATTTCCTTTGAGAAATTTGCATAAATCTGTCTGCAAAATTTTGTATTATCCCTAACACTATACCTATACTACGCTACGAGTATGCTAACTTGTTTACTCCTTTTCATCTACCTATTTGTTGTTGTACTATACACAAATATATTTCCTTGAGTCTTAAGGACCTACGAGTATTTTTGGTTAACCTTTGGATAACAAAACGTTTGTCGACTTGGTAAGAGCATTGTAAGTATGTCGACAAGAAAATACAAAATTCCTTGCCTGTCAACCCTTCTTTTGTTGAAATCAAGAACTAAACTGAACTGAACTCAAGTACAAAAGTAGAGCTACGTTTTGACTTTATCTACATATGTATTGTATATGTGTACATTCGTAAAGAAGTATATAGCATCGTTGAAAAAGGATGCGAGGACAGGCAAAGCATCAAGAATATAAATAGCCCAGAGATTCTCTTGGAGTATAAAATTTTTGTTCTGTGTGATGGAAAACTCTTCTTTGCATCTTCAAAAGTTTAACTCGCATAAAGATTAAGCCAAGGACAGGGCCAAGTAAGGCGTTACGCTGGCTTAACACCAAAAAGATGGTTTTCACTTTTGTGGATTTGTGTCTACGCCTTAGGGAAATATATTTTGTTTACCGCAAATACAAGTATTTAAACATTCTACCTCCGTTAACTTTACTATATTTTTGTATACATACATGTACGCGAGTATTTGTATGAAAATGAAAATAAGGTGGAAATAAGGAATGCAGGGTATTAATTGATGTACAAGTAAAATTTATTACACAGGAGTTTATGGGAAATTTTTGTATACCTACGTTAATCTAAAGTGTGATGTACCTACCACAAAATGCAGGAAAAGTAAGTGCTGATAAAATAAAAAAGGATTTGCTTCAAGTGCGTATGATGTTAGTACCAATTGTATGGATCATTGGACAACTCAAGGTCTTAATGAAATGTTTTGGCTTAATTCATATATTATACAACATCCTTCTACCCCAAGGATCTGCCTCCATTAACATAATAAAACTGTTTTCATTTAAAGGATTTTAAGAATACACAAATCGTACTTGTGCAACAGCAATCATAAAAGTCAAATCAGCTTAAAACACAATATTTCCTTTTGATATTTCGTTATTAGGGCAGAACAAGGGTGATTATTGTCAAAACTTTGTGGTATCAAACCTGAGTTCAAGTTATTCAGATTTTACTACAAGAAATTATATATATAAAACACTAACAGGACTTCTACAAAGCCTTGAAATTATTTCAACGAAAATGAAACACATCTAAGGTTTAAAATCAGCTGATCCTAAATTTCATCGACCATCACACATCGGATAATAAGTACCACTTGAAAAACCAAATTTTATTAAAGTCTACGCCTAAATTGTCGACATAGATAAAAAAATGCGAACGTTTTGGAAAATTGATAAATTAAGAAAAGCCAAAGCATCAGAAGAAAATGTAGCTGGCGAAAACTACTGTTTAGATAACATCAAAAAGTTGTCGGGAGGGCGTTTTGATGTTTCGTTAGCTTTCAAGGCAAATTAATGCCCAGAACTAAAGTCAACTCAACAAAAAGTGTAAAGGTTGTATTACAAAGAAGAAGAAGTCTGGCAAAATATGTCAAACTTAACCAAATGATAGAAATGGATATTGTTTGTTTGTTTTGTTTAAGGTGGCGCTACAGTCCGGGCCCCGGGGCGGACCTGGGCCTCGACCAACATGCGTCTCTAGCCAGCTCGGTCCCTAGCTAGCTGTCTCTAGTTTCGCACGCCAAGTTGGTTGAGGTCTTCACCCACCTGCGTGCGCCACCTGAGTCGCGGTCTTCCTCTACTGCGCCGCCCGTCCCTCGGGATTGGATTCGAATACCTTCCGGGCTGGAGCGTTGATGTCTATTCGCTCTACATGAACCAACAATCTAAGTCGTTGGACTTTAATTCTGTTAACCAGGTCAGTGTCGCTGTACAGCCCGTACAGTTCGTCGTTGTATCTTCTCCTCCATTCTCCATCTATGCAGACGGGATCAAAAATCACCCGAAGAATTTTTCTCTCGAAGCATCCTAAGGCACTCTCATCTTTCTTTGACAGGGTCCAGGCCTCAGCGCCATAAATGAGAATCGCGATGTTGAGTTATAGCTGTCCATGGTGACGTTTTGTCCAAGACGTCGTTGTTCAATGTTCTTTTTTGATGACAGCATATAATTGGTCTTGCACTCATTGACCACAAAACCCATCTTCTTCGCTTCCGTCGCAATGCTCAAAAATGCTCCATTGACATCACGCTTTGATCTTCCAATTATGTCAATATCATTTGTGTATCCCAGTAATTAGACGGATCTTTGGAAGATTGAGCCTCTAGTGTTGACGGTTGAGTTTTGCACAATTCTTTCCAGAACGATGTTGAAGAAGACGCATGACAGTGCATTTAAAACCTTTTTTGAAATCAAATGCGTCGGTGAGATCGTGCACCGTGCATTCTCCATCGTCATTCACCAGAAACGGATAAGTTTGACTAAGATGCCAAAACTAGACATTGCTCTGTAGAGCTCTTCCATGTAGATGCGCGGCTTTAAAATCGGGACTCCTTTCTTATGTATTGGGCAAACTGTGCTGAGATTCCACTCATCTTTCTTCCGACCATGTTTTGCAGATGAGTTGGTCTCGGCAGCGATGCCGTCAGCTCCAGCAGCTTTGTTTAACTTCAGTTTAGATATAGCTATCTTCACTTCGTCGAGGTCGGGTAGGCGGAATTGTTGATCTGCGTCGCCTGGGTTGAGTGTGGTGAGTGAGCCATCGCCGTTATATAATTTGGAGAAGTGGTTTTTCCATATTCTCAACATAGACTGCGGTTCTACTACGATGTTCCCCTGCTCGTCCTTACAGGCTTCGGTTCGTAGCTGGTACCCTTGGGAAGTTTTTTTTACCTTTTGGTAAAATTTAAGAACTTCATTCCTGTTGTGACATACCTCTATCTCCTCGATCGCCCGCTTTTCATGTTCTCTTTTTCCATCTTAGAAGCCGGTGTTTCTCTCTAATCTTTTGCTCGTAGAGCTCGCTAGCAGCTCTGGTCCTTCTGTGCAGCGCCGCCGTTTTGTATGCATGTTGCTTATCTGCGTGCGCTTTCTGGCATTCGAAACCTAGCACTTCAGAAGTAGCATCCCTGATGGCTGCAATGCAATGTTGCCACTGGTTTTTAATGCTTAATGCAGGCAACATAGGACATCTTAAGAAAGTTATTAGAGACTCGATCGGAAAGAAATCGATATTACTCAAGACAATATCATAAATCACCTTTTACAACGTCGTCGTTCCACATCATGCCATCAGAAAAGATTGCAGTAAAACATCAAAGATGAAACATCGTTAAATGCCCATCTAATGATTGGATACTTAAGGTGATGAACCTTTACATCTGATATTGAAAAGAAGTACCGACAAATCCAGATTCATCCAGATGATGCATGTTATCAAATGCTGTACTGGCGTGAAGATCGTACAACGACTTTATAAAAAAACTATACCATCAAATCTGAACACTATTATCATCAGCTGGATTTCATCTTTGGAAATGGATGAGCAATGAAAAGGAATTTTTTAGAATCCATTCCGGAAGAAAACAGAGAAACAAGTTTTTCGCTGACATTTGGATCTCAGGATCATACGAAGACTGTTAAAATTAGTTGGTTCCCGTCTACTGACTAAGAGTAGTCAGTAGACGGGAACCAACTAATTTTTTTTTGATAGATCGTTCTTGATAACATCATTAAAAAACTTTCAACTCTCTTTTTTTTCAAGAAGAGTTAGATATTTTAGAAGACATACTCGTACACCTTTCGAGATAGATAAACACTCAAAGTGACATCCTAAAGATTCCACGGATTCAGTAATGCATCAACCAAGGCTTATGGAGCCGTGTCGTCTATCTCCGAGTATTGGACAGCAAGAACAGATCAGTTTTTCTATTCATAACCGTCGACATATTTGCATGGACTGATTCTACAATCACTTTTAGCTAGATATTTGAATTACCATCGAGAAGGAAGACGTTCATCGCCAATAAAGTCACCGAAATTCAACGATTAACCAATGTTAGTATTTGGCGACACGTTCCCACTAAATTAAATCTAGCGGATCTAGCACCTCGAGATGTCTTGAAATCAAGAAGATCAATACCATCAATACTATCTAGGGATGGACCACACTTTCTTCAAGAAAAATGGGATTTCTCAGTAAAAACACAACCCACTCAATTAAAAATGGAACAAGAAAAGAGATAAAACAAAGATTAATGTCACTACGGAAGATGCAAATGGTATTCTGGATGTAGTTTGTAAACAATCCAAACTTATCAAGGCTTTGCGAATAATAACCTCATGTGAACAGATATATTACATATTTAAAAGAACTCAAAAGCTCAACAAATCCCTATTGTTATTGAAATTTAAAAAAAAAAATTGAAAGTTTTTATTAAAAACCTTAACAAACAAAATTAAAAGTTGGTAAAAATTGATAATCGCCATCCACCACTGACGTATCTACGACGACGACGCACGTTGTGTATGGTCAGCTGGCTTCAGTTGTTCTGTGAGCTTCAGGCTTTCAACTCTACTTTTGAAACCGCAAAATGGATAACCCGTTATGAGTCGGTAACTTTAAGAACAAGTGCGAGAATACACGCAATTTAATTATATTTCAAATTACAAATATTGTATTCGCCACTTAAATTCAAAACTTGCTAAATACAAATTACAAATTAAAAGATCATATCATATTATCGCAAACAAATTAGAATAAATTAATAAAAATCAACCTAATTCCAGAACAAAATTAACACCTCTCGCTGTCATTCATAGAAGGCATCTCCAATAAACAAGAAATTTCAACACTTTAAAACTCCCGCACTATCTATTCACTTAATTTTTATGTTTTAAAATTCAAGGACCACAAGTTTGCCGCTTTGCTGGAAAGCCAACAATTTGTCCCCACAAAAGCAATTACAAAATAATTCAGAGCTGTTGACGTTGGTTGGTTGTTCGTTGTTGGTTGCTTCTCGTATATTGCGAGGAATGGAAGAGTAGATCCTATTTCCTATCATCGTTGTCAAAGTTTGGTGTGAATTTACAGCCTCGTTTTTGCTTACTCTTGGGAAATTCAATACGAAACCCTTTAATTTCACTCTTCCTCATTGAATGCCGCCGCCGCCTTCGTCCTTTTCTTCCTTCTGAGTTTGTTGCCAGAGAGAATTTACAACTCCCTACTGACTATTTGGTAATATAAGACGAGACATCCTTCTTCATGGTTGACTATGTTGGTTGCTAAAGTATTAAAACATCCTTACCACAAAGAACAACATAAGAGCAACAAATTAAATACACAGGAAGTAGAAAGAGAGAAACGAAATTAAAAGAGTCCTTCTCTAGGAAAAGTCCTTTTTTTCGGTTCTGTTCTTTTTAAGACTGCAAATGATATCGTAAAACTGTTCTTTTGGAATGTATCCATTCTCACAGCAATCACTCGAGTTCTTCTTCTTAAGTAAATGTTGTTGAAGTTGAAAGTAAGTTTTTGATGATGGTTGTGCATCTTGTCTTATGGAGAGTCAATTAAATGCCATTTCTTACGGGTTAGTAGCTCTGCAACCACAGTGCATGACGTTGGACTTTCCGAGCAAACAGAAATGACTCAGGAACTTTATGCCCACATCTTGTTTGTTCAATGACTTCGCTTTCTTCTTCTTTTACTGCTGTTGCGGTCGATAGCTAGCCACTAAAAATATTTACCTATAAAATAGTTTGTTCAGGACAGATCCAATTTCACCTACACTAAAATACTTCTAGCGGTGAAAGTATCCTTTGAGGACTATGCTTCAGTTAATACGAAACAATCATAAAAAAAAATATCCCACGATGTCACTTTTTCAGCAGTTTCTTGGAAAAATAAAATTGCACTGGGCTTAGTCTTATGGACGCTTTGGGATCTAACGTAAGTAGGAGGTTGATTTTAAATAACGATAGGTCTTTGAAGTTTATATTTATTTTACGTCAAACATGATTGTCGATTTTGAATGACGGGTCTGTTGATATTATAATGTATGAAAATGCATCTGACTGGTGCTGATTTGCTTGTCGAAGCTCATTTTCATAAATCCATTTAACTGTTTTCATGTGACTGATATTAAAATAATGTGAATTGAAACAAGATTCATCATTGTCCTGTAAGTTTTGTAATTACATCGACACTTTTTCATGAAAAATACTAACATTTTTGAAAAATTCCTTAAGACAAAATGACTGATGTACCATCAGGTGATTTTCCCAACAGGTAATTTGGTTTCAAAACATTCAGTCCCAGTCATTTCTACAAATATTTGTGTTATAACTAAGAGTTCAATACGAATTAAAGCCCTGATTAACTTTTTGAACTAAGTGTTTTTATTTAAGGTTTAATAATAATAATAATCCAAGGAATAATTTGCCATTTATTAGCCTTGAACTGTTTACTAACTTATATAGTTTTCCGTTAGTTAGTCGTTAATTAGGCTCTGTAGATTTAAATCTTTTTCTGCAAAAATGTTAATTTGGTTTATTATTTGTCGATATTTAATTACCAGTGATAACATAAAGTTCGTCAATCCAAACATTTCAAATTGTTAATGTTGCTAGTTCATATAAATTGTGTAACATCTTTTTCAAAAACAATAGGGAACCCTTTGTATTGATAACATTATTATTGAGTAATTTAATGTAGAAGGTCAGCCATCAGCCGAATAGAAGGAATAACATGTAGCATACGAATATTTGCACGTGTAACTATTTTCGACTGGTGAAAGTGTGACCATATCATCTTCGTGTCGGCTGCTAGAAACAAACCCAAAAATGTTTGACAATTATATAGTCAGGCTATTTTCTTAGGTTGGCAACAGGCTGATAACCTGTCCCGTAAAAAAATCTTATTACGAGACCAGCAACAAGCCTCGGACTGATTTCAGGACCAACCACGGCAACGAAAACGAAATAACGATTTACGAAATTTCTCTTGAAACGAAAGATCGCTCTATAGACCTCGAGCAGTTAACCGATACCTCATCAATGTGCAAGGCTTACATAACAGCGTTACAAGAGATACTATGAACAGAAAGTGGTGTCATACATAATAAAGAAAAAGAGGCTGGGATGCGTCTGTCGATTTGTCTTGCTTAAAAGTTTGTCTATATGAATCAATTTTTACCAAATTTGCGTACTATTTTTTGTAGGTTTTATTTTTGTATGAAAAAAAGGACCGTTGGATTTTTATAAAAAAATTACTGAATATCGAAAACAATATTTTCTGTGAAATAAAATAAGTTTGAAGCCAATATTTTTAATTTTTGAAAAGCTATTTGAGTCGAAAGTAAATTTTTACCAAGTTTTAGTATTGTTTTTTTTTTAGGTTTTTGTTTTTTGTAAAAAAAAACTGTCAATTCGATTTTTCTAAAAATTGTATCGAATGTTAAAAACAATATTTCTTATAAGATGAAATTAGTTAGAAGCCATTATCTCAAATTTTTGAAAAGATATTTGAGTCGAAGTAGTACCCATAGCGTGATGGTTAGTGCGTTGGACTGTCATGCAAGGGGTCTTGGGTTCAATCCCTGCCTGTGCCACCTAACTTTTTCACGGGTAATGCCTCTTGCGAGGAATTGACAAATCCTTCAAGAGTAATTCTTGTCATGAAAAGTGCTTTCTCAAATTAGCCGTTCGGATTCGGCATATAAACTGTAGGTGCCTTCCATCTCTGACAACATTACTCGCACACAGGGATGGTTGAGAGTTGTAAGTCACTAGGCCCTGGTCCTTCATGAACTGTTGCGCCACCTAATTTATTTTATTTATTTATTTGAGTCGAAAATCAATTTTTAACAACTTTTGTTAAATTTTTTTTTTCGGTTTTTATTTTTTTGTAAAAATACTGTCAATTCGATTTTTTTCAAAATTTTACTGGATGTTAAAACCAATATTTTTTGAAAGATAAAATCAGTTTAAAGCCAATATCTCAAAGTTTTGAAAAGATATTTTAGCCGAAAATCAATTTTTACCAACTTTTATTAATTTTTTTGTTTGGGTTTTTATTTTTTGTAAAAAAACTGTCAATTCGATTTTTCTCAACGTTTTTCAGAATGTTGAAAACAATATTTCTTATAAGATAAAATAAGTTTGTAGCCTTAATCTCAAGTTTTTGAAGAGATATTTGATTTGAAATTCCATTTTTTTTGTTTTATAAAAAAAACCGTTAATTGCATTTTTTTCTAAAAATATACTTGTTTTCATCACGTTACAATATGTAATATAATATTTAATTCAAGTCTCTAGCGTTATTGGGTTGTGCGAAATTTAGGGTAAACCAGGTAAGGTTAGGTTAGGTTATAGTGGCTGTCCAAGATGGAAACGGACACACTTAGGCCAGTTTAATGGCCCATTGTGATACCACATGAATCTTGAGGTTTCTTCCTAAGCACAATGGCACCAGTTTGAGTCTCTTACGAAACGTGAGAGGCTGATTATGCCGACATGATTTAGATCGTTAAAGAAGAATTCTCCTAGGTAATTCTTGCGTTTTCGAGCCAAAGCAGGGCATGTGCAGAGAAGATGAAGAACTGTTTCTTCCTCTTCCTCGTCCATACAGCTTCTGCAGAAATCATTTGAGAATACGCCTAATCTCGTGACGTGCTTTCCTATTAGACAGTGTCCGGTTATGACACCTATTATCGAGCTTATATGCGATCTGCTTAGAGAGAACAAGCACCTTGAACGTTTTAAATCCAGTGTTGGCCAGATGTTTTTTGTGACTTGACACGTGGTGATGTTGTTCCACCTGGTGCCTGCCCTCCTCACAGCGTCTTGCATTAGCAACAGTTTACAAGTAGCGATTGGTATGCCAGTATTTGCCAAACGTGGTAGGATGGGCTGTACTGTACCGTTCCTGGCGAGTTCTATGGCCCGGCACCCAGCAAAGGTGAATATTAAACTGTTGTGCCATCTCCATTAGAGATGATCGACAGTTATGGACTTTTATAGAGTTTGTAGAGACAGAGTCCAGAGATTTGATAGCGGCCTGACTATCTGAGAAGATACGGATATCAGATGTTGATATCACGTTTTCTTTAAGCCAGGACAAGACTTCTTTTATCGCCAAAAGGTCCGCCTGGAACACGCTACAATGATTGGGAAGGCGGAATGAGAGACTTAAATTCAGTCGTTCAGAGTACACACCTCCACCAACCCCTTCTTTCGTTTTTGACCCATCTGTGTAGAAAAAACCAAAAAATGGGTTAACCAAAATTTTAACCTTTTTTTTAAATTGCTTTGGTAAAAAAACAACCCGCTCAATTTTGTTGAGGGTCCTTTCTGCATCTTTTTGCATTGTTATCTGTATAACAAAATTTATTGGAAGTCGATATCTCTACTGGTTTTTGAGCTATGGATGACGAAAAAAACTTCCCACGCACGAACTGACATCCCTCTAAAAATATTTTATTTTGACTCTAGGGACCTTGAAACGTCGAAAAATGACAAAATGTTTAATTCGACAAATAGGGCCGATTACAATAACTTCCTATGGGAAGTTAATTATAAAGAAAACATAGAGTGACAAATTTAAAATGTTCGCAAATAACGGCAAATTTTTCAACTTACTATTAATTTTTCGGTGAATGTTGTTTTACTAAGTTAATATCACTCATTATTAATTTGGGCTTGACTATTTATTATGTTAGCTTTTTTTCAAGCAAGCTATCAGCGAAGCTTGATAATTAAGGTCGAAATTATGTTGTGATGATGATTTCCACTGAATGATGACATTCAAAACTGTTAAAAAGATAATTTTCTCTATGTATGAACTAATAACAACTTTCGAACTTTTGACTCTACTTTAGTTTCTTCAATTCTCAGAGGGTTTCCATGTGGATGACCTTATAGACTCTTAAATTGATAAAAGTATTATTTTTATTATATGCATTTTAACGGAAAAAACTTTTCCTAATTTTAAAAAATAACTAGGGAAATCATAATTGGCACACATTTTTCCAGAAGCATTTCCTTGTATTACGAACTGAACAACTCTTTAAAACTACTTGATACGCAATTTACACGCTATATTTAGTAACCTACCAACATTTTTCAAAATCTCCCTTTCAATGATTTGCAAACAAAAAAACCACCGTTGAAAAATTAAATCAGGGGAATTGAAAAACTTCCCAATAAAGGATTTTCTATACAGATTTGAAACACAAAAATTCGAGGATTACAGTTAAATCCAGCGGCAGGAATATAGTTAAATCCCAATGTAAACCAAACCGATATCATTTTTTATTTGGATTTACAGATTGGAAACAAAAATCTGCAAATATAGAGGAAAATCTATTTTCCAGTGATACAATTGAAAATTACCATTGAAATGAAATAAAACGGACGTGACGCAGAAGGTATAGGTTGGTTTATTTTTTCCTCTCCTTATTTACAAATAGGACCTCTCCGGATGCTCTCGCTCTTTGTGTCAATCATTACGAGATTAGCAAGGACATTCTAAAAATAAACCTCGATGCACAGAATTGACTTTGTCTGTGACAGGAATTGATGATTGATAAATTTAAAACGAATTCCTAATTAAATTCTAGGAGGATATCACCAACCAGGACTATACTTATAAAAAGTATAGGATTTCAGAAGGAGAGGGTTGTAAGGAGTTTGATGTTGTTCTGGTGCAAAAATAAGGGCACAGAAATCGAAATATAAAATTCATTTTATTTTATTCTGCTCGCGCTTATGACGAGGATTTTAATTTTAATAAAACAACTTTACGTGATGAAACTGTGATTGCTTAAGGCGATAAGGAAAAACTTTGCTTCCTTGTTCCGACCAACGACGACGACGCCAAATACGTCGACGACCGGCATCGCTCCTCTGAGTGACGATGAAAACATAATGGACTTATGGCTATTTTGGTTCCTTATTCTTATAAGTTTCAACCCACTTAAGAAAAAAGTTTAATATTTCTACTTCGTTGTTTATAGTTGATCACTTTTAGATACAAAAACCAACTTTCCCTTTAATTAGGTTGTTTGAAAATAGTTTATTTTTTCTTTGTTTTTATTTTGTTTAAGAATATTTTGATGAAAGTTTGTTTTTGTTGCCTTTTATTTATTAATTCCTTTAAGTTCTTGTGCGCATTTAATTGAATTGATTAATGAAGAGAATTTCGTTGAAGTTTTCGGAAAGAAAATAAAACTATGGGGAAAAAGTAATAAAATGCGTAGATTTAAATATTTCAAGTTGAAATTTATTGATTTATTTTTTGTAGATTAGTGTGCTAGTTGTCCAACCATGACTTAACCTTATGGCATTTAAGGATAAATTATTGATTGAAAGATTTTTTCATTAAAACGTAAGTTAGGAAGAGGTAAACAAAATATGTTGGGTAGCTAGAAATTTGATTCTAAATCAAATCAATTATCCTTAAAATAATTTCTGATGTAAGGGATTGATGGAACTTTGTGCTTTACAAGGTGACTTCGATAAGAGTAGAAGGTCAAGTAGATGTGATTTTCATTTCAGAGAGTAAATTCAGATTGTTTAAGAAAGCCTTCCCGATAGATGGCGTTCTCGTTCTGTAGATAGGAGCGTTTTCTTTTCAAGTGGAAAAAGTAAAGACTGATTCATTTCAAAGAATGTACAAGTCAACAACATTTCAACACAAAATACATATATAGTATATATATATATATTTGAAAAAAGAAATTAAGTAAAAAAAGAAGTGGCGTCAAATTTAAATGCTTTCTTAATGTATTCATGCTATGGGTTAATTGATTTTTTTTTCAAGTAGGTATATAATTAAAAAATATATACATAGCGCCCACCACTGTCAAAGGCAAAAGAATATAAATCATATCAACGACGAGTAGTAGTAGTAAGTGTGATTTTTATTTACATTTATAAGAAGTAATTACATAGTTTGGTAGTTATCACAAAAGAGCATTGGCATGTGCCGTCAGCCGGACGAGAATTTTAGAAAAGACTGCATGTCCTTCCATTGCCCAGTGTTTAGTGTAATGGTATCGTGGTAAGCACGGGTCTAAATAGAACTTACTTAAGGTGGCGATGAACTAGGGCCTCCCACAACAAACTTCTCTATCTAACTCAATCAATAGCTACTCCAAGTTGAGTGAGCGTTGGTTCTACGTGACCCAGACATCTCTGTTTCTTAACCCAAAGAAACAGCAGCGGTTAGAAAGAGTAAGTCTTCGTTTGAGCCTAGGTAGACGAAGTCCTTAACAACCTCAAAGTTACGTATGTCGATGGTGACGTTTCGACCGAGATATCAGATAGCTGTGCCTGTGTTGTATGTCCTTTATTGATGGCAGCATGTACTTTGTTTTGCCATCATTAACCGTTAAACCCATTTTTGCCGCCTCTGCGTCAATTCAATACTCACAAAAGCTCCATTGACATCACGCTGTGTTCTTCCGATTATGTCAATGTCATCAGCATATACAATTGAACAGACTTTTGAAATATAGCGCCTCTAGTGTGGACGTAGGAGGTCTGCACTATTCCTTCAAGGGCGGTGTTAAAGAAATCACATGACAGCGAATCGGCATGTCTAAAGCCTTTTATGACATCGAAAGGTTCAATTAAGTTGTTTCCAACCTTTATGGAGCAGCGCGAATTTTCCATGACGATTTTGGCAGGAGTGCTAAAACTAGACATGGCTGTAGATGCTGTCATATGCGGCCTTGAAATCGATGAAACGATGGTGGGTGTTGACTTCATGTTCTTGGATTTTTCCCATTATCTACCGTAATGTTAATATTCGATCGACTGTGCTGGTCTAAAACCACACAGACAAGGAACTATCAGGGTGTTGACGTTGGTCTTGATGATATTATTGATGGAATATAAAATCGTTCAAATATCCATTGGGAAATCAACAGTAACTAGCTACATTTTACATAATTGCAAAAACCAAAATGCATTTGAACCATTAATAGATTTTTATATTTGCTTCGAAAGCCACTGTAGTTTGTGAAATATCCTGTTTTTCAATAAGAGCGCTACAAAAGTTTTTTTAAATAAAACAAAAATGGTTTTGGATATCAATTTAACTCTTTATTCCTGTAAATAAATGTATTAATTTCGATTTCTTTTGCATGACTACCACGCGCACGCTTGCAGAAGTCCAGACGCTGAACCCAATTATCGACGGTTTTCAAGCATAAATCGGCCGATACTGCTGCAATTTCACTTTCGATATTCGTACGAAGTTCATCAATTGTCGCTGGCTTGTTGGCATAGACCACAGACTTGACATAGAAATATTCGGTTATCATTGCACTGTAGCGATCCCCATTCACAGTAACGTGCCGGTCTTGATCATCACGGAAGAAGTACGGCCAAATGATGCCGCCGCGCCGGCCGATAAACCACACCAAACCGTAATTTTTTCGTAATGCAATTATGACTCCTGAAGTACATATACGTGTGGATTGCTGCCTGGTAAATACCGCATATTTTGTTTGTTGACGAAGCCATTCAACCAGAAATGAGCCTAATCGCTGAAGATGATTTTTCGATGAAAATCCGAATCATTTTCAAGTTGTTGCTCAGCCCAATTTACGAAAATACGAACGCTTGTGGTGGTCAAGCGGCTTCAGTTCTTGCGTCAATTTAATCTTGTCAGGATGTAGGCCAAGATCTTTTACGCGTGAAAAACACATTTGGGCTTTCTGCAACTGAAGCTGAAGCCTCAGCGGGTACTTCTTTGTCTCACTGGAACGAGAACATTTTGTACTGTGCCTGTGGATTCAAATTTTTACACTAGACGCGGCAAAAAATATGGCGTCGTTTGTTGTCCCTGTCAGTCTACTTTTGTAGCTTTCCTGTTGAAAAACATTGTATTTGTATAAAAACACAACTTCAAAAGGAAAAGTTTAATTGTATCTTGGAGGGCATTCTTTTTATTCAGCAGTGGGCTGAATAAACTAGAAGCGAGACGAGAAAATTCTCGATCTTTATTCGGTTTCGGTTTGTCTCGTCGTCGCTTGAAACTGTATTTTGGACTTAAATTTACCGAGATTCTTGTCGGTCTTGTCAGTCTTTAGTGTTTTATATATTTTCAGGACCCAAAATAGTTTTTGCTGTGATATTATTGTTAAATTGTGCATTAGCCAAGCCTTGGCACAACTTCCTTATTACATTTACAAGATCAACCGTGTTTCGATTTCCTTTATTTTTAGAATCAATAAAGTAAAAAATCCAATTCACCAAATTTCAACTTTATTGCAAAAGTAGTTTCTGAGATGCAGCACTGCAAAAATCGATGACCGATGAATAAAATTTTAGGGCGCGTGAAATCCACCCAATTTTCATAGAACTTATACTGACTTAACTTAAGTTAAGTGTTGTAGCAAAATACTTATACTTACTTAAGGTGGTGCTGGGCCTCAACCAACATGCGTCTCCAGCTAGCTCGGTCCTTAGCTCTCCGGTCTCCGGTTTTGCACGCCAAGTTGGTTAAGGTCTTCACCCCACCTGCTTGCGCCGCCTGAGTCGTGGTCTTCCTCTACTGCGCCGGCCGCCGCGCCGCCGCCGTCCCTCAGGATTGGAATCGAAGACCGGGCTAGAGCGTTGACGTCCATTCGCTCTACATGACCCAGCCATCTGAGTCATTGGACTTTAATTCTGTTAACCAGGTCAGTATATCGCTCTACAGCACGTATAGTTCGTCATTGTACCTTTGTATATATAATCTACTTCATATACAAAGATGTAACTTCAACAATATGCTCGTTATCACCTGACAAAGTTCAGAAAACCCTTATCTAGGACACTTAACAAATGTTTCTATAATATTATTCGTACGAATTATACAAAATTGTAGAGGTTTCTTAAACAAAATTGTCACGTTGTTGTCGGAAAGCCCGGAGTAACATAACTTCGTTTTTTGATTTTCCTTTTTAATAAGTACTTTCATTTAGAGGGTATAAAGTGTTTTCAATTAAAAAAAAAACTTAAACTGGACATAACACTTTCTAGGATAACACCTTAAAATTACCATTAAGGTGCACAAATAAGATTCTTAAAAAACGTAAGTTACAGCTTATAAGATAAAGAGTATTATAGGTTCTTTAAAAACACAAAAGGATACACGTATTTCATTGAAAAGGTTACCCTAGATATATGGGGAAAGTTTTTTTAATTGGATTTTGGAATCACCTTGGCTTGGCACCATCTGTAATTCCAATATCCTCTAAAAAAGATAAGCTTTAAATTATGTCACGATATTATATTTGAGAGCATTCGATAACCATGCCAATCTAATTTATGTGATTTTAATCTCTTAATCAGAATAAGGCTTTCCATAGACATTTTTAAAATTTGAATAATTTAAAGCCAAATGTTCACATTGCTATTAGTTTTCTTTTGTTCATTACCATTCAAAGCCTTTTCTGACTCTTCTGAAAAAAAAAAGCTTTGAAAGCAAAGTAGCTAAATAAAAAATATAAATTCCTATTAATTTTATTGTTTCCATCAGGGTCCTGTTTGATGCCACAGCCATAGTTCCTCGTCGTAGCTTACCTAAAGGGAAAACGAAAATTACCCTAATTACTCTGATTATACACTTACACCTAAATACCAACAGAAACGAGAAAAAGTCCTTACAATATTTACTCTTTTGTCCTGTTTGTTCCATTTGAGTCCTACTGAACTGAACCTAAAAAAAAGAAAAAGTGTTTCACACGATTCGAGAGAATAAAAGAGACCGACAGGTACGAGTTTATAAAGGGACAAAAACGGAACCAATTAAAACGAACTTATCCTTGTCGTGAACGTGTCGTAGTGGTATCTCGTACAGTCCTTTGCATTACTATATATGATCTGGTCTGGTCTCTGGAGTGTGAAAAAGGATTGTTTTGTGCGAGTTCGCATTCGCATGGCTTACCTATAAAAAGCTTGAGCTTTAGCTGAAGGAGCATGGGGTAATCGGAAGTTAAATGAAGCAAACAACCTAACTTAGGTAGATATATAGATATAACAATTTTTAAGTTAATTATGAAAAACAGACTCGACAAAAAGTTGGTAAGTTGGCTTTGGCAATCCCATGTCACTGGGTCATTAACTCACAGGATGCAAAGGATTCTTTTTCTGTGTATTTTGTTCTTTCTTTTTTGTTTTGTTTTTACTTTGGTTAAGTCTTATTTTTTTTTTCTGGTAGGATCTTAAGAAACAAAGGATTACTGGGACATTTTATGTGATTGACATTGTGTCAATTTCAAGCTCAATCTTAAGAGTTAGGCAAACATTTATCATTAACTTTTTCTTTGGGATCGGTGTTTATATTTTTTTCTTTTTTTTTTTGTGAAGAATTTTATTGAGATGACGTTTGATTAATTGAACAAATTTGTACAAATCGGATGGTAACTAATCAATCTAATAACATATTTTTTTTTTATTTTTTAAAAGACGAAAATTGTTATTGAAAAAGAGGGTTTATTGACTGCTACAATGGAGTTCATATATTAAAACTTTAAAAGGGGGTGAATTTTTGGAGAGGACTGTCATTTATTTAAAGAAGCTTCAAAGTTAATAGAGAGTTTTGAACACAATATTTACTCAAATTAACCACGATGATGTGAAAAAAGTGTTTTAAAGAGGATATTTAGGAACTAATGTTTTCCTTTAAATTTAGGTTCAGAGTTTTCTCTCTCGAAATAAAAGAACGAAAACCTCAAAATCAGTGACACAGAAATGTCAGTGGTCAGATGAAAATTATTAATCATTCTTTAATTCTTTATATATGAGACTCAGTGCAAGAATTAGGTAAGGAATAAAAAGTATTCAAGGAATGTGTGTCTCTGTAATCGTCCTTCCTTACACAAGGGGCAAACAATTGTATGCAATACTCTCCTCTCTAACGCGCCTAAGAGGTCGGAGTGCCTATTACTAAGCACCCAAGTCTCGGATCCATATGTGAGTACTTGCAGAACCTTCGTCCTCTTTACAGCAGCAGCATAGAAGTTATGTTACGGTTTCCGGATTTAAAAAGCTTTGACAGACTGAAGTAGGCTCCGCGTTTGGCTTCGAGCAACAGCCCCGTATTTCTTTTTCTATGTTGTTATCGGCTGCTACTATTGCCCCAAGGTATATTTGAAGGATTGCACAACATCAATTTCATGCTCCGCTACCTTGATTGTTTGTTCTTCTCACAGTTATATTATTATTTTATGTTAGTCATGGTGAACCTACACATTCGTCTCAATTAATTTGGGATGTCGAATTATCCCGTGGCTTTGCATAGTTCGACCCCAACAATGCTATCGTAGACGGCCTTAAAGTCTTTAAACAGATGATAAGGTGAAATATTATATTCTACATATTTTTCCATCGCCTGCCTAACGGTAAAAATCTGATCGGTTTTTGATTTGGATGAAGCCACTCACTGTCCGATGATAGTTTAAGCGTATGGTGCTATCTGATCTTGTAGGATAGAGGAGAGCATCTTGGAGACTGCTTCTATAGCGCTGTTAGTTGTGACATCTCCTTTCTTGTGTATGGGACATAATTACACTTCTTCACCAGTCTTCTGGCATTTCTTCATGTTCCCATTCTCGCACTATCTCTAATATATAAAAATCCAGTGTCATATGTATGTTCCCAGTGAACTCTTCACCAAGTCAACCGATTTTGATGAAAATTGGCATTTTATGTGTAATTTGGTCTAACTTGAGATAAAGGATAGTTTATATTTCGATTAAAGGTCTTAATAATTTATAATTAACAATAAACTGATTGTCAATGTTGATGTTTGTTATAAATCGTAAGTTTCATAAGTCTTAGTCTATATTTAGTATTAGAATACTATAGATATCTTTAGAAATTCCTATTAAAATCAACCGAAGGTGTAAAAAAAAATAACCCTAAAATGTCTTTCATCGCATACGCTGCGAAGAGTATTAATTATAGGACAAACAAATGTTTTCTAATTTAGTGATTCATGGTCGTTTTAATTATCACGCTAATAACTTAAATATCTGTACCTATTTATTTATTTATATTTACCCGTGCGAAGCCGGGACGGGCCGCTTGTAATTTTATGAATTGTTCGATGTAAAGCCAGCCCGTTATGTTGAAACCACTCGGTTCCCGGCTTTGTTGTTTTTGAGCCATTTTACAGCCTTCTCGACGTCTTCTATGCTTGATGTAGGTACGAATTGGTAGAACTTTTGCGCGGACCTCGCTCTCGACTTTGTTCAAGTTCACAGTTTGGTTATATGATAAACATACCGAAAATTTCGAAATTTTCACTATTCACTTTCATAGATAATGGAAAAATTAGTAAGCAACACTTTAAAGACAGTTGTAAGCGTTAAGCTTTCGACGAATTGAATTGTAGGTATATGGTTTTGGACTTACAATGATATCAATATCTAAATTTCTTAAAGAAGGCAAATGTGAAAAAAAGAGAGCACAGTCGTCAAAAAAGCAGGTTAGAGGATTAGAAGTTTCAGATAAGTCATAATAAATATAAATGCTAAAGAGTGTTAAGGACATGACAGAGCCTTGGGGCATAACAGCATATTGAAAGGTCTAAAATGTTATTCCTAACCATCAAATCCGAAGGCATTTATTTTTGATAAAAAATAAATATAAAAAAATTAATAAAAATAATTAAATTTATAAAACCAACGTAAATTCATTTCATTCATTCATATTGCCCACCTTTATATTTCAAAATAAACTTAGCGAAAATGTAAATAATTCAATGTCAAATTAAGGTTAACATATAAATTAAGCTAATATACATACATTACGATTGTACATTTTACTTTTTTTGTTTGTAATAAACCTACATTTGAACGCAACATCTCAACGATTTTCAATTTCTTTTGACGTGACAACGTCTTAAATTAGGTTGCGGCTGGGAGTCACTTATGAAAAAGTGTAACGCCCGGTAACGTTACGATGAGTCACCGAACGAGAGAGAGGCCCGCCGAATGCCTTGCGTCTCTCTCCCACTCAACTATGATCGGTCTGCCGCGCGCGCAGCACTAGAGAATTAGGCGCATTGAATCGGCGCATGCTTGTGTCTCTGTCTTTGTCTTTCTCGAACGTTCTTGGCGTTGGAAAAACAAGAAAGCGTCATAATACAAGTTCACACGTGTGGTTAAAGTATCGTCAGCTGTGTCTGTAGTGAAAATGTGGAGTGCTTAGATTCGTCATTTACAACAACTACAACAATAAAGGTAAATAATTGTACACTGATATTTCATTATCGTAAACTATGATTGATTGATTAATTGTTAGATTGACACAAAAGTTGAGAAACTGAGTTTATAGGTTATGTCATACTATTGATAAATGTTGATAGTGTTAAGTAAATTATTAGTTTAAAAAATTTGTGCAATTCTTATTTTCATTCAATTCCTTGTTCCTATTGTGCAATTTAATTATATTCATATCAATAAATATTCTACCGAGAAAAAGACGTTGTCACGTAAAATCTTCGCCCGTAAAACCGACTTTACAGGCAACCATTTTTTTTTCTTAATTTTTTACAGCGAGATTGATGACGAACTCTATCCAAAGCTTTTTAGTTATACAGTTCAAAATTTTGAAATTGTTTAGAATTTTTGTATTACGAAACGTTTTACGAAAAAGTAAAGACGAAACTTGCCCTCCACGCGAAAAGTATGTGCTAACTTAACAATAAATTCACCAGAAAGCAAGTTTAAATATGTTATCTTTAATATTTTACTGGATTATAACTTTTCATACTATAGTTAAGTAGTCGCGATTCGGTTGGGACGGTTTCAAGTTTGTCGTGCAATGTTTTTATGTTGGTTTAGTCTTTTTTCTACATTAGATATCAGTAAAATAAAACTTTTTATATAGATTATGGTTTATTCATTTGTTATTATTTTAGCGATAATTAGTTGCGGAAAAAAAGATTTTGTCGTTTAGTATTAAGCAAGAAAACGTAAAATACTTGGTTTTAAGAGGGTTAATGACCAATGCCGGATCCAGGGGGGGGGGGGGGGGGGTGGGGGTTTCGTATGGGTCATGAACCCCCCTGGGAGATAATTAGTTTGTTTTTTTCGTAGGAATTCCCTTCAATTCAAAACTAATCGTATTGCGCTAATGGATATAACCCCCATTATATTTTGAATTCTATATTTTGTGTAAATGAAAACAAAATTTGTTTTTAACTTCCTTAAACTTTGTTGCTAAAAGTACTACTTTACTGAAGACTGGACCACGAACATAATATGAATCGAATTTTCAGCCTTTTATTCCAAAAACACAGCACAAATTCATCAACTTTTAACCAATGGACCATTCAGGGGGGATCATATGAGCCATAAAGCTTATGTAGTTAAGTTGTATAAGTAAAGATTTCATCTCAAAATTTGTTAGTAATTTAACGACATTCGCCAAAAAGTGGTTTGCTGTCAAAAACAACTAAAATTATTGTTTTCACTCAATTAAGAATTAAAAAAAAACTTTTAGTCATGCTTTAAATTATTTTCATAAAATTTTTTTCTATGAAAAAGAACAAATATTCAGGTTCTTAAGAAGAAACCTTGAATAAGAGATGGTCAATTTGATATTAAGTTTCCTTTAAATTCGTAAAACTAGCCTTCAATTTTTTTGTAGTACCCGTGGCATGATGGTTAGTGCGTTGGACTGTCATGCAAGAGGAGAATTTGTCAATTCCTCCCAAGAGGCTGTACCCGTGAAAAATACTTTAGATGGCATAGGCAAGGATCGAACCCAAGACCTCTGGCATGACAGTCCAACGTACTTACCATCATGCCACGGGTACTACTTCATTCATTCATAATGATATTAATAATAGTCTATTTAATTTTATTCTGACCAACACTTAACTGTTTTTATTATCTTTAAAATGTATGCTTTTTTAAAGATATAGTAAACGTTTAAGACCACAATTAAAATGAAAACCACACTCATTAAATGTAGTTAAATTGTTTTCCCTATACCTAGCTTTATATCAACCACAAATAAGTTCCTTAATGTTTTTATAACTACTGCAAGACTGCAGTTCTGTTAAACCAAAAAAAAACAGAGCATAATTTCGACACACTTATATGCATCGCCACTTCTGTTTTTTTCTTCGTTGATAAATTAAAGTATGACAATAAAAACAAAAAATCTTTTATTCGTTTTAAAATGCTCACATTTTTCTATACAAAAAAAAAACACCCTGCATAAATTTATTAATGTTCATACTCGCATTTCGTATAACTGCCAGACGAAGGCAACGCAAGGCAAGGATTTGAAAACTTTTAAATGTAAAATAACTCGCGAAAATGAACAAAAAGATGTTTTTGAGCGGACGATAAATCGCAGACCATAAAATTCACATTTACGTAAGTACCATATAGAAGTTGGTATTTGGTTTTGTTTTCGGCGCGGTGCGGCGCACAGTGGAACGTCTAGTACAAAATTCCGGACATTGGGTGATTTTTTATTTTCATTATTCGAAATATTTTTTGTTTGATATGCATAGAAAATTGTCGCCTCTTTTACATATAAAACAGTTTTTTTATGTACACTCTTTAATTTTCAAATAATAGGGACTCAAAGATGCACTATTTTTAAAACCAAAAAAAAATTTAATTTTAACGCATTTTTGTAATTTGTTTTTCTCAGACCCTTTTTATGTTTTATTTTCGAAATAAATTTTGTAGGTATTAAATTGGTTCATTTAAGCTTATCAATTAAAAAAAATCTTTAAAAGAAAGTTGTTTTAACTCTAAAAAAAACTCTTTTTGTGAGTATTTTTAAAAAATCCTAATTTCATGTTTGAAGATGTTTTTAAAAAAATGCTCGAAAATGCTCGGACTTTGGGTAGTCTTAAATGAATTTGAAACTTATTTGGAGTCATATCTTAAAAAAATTGGATCCGACCGCGTCCGACCCCGCTCCCTGGCGGGTTTTTAAAAATCTCCCTCAGAGCTGAGAAAGCTTAAATAAAATAAGTTTGTTGACTGGAGAAGGGGGTAGGGGCATCTTTGCATTATAAATAATAATAATAACTGACATAAAGAAATCTAAATGTTTAAACAGTGACGTATATGGTATATTTATTTATATATATATGGGTGATTATACAAAAGTTGGGTAACTTTTGAGGATATTTTGTTTACGATAGTTTTTAAATCAAACTTCTATAAATTCGGGTGTATATGATAGCTAATCTAATTAATATATTGTTCCCAATCGGGCCAGTCACTTTTTTGAGTACATTGCAAGATATTTAAAAATTTCAGAATTTGACTGCCAGAGGACTGACGAGTATACACAGTTTTGAAAGTATTATAATGAAATTTAATACAAATTAGTAAAAATCTCTTATAATGATCACTTAAAATCACTTAGTAACAATTAAAAATAATTATTAATATGTAATACTAGGAGAAAATACTACATCAGTTTTCAAAACAGACTTTTGACATTTAACGTAACGTTATTCACTTATCTTTTACTACTTTCACATAGTTTTACTAAATATTTCAAAGTAATCAACAAACAAAATCTAACAATATTCATCTTAAAAGAACTAATGATCAAGAAATGAAGAACAATAACAATTTACCTGACACAGAACTGACGAAAAAGACGAAATTTGAGTTTATAATCTGGACTAATGTTTTTTTTTGTAATTTCAAATATCAACAAACTACATTTTAACAAATCAAAGTCTAATACGAATAAATAAAAATAAACTTTAGATTAACAAAAAAATAACGACTCACCATAAAACTGACGTGTTGACTGGCTAAGCACGTGTATAGACAACAAACATAACCCAAACTCTGGTACAGTTATGGTGGCCGTCAAATTGTGCGACCCGCAACTAACTTTATTACCAACATTAAAATTCAAAGTGGGATTTGACGTAGAGTCGGCGATATTTCGCACGAATTTTAAATTTATATAACACACAAGAAACTGACGAATAAAACTGAACACAAAATGGCTTATTTTTTTTTTAAATAAAGTGGAGAACACTGCATTATGAAAGTTTTAGTACCTATATATTAAACTATATACATCGCAGATTGTATTAAATTAATAAGTTTTCTCAAATCAATGATAATGTTTAATGGACAATCACTTAATGGTTGGTTTTGAGGGTTGTGACATGCCAGAGGACTGACGTTTTAAGAACTAATTGTATTTTTTTAATAATTTGTATTCAAAATGAAGAACTGAAATTGGGTGACTAAATAAAGGTCTTTCCATTGTTTTAAAATAAATTGCAATCTCAATAAAATATAATCAGACTTTGTATATATTGGTTGATGACATCGAGTTACCCAACTTTTGTATAATCACCCATATATATATACATTTTTATAATAAAGTATGAATCTATAATTTTTCAAGTACAAAATAGTGAAAACCGTTTCAAAATCCATCCATTATTTCAAAAGTTACAGCCCGATGACCACTTTTTCATGTTTTCGTTCCACTGTGCGGCGCGGTGGCGTGGCGAATGGAAAAGTTCACAGTAAGTTCTTAGGGTTACCATCTCGATGGATTGTTTTGAATAGTTTTGATAGTTTTGTCTACAAATGATTCAGAAGTAAAAGAATATTAGCACACAAAAAATACCTTTAACTGTCAATTTAATTTATTATTTATAAAATACTAGCTTTTACCTGCGATTTCGTCTGCATTAGATAGTTTTTTTTGGATAGTAGTATGAAAAAACCTGAGCTGTACTTTTTTGTACGTATGTTTGAATTGTGCCCAGATGGGATGAGGCCATACTACATAAGTGTGATTGTCATAGGTTAGGTTAGGTTAGGTTAGGTTAGGTTAGGTTAATACATTTTAAGAAGAAGATAGGTTACTGCAATACATTTTTATATACGACGTTTTTTGTTTTTCCTTCCTTGGCCAGAACGTAAAGATTTTGTGGGTTTGAGACTCGTGACCACGCTACATATAATTGTCCATGGGAAAAACAGTTTTTTTTCCCAAATTTACACCTGCAACTTGCGGCGTTTGCCCTGAACTTTATTTATTGTTAATGCAAATGCTGCTTTCAGAGGAAACTGCACTCTTTTAAACTAAAACGGCAAATCGGTTGGAATTTTATCGGAATGCGGGGAATTAAAACATTTTTTCCTTTTGCTATCCAGTCATGATTATAGCTTTTATAATATTTCGTCCTAGGTGAGTAATCTGTAGCCGTGTACGATTACATAACTTTGATGCGTCAAGATTTCTCATTAACAGGACTGGAGCACCAACCTTCAATCTCAACTTATGAGAAGGGTTGGGAATGCGTTGTTTTCCTGTAATACCAATTTTATCCAAATATTATTCAAATATTTGGTAATTTAGGAGTGAAAGCGATCAGATTGCCCGGAAAGTAATTTTTCCTATGGGAATGCGTTATTTTCCCGGAGTCAAAAGTAACTCATGTAATTTCTTAAGTTTCAAACTATCTCCTTACCAAATTTCAAATTTCATGCAAATTGGTTCAGTAGTTTAGGCGTGATTGAGTAACAGACAGATATACAGAGTTACTTTCGCATTTATAATACTATAGTATAGGATATAGATTGTTCAAAAATAAATTCACTTCGTGTCACATGAATAGGAAACATTTTTTTTTCTTTTTTTATTTGACTATATTTTTCAAACCCTTAATTTTTTTTGGAAAAATCCAAAGGTGCAATGAATGAGGTATATAAAGTTTATATTCCAAAACGAAATTTGGATTAAGTTATTAAATACAAGTTTTATGGTTTTTCCGAAGAAGGACATAAAAAGTACCTGTTTCCTTGTGTCAAATGAATAGGGACAAGATCTAAAATTACCAATTAGCGTGTTTTAAATCAGATAAAAGGATACTCTGATTATTTGGGAGCTTAGTACCAGTATCAATTTGATAGAATCAAGAAGTATGGGTAGAGGTAAGTGTCTAACCAAGGAGGAAATAGGCCAAATTCGAGCTTACCAAGACTTCGGCAAAACCATTCGTTTTATAGCTCAAGGTAACAGAAAGGTATGGAAAAAAACAAAAAAGGAAGAATCAAGAAAGCCACATCATTTCAGGAAAGGCGGGTGATAGTGAGAGCTGCTTCAAATTCAAGGCTTTCCAGTAGTAAAATCAAGGCAGAAGCTGGGTTAAATGCTAGTAGATCCTAGTTTTGTAACAAATCAAATCAGGTGGATTCGAGCTTGGCATAGTAGTTTTTTTTCCAATAAAAAAAATAATTTGGATGGTCCTGATGCTAGCTATTTTCATGATTTAAAAATGGAATAAATCTATCTTGATCTTGAAAACCGGCACAGCAAACATGGCGGTGTAATGATATGGGGAGCAATCACTTATTACGGGACCGTGGAGCTGGATTTTCAAAGCTTTAAAATTAAATTAAAAAATATCGTCAAATAAATATCGGAAAAAACTTGCCCTATTCATGTGACACGTGTATAAGACATTTAAATGAAGAATCTTGTTCTTGAAACAAGCATACCTGAAAACTAGGATTGTCCACACTTTACTATTCATAAATAGCAAACATTAATAATCTTCTATGGTGTATTTCAAAACTTTTATTGCAAGTAAGAAATTTTTTCAAAAAGATAGAATTGGTCACCATAATTATTGTTATTCAGTTCTATATGTTTTGTTCTCAAGAACAAACATTCGCCCGTAAATAAATTGTATTGCAGTTTGAGTAACAGTATCATATTGAAAGTTTTGTTTTATGACATGTCATATACAAGGACAATTTTGAGAAGTAGGTGCTTAATTTTAAGGTAAAAACTTTATCGCTCCGAAAGTTTAAACTATTGAAATAGACAATGTGATAAGATTTGTTTTTGTTAAAAAGTCCAAAATTTACAAACAATGTTTCATTTTAAAACAAAAAGCGTTAAAATACATTTACTTGAATATTTAAGTGGTTTGATAGCCTCCTGTGGATTTAAAGTCTTATTTCTGACAAAAAGACAAGACACAATAAAAATTCAGACAATTTATGAGCAAATACTGAACAATGTAGTGGAAAACAATTTGTAAAAAATTAAAGCCGAAAACTTTAAATTTACTATTTTGATGAATTAATTTCACCAACTGAATATTTCGAAATTCTCAGAATGTGTTACATTTTGTGGAACGATACCGATTTCATTAAAATTAAGACGAAATGTTTTGATTGCTTGAGGTTATGATCAGATTATTATACAAAAAAGAGGCTGGGACAGAGAGAAAAAACTAATCGAGAGAGCCAAACTTCCTCGTCTCCGTCCCTTCGAAAACTCTTACTCTCATTTTTTATAGCGTGTTGAATTCGTATCGGTGTATAGTGTATGATGTTCAAATGGTAGACATGTGCATTCAAGAGGACACAAGCGTCCACAGGTTTTTCTCAAAACCAACCTCTGTCTATCAACTCCTACTCTCACCTCCCCGTGGTGAACATCGGGTGCCTAGCACCTCAACTGGAGATTGGGTTCCAACCCCAGTGGAAAGTTGTTGGGGGCAGCAAACGAGAGAGGGGGGAGAGGTGCGTCCACTAAGGCACCTCTCCTTATCCAGACGGCAGCGGAGGAATTCCCGAGATGAAATCAACGGTGGCGTCTACAGTTCCAGTAAGGCTGAACTACTTAGTGAACACCTTATAGGGCTTCTACGACTTATTCGGAGCCCAGGCCTATAAGGAGCGGTTTATCCGGCTCCCCCTCTTTGGAGTTATACTAAGGATCTGGCCCTCCAGGTTGGGGGTTGTGCCGTCAGGGTGACTTCCTGACCACGTAAAAATCTTATAGTTGCGAAGCACCAACAAGCCTCGGATACGGACGGATTTACTGCTGAGGTACAACGTCGAACGGCTACAATCGCAAGAGATCGCCAAATCCTTCTCCGACCGAGTTACAAGTAACCTCTCTCGAAGTTCTGTGCCGCCAACACAATGTATAGAAAACCAGTGGCAACATTGCCAAGACGCAATCAGAGAAGCCGCCTCTGACGTGCTGGGTTTCAAGCGACCACCAACAAGGAACCCCTGGTTTGATGAGGAATGTCGGCAGCAAATGCAGCCAAACAACAGGCACGCAAGGCGGCGCTGCATTAAAGGACGAGAGCTGCTCATGAGCTCTATGAGCAGAAGAGGCGAGAGGAACACCGACTTCTCAGAAGGAAAAAGAGAGAGCATGAGAAGCGTGCGGTCGAAGATGTTGAGAGGTTTAAAAGCAGAAATGAAGTTCGAAAGTTTTATGAACAGGTGAAACGAAATTCACAAGTACATAAACCTAGAACCGAAGGCTGCAAAGACGAAAGTGGAAACATCATAGTGGAACCGCAGTCAATGCTGAGGATATGGAAGGACCACTTCTGCAGACTGTATAACGGCGACGACGAACCGAATTCCGCTGTCAGGCAGGATGATCCATTCAACATAGACGACGAAAGCCAACAATCCCGTCCTCCCGACTTAGACGAAGTAAAGATTGCTTTATCTAAGCTGAAGTCTAACAAAGCCGCTGGAGCGGATGGCTTGAATGCCGAGCTCTTTAAAGCAGCTGGAGATAAGTTGGTTAGGAGCATGCACCAACTTATCTGTAAGATATGGTCGGAAGAAAGCATGCCCGATGAATGGAACCTCAGTATTGTTTGCCCGATCCTGAAAAAAGGAGACCCTCTAAACTGCACCAATTATAGAGGAATCAGTCTACTTAACATCGCTTATAAAATCTTCTCTGCCGTAATATGTGAACGTCTAAAGCCCATCGTCAACAACCTGATAGGTCCTTATCAGTGTGGTTTTAGACCAGGAAAGTCCACAGTCGATCAAATATTCACATTACGGCAGATCCTGGAAAAAACCCAAGAACACCAAATCGACACCCACCATCTTTTCATCGATTTCAAGGCCGCATATGACAGTATCTACAGGGACGAACTGTATAGAACCATGTCTAGTTTTGGCATCCCTGCCAAACTCGTCCGTTTGTGCAGGATGACCATGGAGAATTCACGCTGCTCCATAAAGGTTGGAAGAACTCAGCGTGATGTCAATGGGGCTTTTGTGAGTATTGAGGCAGAGGCGGCAAAAATGGGTTTAACGGTTAATGAGGGCAAAACAAAGTACATGCTGTCATCAAGAAAGGACCTACAACACCGACGTCTTGGTCAAAACGTCACCATCGACAGACGTAACTTTGAGGTAGTCAAGGACTTCGTCTACCTAGGCTCCGCTGTAAACGCAGAAAACAACACCAGCGCTGAGATCAAACGAAGAATAACTCTTGCTAACCGCTGTTTCTTTGGGTTAAGAAAGCAATTGAGTGGAAAAATTCTCTCTCGAAGGACCAAAGTGTCGCTATATAAGACCCTTATCATCCCATCCCCGTCCTGCTATACGGTGCAGAAGCATGGACTTTGACAAAAGCGGATGAAAGCACCTTGGGTCGTTTCGAGAGAAAGATTCTTCGTGTGATCTACGGTCCTGTATGCATCGAAGGGGAGTGGAGGAGAAGATGGAACGACGAGCTGTACGGGCTGTACAGCGACGTAGACTTAGCAAGAAGGGTAAAAGTCCAACGACTAAGATGGCTAGGTCACGTAGAGCGCATGGAAACCAATGCTCCGGCCCGGAAAGTCTTCGAATCCACACCCACAGGACAGCGCAGTAGAGGAAGACCGCGAATCAGGTGGCGCGCACAAGTGGAAGGTGACCTCACCCAACTCGGAGCGCGAAACTGGAGACATCTAGCTAGGGACCGAGCTAGATGGAGAAGTTTGTTGGGTGAGGCCCTAGTTCACACAGGACTGTAGCGCCACCTTAAGTAAGTAAGTATAGTGTATACATGTTTCACCTCGGAGAAGAGAACACAAAAAAACATCAGTTCCGGGAAATGCGACTTTTCTCATTTTTGTTTATTGATAGCCAAAAAGGCTATGTTTTTTAAAGTCCCATTATAATATTTGTTATTCTCATGAATTTCTTTCTTTAATTTTACTAACATCTTTTATATCTACAAAAATACTCCTATAATTCAAATCAATTCTAGCAAAACATTTTTGTTTGTCAATAAATAACGGGAGAAATTATACCGGTAGTTCGTGGTGATTTGTGTTTCTCTTCTTTTTCTCTAAGTTACAGATAGATGGCATTAACAACCAGTGCAGAAAGAGTGTAACAAGGTTAAGGTTTTTTAGACCAGACTTTATTTATGTATATATATGAACGAGTGTCGAGTATATGTTTTTTATAAATGTATGTTATGTTTATTTCAATAGTAATACCTTAACTAATAACTTAACTACTGTTTTATCTAAAATATACTGCATTGAATTATAAAAGGCGGAAATAATAAATTTCTACAGTTTACCGGGAATATTTATATAAAATATCCATATCTTCTGCAATTGCGGTACCAATCGATATTTTCTGGAACTATGTGTTTACGTAACATTTATTTGTCATGAATTACTTTTTCAGCTTTTGTTTACACCAAAAAAATCAATTATGAAATTTGGCTGCGATAATAATTACTTGAACACATCATTTTCTATGTTTATAGTTATTCAGGTTTAGCCCTTAACTTTGATTTGCATTTATTTATGAATAGCCTAAAAAGTTTAGCAAACATCTATGAATAAGCTACAATGCACTTTCAGAAAAACTGTAGTTAGAACTTTCCCTGACAGATTTTTCCTTGTCGCTATATAACTGAAAGATAAGATATAAATAGTTAGAACTGGAAAATTTATAAAAATGATGCATAAGACTTAAATTTTGGTTGAAGAACAAATTTGTATATTCTTTTCACAAAACCACTGACCCAGCTTATGAAGTTAAGCCTTTAAAAGCAACACACTAGCTTAGTGGAAGGCAGTAAGAATAGCTTATCACCTATTCACAAATCTTATGCAATGAAAATTGGTAACAGAAGTAACAAGTTGACGGTCTTTTTATTTAGTGTCTACTTAAATCACTTATTTTCAGGATTTTGGAAATGTCGTGAGTAATGTAAAGGAAATAAACAACGAGTACACACAAATAAAATAGGAATGGAAAAAAGAGACGAGTATATAAAAATGTTTTCAATGTTCCATGTTTACATTCTGTAACTCTCGTTTTCAATGTTCCTGCAACTCTCGCATCGACAAAATTAAGTCGATAAACTCTGAAAATTGAAACAAATCTGAGTTTTTTTGCATCTTTCAACAGTCGGAGCGAAAATTAAACGCATAAACTCAGCTAATAATACAAATAATAGTAGTAGTGCTTTCAGAGTTTTATGTTTCTAGGTCCTAATTCTCATTGGACTGTTGCACCACCTAATTTATTTTACTTACTTAATGATTAAAACTGGCTTCAAATAACTAACCAATATTTCTCTAAATGCGTAATTTAGAATTGTTTCTTAATCTTCATTGTTCTGGCACCTAACAAGAGTAATTAATTTCACTTCATATTCGAATGATATTACGCCCAAACAATTTTGAAAGGTGGTCGCCATTTTTGTAAGGTGGTGAGCAGAGAGAAAAGAAAGAAAAGTTTTTTCTCTCTCGTGGTGAGTATGTACTTAAACTTGCATAAGTATTTGTTCCCCACATTTTTTTTATATGGAGTTAATACACATGCAAGTTGGTGGCCAAATCACAGCTTGTAGGCAAAAAGAGAGCAACCGTCGAAGTTGGTTCTCTCTATTAGTTCTTTTCTCTCTGGCTGGAATGCGACCCACACTGATAACTTCCCATCCCGTCTTTCGATTTGTCTTGCTTGAAAGTTTATCTATATGAATCAATTTTTACCAAATTTGCGTACTATTTTTTTAGATTTAATTTTTTTTATGAAAACACGGACTATTGGATTTTTATAAAAAATTACTGAATATCGAAAACAATATTTTCTGTGAAATAAAATAAGTTTGAAGACAATATTTTTAATTTTTATTTTAATTTTTAATTTATTTATTTTTATTGTTTTTTTTAGGTTTTTATTTCTTGTAAAAAAACTTTCAATTTGATTTTTCTCAAAATTTTATAGAATGTTGAAAACAATATTTCTTATAAGATAAAATTAGTTTGAAGCCAATGTCTCAAATTTTTGAAAAGATATTTACGTCGAAAAACAATTTCTACCAACATTTATACATTTTTTTAGGTTTTTATTTTTTGTAAAAAAACTGTCAATTCGATTTTTTTCAAAATTTTTCTTAATGTTGAAAACAATATTTCTTATAAGTTTAAAGTAAGAAGAAGCTACTATCTCAAATTTTTGAAAAGATATTTGAGTCGAAAATCAATTTTTACCAACTTTGAGTAATTTTTATTTTAGGTTTTTATTTTGTACAAAAAAAACTGTCAATTACAATTTTCTCAAAATTTTATCAGATGTCAAAAACATTATTCTTCGTTGCACAAAATTGTTTTGGAGATGAAATAATATTTTGGTCGTAAGATTTTCGAGGTGACAAATTTTTTTTTTTTCAGTTTTGTTGGTTCATAAAAAAACCGTTAATTGGGTTTTGTTCCAAAAATATAAATGTTTTGTATCACGTTACAATATATAATATAAAATTTAATTCAAGTATCTAACGTCATTGGTTCATGAGATATTATGAGATACATGTACATTTAAAGCTTAAACTTAACTATCTTTTGTTGACAGTATTTAAAGAAGAGAATTCGAAATCATTGATGTGTGGCTTTTACACCAGTGATTTTTTTAGGTCACTTGAATACCTTCTCGTAATGAATCTTGTATCATTCTCTAGCACTTTTAATTAAGTGTATTAAAGTTTGCCCTCAAGCCATTCAACCCTAATACTTGCACCTCCAGGGATATTCATAAATATATTCCCAATTCCAACATCTGTCGTACTGCCAATTGCAGCCCTTCGTTCTTTGGCCGTTCTTTACTTTATTATAATCTGGCTTTCCTTATCATGAAAACATTTATGATCTTAAACCAATGTACACCGTTTAAACCCTCTATTACTTTTCTTATGCCCTCACTGCTTCCTTGTCACAAAATGGGAACCAAAAACTCCTTTACAGGGCAAATTGTTTGCATTTCAGTTTTTGTAAAATAGACAAAATAAATGACTTCTTATTATTTGATAGAAATACCTTCAACAATTTGGCTGCTGTCAATTTTCAAACTTCAGAAGACACTTCTGGAATACGAGTACCCTTCAGTGTTTTATAATTGTGCTAAACATACATTGTGCTAAACAAATTGAAAAAACTACTGAATTAAGCCTAAAATTAGGGACCAACATTTTAAACAATATAAAAAACAAATTTAATCTAGTTGTTTTCCAATTTTTAAATTCTTTTAATTGGCCAATACCAAAATAAGACTTAAGTTAGATGTCGAATTTCTGAAAATTACTCCTTTTTTAAATATCCTAAATTTAAGCTAATTTTGTGGACAAATATATTTTTAATAATATTATGGCTTTTTTTTATTCAAATATTAAAAGAGAATGCTCACTTTCGATATGCATAAGTCTGGGCCCAATGCGTACACCAATGAGATACCTATATGAAAGCTTATGTTCATAATATTTTCAAAATAGTTTTTTTTTTTTTTGGGTTTCGAGATCCTTGAGAAATTCAGTTTTTTGCGCAATTTAAGCTTGTATTTTCCGACTCATAGGCTGCAAAGATAAAAAAGATATTGGTACCAAAAAATACGAGTAGATCACAGAAAAGTCTTTCCTAAATAATTAAGAGTTAGGAATTCACTTCCTGCCAATTCCAATAAAGTGTTCGCATCATCAGCGTTATCCACTATTAATGAATGGAAATTATTAACAAGTGCAGTTGCTATTTTGAATTCTTTCATTTAATTATTTATTAAATTATTAGAGAAGTCTCGTCGAAACAGTTTAAAGTCATAAAATAAGAATACAAATTCCACAAAATTTTCAGCTGAACAGAAGCCAAAAAATATCATTGTCGTTTCAAAAAGGCACTTCTGGTTCCATGAAAACAGCAGACGAATTTTTTAAGAATAACTTTTTTGAAAAGTTACTTAAAAAGTTTGTAGGTTTTCGTGTTTTGTTAAAAAACTTATCAGTTAAATTATTCTAAAAAATTAAAATTAAGCAACAATATTTTGAATATGATGAAATAGTTTGATTTCAAAATCTATTTTAGTTAACGGAATTTTTATTCGAAAAGCAATTCTTACCAATTTTAGTAGCATTAATTTAAAAGTTTTTATTTCTTGTATAAACAAATTCAAGTTGGATGAATGAAATTAATTTGAAGTCAATGTCTTCTAGTATTCACGAGATATCGAAAACCAAACATCGATTTTTACCAATTGTGCGTAGGTACTATTTTTTGTCAATTTCATTTTTTTATGAAAAAAAACTGACTGTTGGATTTTTATAAAAAATTTTACTGAATATTGAAAAATATTAGTTTGAAGCCATAATCGCAAATTTTTGAAAAGATATTTGAGTCGAAAATCAATTTTTGAAAATTTTTATTAATTTTTCTTTAGGTTTTAATTTTTGTAAAAAAAAATGTCAACTCGATTTTTTTCAAAATTTTACTGAATGTTGCCAACAATATTTTTTTAAAGATTAGATTAGTTTTAAGCCAATATCTCAAAGTTTTGAAAAGATATTTGAGCCGAAAATATATTTTTAACAACTTTTATCTTTGTTTTTTATTTTTTGTAAAACAACTGTCAATTCGATTTTTCCAAAATTTGAGTGAATGTTGAAAATAATATTCCTTGTAAGGTAAAATTAGTTCGAAGCTATAATCTCAAATTATTGAAGAGATATTGGAGTCGAAAATCAATTTTTACCAACTTTGAGTATTATGTTTTTTTTTAGGTTTTTATTTTTTATAAGAAAACTGTCAACTCTATTTTTCTCAAAATTTTACCAGATTTCAAAAACGTTATTCTTTATAGTACAAAATAATTTTGGAGATAAAATCATTTTTTGTTCGTAAAATATTCGAGGTGACAAATATTTGTTTTTTCAGTTTATTTTGATATATAAAAAAAACATTAATTGGATTTTTTTCAAAAAACATATTTGTTTGGTCTCTAGCGTTATTGGTTCGTGAGATATTTAAGGTTAACCAAAATTTTCACCTTTTTTTTAAATTGGTATGGTAAAAAAAACACCCACGCAATTCTTTTGAGAGCCCTTTCTGCATCTTTCTGTCTTATTATCTGTATAACAAAATTTATTTGAAGTCGATATCTTTACTGGTTCTTGAGCTATGGAGGACGAAAAAACGTCGCAAACGTACAGACGTACGGACGTACGAACGTACGTATACACACGCACGCACAGACATCTTTCTAAAAATCTTGAAACGTCGAGAAATGTCAACATTTTCAATTTGACAAATCGGACCGATTACAATAACTTCCTATGGGAAGTTAAAAAGTTAAATTTTGCCAGAGATTGAAGTTTTGGAATGTTTGCTCAAAAGATAGCAAATTTATTGAGAATCAACGCACTGTTTCCCAAGTCTCAAGTTACAGTTTTCATTTAAGAGTCAAATAAAGTTAAAGACAAAGCATATACCTAACTAATTAATTAAATACATCTCCCACTAAAATATCTGATTCCTAAAAATGTTTGTGAAACTAAACTTTGTTTCAAAACTTCATACCTACATAGTTGCAACATTTAAACACTGTTTCCTTAATTATCATAATAATTTCATAGAAACTTTCAGCAAAATTATTACAGCTTTGCTTACGTAGAAATACTATCCCACATAATGTTTGTACAGATTTTAATCAGAACTAAAATTAAATCACATAATATTATTAAACTTAATAAAACCAAAACATAATTTAAATTTAAAATGTAAACAATTTAAACAATCTAAAATTTCAGGGGACGCATCTGGTTTAACTTTACCTCCTATTTGATTTTGTTGCAGCTATATATTGCGTATAATTAAATTCTTGAACAAACAAAACATATTAACCATTTTCAAATGAATTTTCATCCTTGCATGAAATTTAATACGAAATAATGGCGCGGAGGGGGGTGTATTCTATGTTTAGCTTCCGAAGGATTAGTTTAATTATTATTTCCTTATCATAAAGGTGTATAGATTCATATACAGGGTGGTTCAAAAGAGACTTTATAATTTCTAATTTTGAGAAATAACTTTGCTGTCTTTCCATTTCTTAAAACTTCTTAACTTTTTATTGATCTTACGACCTTAAATCTTTAACAAATTATACTTTTTATATGAAAACATGAATTGCTAGACACACCGCGCTGACCAGACATTTCCAAATTCACCGAAGTGCTGGCAGTGCGAGGTCTTTCAGCTCGAGCAAGATGAATAACAGCTCCCTTCTGACGAAATCATGCCAGCAGTACCGTAGTCATGAACACAGATGGTGGATTTCGCATGCTTGAATGAGAACTATAAGCTTTTTAGCCCTCTCAAAAGCACTGTAGTTCATTTTAGCAAATCTCCCAAAAAAGGAAAGTATACAAATTAAAAACCGAAGAGCCATGATTTCTTAAAATAAGGAAGAAACTTTTGACCCACCTTATAAATTTAATTCTCATTGGGATCAATTACAAACTTACATAATATCACGGCATAATTTCTGCATAAACAAGCGTGACACCTTCAAATAATAGGATGTTGATGAGTTCTTTATACAGTTGACACGAAGGACTCACTTTCTCACCTGCATATACCTATAACATAGGGGGTTATATTTGTTTAAGGGACAGTAATTAAGTCCTGCCCTTTTGTATTCCCAATAGTATAGAATATATGTATTTAATAAGCTTAACAGGTAGATTTTGGTTGGTTAACCACTGTGTGATTTTCAATAACTGTCAGTTGACTGAAGGCTAAGATTATGACACATTCCTGATGGTTATATAGAACACGATTAAGAAGAACAAAGTCTGTGTTATTATGTTATTAACGTGTGGGATTAGATTTCTTGGAAAATACATTAAATAAGATAATGTGAATAATACTTTACGTACAAACCTGGAAAAAGTGAGGTTTATTTGGTGAATATCCCCCAAGGACATAAATAAACAAAATTGCAGAACTGTGAAAAAATTGTATTTATACTTTTTATTTCGTGCAGTTATGTGGATTATATAGAAAACTTGAACATAACTCAATTTTATTTATGGCATTAAAATTATTTAAGAAAGACCTCAACAAAACATTTTCCACGAAACTCATAAAAGAATTTTTTTCTAATACCAGTTCTAGGAATTATGGTGTCCAGTTTTACGTCCACAAAATTGAATTAAAATTGCATTGATGATGATGAAGAGCCTTTAGGGACATTTATTCTTTTTATTTTTTCATGACATTCATGCAGGAAATATCTACCTCTGATATTGATGTGCAGCAATTTTTTGACCATTTATAAACTTAAACTATACCATAGTGGGTTGGGTAAAAAACTGTACTATGTACTACATACAATTTTAGTGAATCGACTAAATATAAAACGGTATTCCATTCAACGAAACAAATATCCAATAGAAATTCTAAAATGTTGAAGTAGAACTTAAACCAAAAAAAAAAAAAACAAAAAGCAGCTGAGGTCTTGTTTCAAATAATATAAATAGTTTAGAGCATAGCTGCAAGCTACTAATACAAAATTGAAATATGATTTATTTTATACATACTATTTTAAATTATAGCAATTCACAAAGTTTTAAGGGGACGTTTTGAAAGGTTGATATTAAGCTTTTAGTGAAGAAGAAAATTAACAATCAAAAACACTAAACAGCAAAGTTTAAATTTTACTTGTCCATGGGCAAATTTCTAAACCTACTACTAACAAACTTTTTTTTTCAGTAACTTCTTCTTTCAACACCTCAATTTTTGGTCACAAAAATGGATTTAGTGCGCTTTAGATAACGCTGCAAAACTAGCTTTTATATTTTTCCAAAATGTGTCTTCTGCGGTTACATAATTATACAGTTCATTCTAATCATCCTTACTTTCAGTACTTCATTGGTGGCTTTAATATTGGTTTAAGATGCTTCAAAAGCTCCTGGTTTGTTGGCACAAGCAAAGAGGAAAGTTAACTGGACCTCTTCTGGAAACTAAATTGTTACTCATACTAAATTGATTTTATAATAATTAGAAAAGTTCCGCCGAATCTGTTCATTTTTTAGCTGATTTATTTTAAACTTCCCATAGGAAGTTATTGTAATGGGTCCGATTTGTCGAATTGAAAATTTTGACATTTCTTGATGTTTCAAGGTCCCTAGAGTCGAAATAAAAGATTTTTAGAAAGATGTCTGTGCGTGCGTGTGTATGTACATTGTACGTACGTTCGTACGTCCAGCAGAAAGATGCAGAAAGGGCCCTCAAGAATCTCTTTTTTTTAATGGTTGTTGATGGCCTTAATTCAAATAAGACTCCAAAATTATTGTATCACGTAAGGTTTTAGAGATATTAATTTTTAAAATTCGACAAAAACACATACACATATAGGGTTTTTTTTAAAGATGTTTAAATTCATAAAGTCGATGTTCTTTAATAAAATCTTTTCTGCTTTTCCAAATCTATAATAAATTTGTTCAAATTGCGTGGGTGGTTTTTTTACCATAGCAGTTTAAAAAAAAAAGGTGAACATTTTGGTTAACCCTAAATATCTCATGAACGAATGACGCTAAAGACTTGAATTAAATTTTATATTATATATTGTAACGTCTTACAAAACAAATATATTTATGGAAAAAATCCAATAACGTGTTTTTTATAAATCAAAAAAATTGTCACCTCGAAAATTTTACGACTAAAATATGATTTCATCTCCAAAACAATTTTGTGCAACAAACAATAATGTTTTTGACATGTGGTAAAATTTTAAGAAAATTCGAATTGACACTTTTTTTTATAAAAAAAAAAAACATTAGGTACTCAAAGTTGGTAAAAATTGAATTTCGACTCAAATATCTTTTCAAAAACTTGAGACTAAGGCTTCAAACTTATTTTATCTTATAAGAAATATTGTTTTGAATATTCTGAAAAATGTTGAGAAAAATATACCTAATTGATTTTTTTACAAAAAATAAAAGAAACTAAAAAAAATTAATAAAAGTTGGTAAAAATTGATTTTCGACTCAAATACCTTTTAAAAAATTTGAGATAATAGCTTCTAACTAATTTTAACTTAGAAAAAAATATTGTTTTCAACATTAAAAAAGAAAATGTTAAGAAAAATCGAATTGACAGTTTTTTAACAAAAAATAAAAACCTAAACAAAATTTATATAAGTTGTTAACAATTGATTTTCGACTCCAATATCTTTTCAAAACTTTGAGATATTGACTTTAATCTACTTTTATCTTTCAAAAAATATTGAGTAAAATTTTGAAAAAAATCGAATTGGCAGTTTTTTTTACAAAAAATAAAATCCTAAAAAAAACAATACTAAAACTCGGTAAAAATTTACTTTCGGCTCAAATAGCTTTTCAAAAATTAAAAATATTGGCTTCAAACTTATTTTATTTCACAGAAAATATTGTTTTCGATATTCAGTAATTTTTTTATAAAAATCCAACAGTCCGTTTTTTCATAAAAAAATAAAATCTACAAAAAATAGTACGCAAATTTGGTAAAAATTGATACATATAGACAAACTTTTAAGCAAGACAAATCGACAGACGGGATGGGAAGTTATCAGTGTGGGTCGCATCCCAGCCTCTTTTTAGAAATAATCGTTCACCAAACTGACGTAACTCTTTAACCAGAAATAAGTGCTGTATGAACTAACAAAATTAGCTTTTCAAAGTACTTATATTTTCACAATTTTAAAGAATTCTTACATGATTCGATGAACTGCCAAACATTACTGAACAGAAATGTCAACACAGTTTGAAATTTTTACCAGTCGGCAACAATTTTCGAAACTTCTCGTGCAACTTCTTGGTTGCCAAAAAAATACGTATTTAAATTTTCTAAGATATTGTTAAAATACATATTTTAATAAGTTAAAAACATTCATTATGAAATCGAACTACAGTGCCCAATCATATGTATATAGATGGTAGTTGTATGACCGAATTGACCGATTTTGCTTTCGTCCTTGATTGTGCTTCATATATATATTTCCGTTCCTAAAATAACACTGGTCGAGGAGGCTTTATTCCTGGCAATCACTTTTTTTTTGTAATTGTTGTTGATGGCCTTAATTCAAATAAGACTTCAAAATTACTGTATCACGTAAGGTTTTAGAGATATAAATTTTTAAAATTCGACAAAAACACATACACATATGAGGTTTTTTGAAAATCTTTTCTGCTTTTCCAAATCTATAATTAATTTGTTCAATATTTAGTTGAAATGTCTTAAGAAAAGCATTTGTGCTTTCAAAAGAAAAGTCAAAAGAGATTGAAAGTAATTTTTGTTCTTGTAATGTAACCGGCCCAACGTCTAATCAATTCTTTCACATCAAGTTTTTGAATGAATTATTTAAAATTAACTCCAAAACGTACTTGTCAAAATACTATGAAAGCATTAAATTCAAGGTTTCTTCAAAACTTTATATAGCTAGGGTTTAATTAAAACTTAAATGGTTTAAACTGTAACTAGAAGAAAAACATTTGTACTTTGCAAAATTAGTTTTAGTTGTCTATAGCATTTTTAAAGCTGCATATTTTTTTAAAATCCTTTTGTTATAGAATTTTAAGGTGAGATTAGAATTCAGGACAACTTTAAAAAAGTAATGTTTTGTTAGTGTGATAGAAAAAAAAAGTAATTTTGTCGAACAATGTAATCTGAATATAAAATATATATATAAATTTTCAAATAAAATTGGATTAAAGCTCAGCACCACAAAAAAGGAGACTGAAACTCTTATTATTTGTCCGTTTTTAATTAACTAGTTTGCATTAAAATGATATTTTCTTGTAATACATTGCATAGTTTATGCATTAAAAATTGTTTTTATGTTTTAATGTTTCATATAAAATACAAACATTTAGCAATAGGCAAGATTCTATAATTTATTCTAATAACATTACAGTCCAAAATCAATTTTTATCAAACTTTTTTTTAAATCTTTTATAAAAAGTACTATTAAAGTAAAGCATTATAAAATTATTTTAAAAGTAAAATCATTTTTTATTATATACAATTTTCGAGTTGAAAAATGTTTTTTTTGTTCAGATTTTCTGATTTATAAAAGAACAGATGGCTTTTTTTCCATTCATGTCGATTCTGTGTGACGTAAAAATAATAATAAAAATTTCTAGAGTTTCTAGGAACTTAAAAGCATTGCAAATGGTAAGTGTATTTTCCGCCTTGGATATACATAATGTAGTTGAAAATTGTGGCAGCATCATTCCTGATCCTTTAGTCAGAAAATCAGTAATTTACGACTAAGTTCTTATTCAAAATTTTACGCAGGATTTCTGCATAAATTTAATATTAGATTTATTATATAGGTATTGTTATCGTTAACTAAAACTAAATCTTCTTATTATTGTTAATTTCCTTAACTTTTTCTTTGTCCATCCATCACTGCATTTAAAATGAAAAAATACTGTTTTTAATAATCAGTTCTTGTTGTTGACCTTTTCTGATCATATATTAAGTGTTTTCCGACTTCCTCTCTATGCATCAACCACAATAGAATACTTCCCACTGAAACAAATTGATAAAAATAGGCTGGGATGAAACCCACACTGATAACTTCCCATCCCGTACGTCAATTTGTCTTACTTAAAAGTTTGTAGGGTTTCGTGTTTTGTTAAAAACGCTTTCAGTTGAATTATTCTTAAAAGTTTAAAAAATACCAACAATATTTTGCATATGATGAAATAGATTGATGTCAAAATCTTTTATACTTAACGAGATTTTTATTTCTATATAAACAAACACAAATTGGATGAATTTAAAATTGTTTGAATTCAATATCTTCTATTATTCAAGAGATATCGAAAACCATACATCAATTTTTACCAAATTTGCTAACTATTTTTTTATGAAAAAAGTGACTGCGGGATTTTTATAAAAAATGTACTGAATGTCAAAAATAATGTTTTCTGTAAGATAAAATTACTTTGAAACCAATATTTTAAATTTTTGTAAAGTATTTTTTTTAAGGTTTTTTTTTATGTAAACAAAACTGTCGATTCGATTTTTCTCAAAATTTTACTAGATGTCTAAAACGTTATTCTTTAATGCACAAAATAATTTTGGAGATAAAATCCTTTTTTTGTTCTTAAAATATTCAAGGTAACAAAATTTTTTAAAATTTTTTTTTAGTTTTTTTGATTTATAAAAAAAACCGTTAGTTGTTTTTATACTAGTTTTATATTACGTCATAATATATAATATAAAATTTAATTTAATTGATTTGCGATATATTTTGGGTAAACTAAAATTTTCACCTTTTTTTAAATTGCTATGGTAAAGAAAACCACCCACGCAATTTCTCCAAAAGAGTCCTTTCTGCATTATTATCTGTATAGCAAAATTTATTTGACGTACGAACGTATGTACCTACACACGCACGCACAGACATCTCTCTAGAAATCTTTTTTTTTTACTCTAGGGGCCTTGAAACGTCGAGAAATGTCAAAATTTTCAATTTGACAAATCGGAGCGATTACAATAACTTCTTATGGGAAGTTACATAATAAACGGACAATGATATTTTTTGAAACGTTTATAATAAAAAATTTAATGTAATGGTTTGGAAGATATGTGCTTGGTCAACCAAATTTTACATTAAAAAAAAAAAAAAACTGATTTAATATTGTAAATGCAAACCACTGAACGGATTTGTTTTAAAGCTTTTTTAGTACATCTCGACATTATTATCCGTAAGATCAAATTTATTTGAAGTCGATATCTTATCCTCTTTCATTTAAAAAAAACTACATGACCATTGGATAAGAAGTTTCGAATCCAAACCGTAACAAAGATTTAATCTTTTGCTTGATTTCAGTTTTATATTACATTACAACGAAAAGTGGCATTGATTTTTATATATATAGATAAAAATCAATGCCACTTTTCGTTGTAATATTATAACTCAACAATGTCTTTACCGATATGGCTAATTTTGGTCTTGAATTATTCGTGGAAGAGAAGGTTTGTACGTAGAGAAAATTTAAAAAAAAAAATCTTGAAAGAGTATAAAATCAACATCTTTCTATACTCCCATATACAAACAATTTGTACTAATACTAAAAGCCAATTTGAACCTTTGGCAAAACAATCGAAGACAAAAAATGTGACGTTAGTTCTGTCAAACAAATTTAATGTCAATTTAATGCAGGCGAACAACTACAGATGAACGCGCACAAGCTAATGCATCGCAGCGTGAACGTACGATCACGAATACGTCGTGCTGTTTTGGATGAAATGCTGCGTGCTGCTTTTAATTACAATAGTCAGATTGATTATAGTATGTACGGATACATTGGAATGATGGACGCAATATGTCCACATTGTGATGCGGCTAACTTCCAGGTGAAACGCCCAGAATGTGTTGTGTTAATGGCAAAGTGAGATTGCCAACATTAGAAACTCCACCCGAACCATTGTATTCATTTATTTTTGGTACATCTCAAACGTCGAAGCAGTTTTTGAGTAATATTCAACAATACAATTCGGCATTTCAAATGACTTCTTTTGGTGCTACTAAAATTATTAGAGATAATTTTATGCCGACTTTTTAGGTAAATACCTCGACAGGATTGTCCCATGTTTATATCAATCTGAATCATAAAGTCTTACACATTCTGATTCAACATCTACCTAAAATTACATACATTTTACAGATTCAGGGCCAGATTTATCATCAAACTGGTTCGTTATTGCCATACCCCGACGCTGATCATCAATTTTTGCAAATTTATTTTATTGGTGATGAAAATCGTGAATTGAATCAACGCTGTGCAATTGTTGCAAATACAAGACGAGAAATTATTCGTGAGCTACAAAGGTTTTTCCATCAGCATAACGCATTAGTTTAATTGTTCAAAATTGCTTTTGATCGTATGCCATCTGATAATCACAAAATTGTTATAGCACCAAATTGAATATTCAACAAAAACATGTATATGACACAATCATGCAATCATCTTCGGGAATTGCTGCTACATTATTAGAAGGTGGTCGGACTGCACACTGTGCATTAAAATTGATATTCAATGTCAATGTACAAGTGATTGAAACTCTAACTTGCAATATTTCGAGAAATTCTGCTTTGGCAAAAGTTCTGCGGTTAACGTCAATTATTTTATGGGATGAGTGCACAATGGCGAATAAAAAATCAATAGAAGCATTTAATCGAACAATGCAAGATTTACCCGGTAATCAACAGCTTTTTGGTGGTGCTCTGATATTGCTGTCAGGGGACTTTCGTCAAACATTGCCTGTCATTTCTCGATCAACTCCTGCTGATGAAATAAACGCCTGTTTGAAGTCATCAGTTGTTTGGAGATATGTACGAAAATTGACATTGAACATTAATATGCGTATCCACCTACATAATGATGCAACTGCCCATGAGTTTTCAAAACAATTGTTAGAAATTGGTGATGGCAAAATACCAATCGACATCGACAGTACCAACGGATTGATCACTTTACCGAACAATTTTTGTGCAATTGCGCAATCTATAGATGAGTTGATTGAATGTGTTTTTCCGAATATTCTTTAGAATTACAGAAATCATGATTGGTTGAGAGAACGCGTCATTTTACCACCGAAGAACATTCATATCAATGCCATAAATTTTCAAATTCAAGCGAAACTGCCAGGTGTAGTCACGACATATAAATCAATTGACAGTATTATGAATCAAGATGAGGCAATGAATTATCCAATTGAATTTTTAAATTCATTGGAACCGGCTGGTATACCACCGCATTGCTTGAATCTGAAAATTGGTTTTTTGATTATATTATTGCGAAATATTAATCCACCAAAATTGTGTAATGGCACCAGATTGGCAGTGAAAAAGTTATTGCCAAATTTGATTGAAGCTACAATCTTAACTGGTAAATCAAAAGGAGAAGTGTGTTTGATACCGCGTATCCCTATGATTCCAACTGATATGCCATTTGAATTCAAAAGATTACAATATCCTGTGCTTTTATCATTTGCGATGTCCATAAATAAGGCCCAAGGGCAAACACTTCACGTTTGTGGTGTCAATTTGGAGGAATCATGTTTTTCACTTTTAATAGCTAGCAATTTAAAATATTTTTTTGTTTGAATAAATGAACTTAATATTCTTTTTTTTATTACTATGCCTTATACGTAGCGAAGCACGTACCGGGCCGCTGGTAGATATATAGATTTATATTCACCTATTGCGTGAATATAGAAATTGAAATTCTTAAATTTTGTTGAAAGTTTGTTAAAACACTACAACAAATACCCTTATACGAGTATCTACGCAATCCTTAGCCGCCCGTTCAAAAGGTCAATTTTAAAATTAAAGCATGCATACTCGTATAATAACCAACATTTTCCAAAAATCTATCTTAACAATCTATTGAACCATATCGTAAAATTTGGCTCTCAGTTAAATTCTCGTTATTTCCAGCGACTTACCTGTGCTACGAGTATCAAAAGAATAAATATTAAAAAACGATACTCAATCCCTTGACTAACTTTATATAAACTTTGAGTTCATAAAAATGTGATTGCGTTGCGCTGAAGGTTCTTTCGAATAAATTGCACTCTATCTAACAAGGAAGGTATTGATATCTCCTGGTACATTCCTTATATTAAAAAAAAATAGTGTATTCCTTCCTAACCTCTACCATATACACATTACACATTCCTTAGGGAGAAGCTATATCGTGAAGGTTCATACTCGATTATAAGTGCATCAACGACGGATCTCGTGCTTTTGTGTAATAATCTCCTTGCTTATATAGATACCCTACCCTTACCTAATACATCTACAATCCTCTATATTATAAGAAAATTACGTTGCAATCTGGTGTGGCTTGAGTTTGGTGTGGTGATGCACGAAAGCAGCAAGTTCACGTTTTAGAAAATACGGATGGAACCATACTTAACAGCACCTTTACTGCTCCTTCGATTATTTTTTGAAAAATTGGTTGCATGTTTGCTGTTTTATATATCATCGGAAAAAGGTTGTTTTCTATACCATAAGCTCCTCTGAAAAAAAAATTAATGTTTATTTGATATTAAATGAATTTTAATGACTTGTTTTATAAAATAGAAAAAAGAAAAAGGAAAAAATAAGAATAGAGGTTTTGAACTAAGATTATACTCTTGTAATATATTGAAAAGTTTTCTTAAGTTTATTTTGAATCTTTTTGTTATTCTGTTGGAAACTTTTGACAATATATTGTTTATGTTGACTATAAATTCAGAGAAACAAACAGTTAAATGGAGTACGAAACCTAAATTTATAAAAGGGAATTTATGGAACGATATGCATAAATCACGTCGCATATCCGTCTTAGCATAGCATGCTTGTTCTCGTTCTATATGCTTTAAATGATCTTAAAATTAATGGTGTTTTTGGATTTTAGAATAACATCAGTTACAAAATTAAAGAAACTCAAAAAGTGGTCACATACGGAAAGGACATAACACATATGTACATATTTCTTTATGTAATGTATTCATAAACACACCACACATTGAATTATATCTCATAATAAAGTGAACGCACCCAACCTCATGTAGTTAACAAAAGAACTGTCATTTTGTAGTAAGTAAGAGGTAACAATAAAGAAACAGTATTATACCGACAATCAAAAAACACACATCTCATTTAATAAATTTCACTTTAGTTGGACAGATCAAGGGCTTTTCTTTTCAATTTTTATTCAAAAATGTTGTACAAGGCATTGACTTTTTAAAATACCGAAAAGACTATAGTTAGCGAAGTTTTAATAAGCCGCAGCTTAGTATCAACAGAAGTCAAGGCAGAAAAGAGATTTAACATACGGTGGTTATTGACTGACATCTAATTTCTTTTTCAAGAAAGCAATGATCTGCAGTTTGTTTGAATTAAGCAACAAGCCATTGCACAAGGACCAATTGTAGACTACTAAAAGATCTTCATTAACCCTACAGGTCCTCCCACAAAATAAATAGTCGGAAAAGATACAATTGAACAACATCGGAATAAAGATGTAAAGTGACACTATGCCAACCTTGGGGGAGGTCAATTATGAACATTGGACCCAAAATAGAGAGGATACCAGTAAGCAGATTCTTAGAATCAGAAAAATTGTCACCAACTTTTACCCTTTTACTACGGTTTGATAAGTAGTTTTTAATTAAGCTTACCGATCCTCTACTGAAGCCCTAGTAGATTCAGTTTCATCCACAAAACTCTGTCAAGGACCTTGCAAAATTAAACAGTCAACTAATCCAGATCATACAAAATTCTAATGTCGTCCATTACCATTACCTTAACTATTGTTGTAGAACAGTTCTGATAAGGACGGAAACCCGACTTTACTGAAGAGAGTAGATTTTGATGTCAAAATTAAGTTCGATGTTTGCTCCACTAAGACCTTTACGAAGTCCTTTGAAAGGCAGGTAAGTTAGAACAACGAGAATAATTGGGCTTTTTGGGTACAGAAATAACTTTCCCGAGCTTCCAGCAGTAAGGGACTTATGAGCTAGTTATACAAAAATGTATTATGTAAGTAAAAGTGGATATTTTTAACTTCCCATAGAAAGATATTGTAATGGGTCTGATTTGTCAAACTGAAAATTTTAACATTTCTCGACGTTTCAAGGTTCCTAGAGTCTTAATAAAAGATTTTTAGAAAGATGTATGTGCGTGCGTGTGTACGTACGTTCGTACGTCCTTACGTTCGCGACGTTTTTTCCGTCGTCCATAGCTCAAGAACCAGAAGAGATATCGACTTCAAATAAATTTTGTTATACAGATAATAAGACAGAAAGGTGCAGAAAGGGCTCTCAAGAAAATTGCGTGGGTGGTTTTTTTACCATAGCAGTTTAAAAAAAAAGGTGAAAATTTTGGTTAACCCTAAATATCTTACGAACTAAAAACGCTAGAGAATTAAATTAAATTTTATATAATATATTGTAACGTGATACCAAACAAGCATATTTTTTGAAAATACCCAATTAACGGTTAAAAAAAATTTGTCACCTCGAAAATTTTACGAATACAAAAGGATTTTATCACCAAAACAATTTTGTGCAAAGAAAAATAACGTTTTCAACATCTGATAAAATTTTGAAAAAAATCGAATTGACAGTTTTTGTTTGATAAAAAATAAAAACCTAAACAAAAAAATTAATAAAAGTTGGTAAAAATTGATTTTTGAATCAAATATCTTTACAAAACTTTGAGATATTGGGTTTAAACTACTTTTATCTTTTAAAAATTATTGTTTTCAACAGTCAGTAAAATTTTGAGAAAAATCTAATTGACCGTTTTTTTACAAAAATTAAAAACTTTAAAGAAAATTTAACAAAAGTTGGTAAAAATTGAATTTCGACTCAAATATCTTTTCAAAAATTTGAGATTATGGCTTGCAACTAATTTTCAATTATCAGAAATATTGTTTTCAACATTAGGAAAAATTTGAGAGAAATCGAATTGACAGTTTTTTTACAAACAATAAAAACAAAAAAATATAATAAAAGTTGGTAAAAATTGATTTTGGACTCAAATATCTTTTCAAGACTTTGAGATATTGGCTTCAAACTATTTTTATCTTTTAAAAAATATTCCTTTCAACATTCAGTAAAATTTTGAGAAAAATTCAATTGACAGTTTTTTTACAAAAAATAAAAACCTGAACCAAAAAATTAAGAAAAGTTGGTAAAAAATGGTTTTCGACTCAAATATCTTTTCAAAACTTCGAGATATTGGCTTTAAACTACTTTTATCTTTTGAAAATTATTGTAGTCAACAGTCAGTAAAATTTTGAGAAAAATCTAATGGGCAGTTTTTAAAAAAAAAATAAAAACTTAAAAGAAATTTTAACAAAAGTTGGTAAAAATTGATTTTCGACTCAAATATCTTTTCAAAACTTTGAGATTATGGCTTCGAACTAATTTTAGCTTATAAGAAATATTGTTTTTAACATTCGGAAAAAATTCGAGAAAAAACGAATTGACAGGTTTCTTACAAAAAATAAAAACCTAAACAAAAAAATTAATAAAAGATGGTAAAAATTGATTTTCGACTCAAATATCTTTTCAAAACTTTGAGATTTTGGCTTTAAACTACTTTCATCTTTTAAAAAATATTGTTGTCAATATTTAGTAAAATTTTGACAAAAATCTAATTGACAGTTTTTTTACAAAAAAATAAAAACCTAAACAAAAAAATTTAGAAAAGTTGGTAAAAATTCATTTTCGACTCAAATATCTTTTCAAAACTTTGAGATATTGGCTTTAAACTATTTTTGTATTTTAAAAAATATTGTTGTCAACATTCAATAAAATTTTGAGAAAAATTTAATTGACAGTTTTTTTACAAAAAATAAAAACCTAAACAAAAAAATTAAGAAAAGTTGGAAAAAATTGGTTTTCGACTCAAATATCTTTTCAAAACTTCGAGATATTGGCTTTAAACTACTTTTATCTTTCAAAAAATATTGTTGTCAACATTCAGTAAAATTTTGTGAAAAATCGAATTGACATTTTTTTTTACAAAAAATAAAAACCTAAAAAAAACAATGCCAAAACTTCGTAAAAATTTACCTTCGACTCAAGTATAGCTTTTCAAAAATCACAAATGTTGCCTTTAAACTTATTTTATTTTGCAGAAAATATTGTTTTCGATATTCAGTAATTTTTTTTATAAAAATCCAGTTTTTCATGAAAAAATAAAATCTACAAAAAATGGTACGGAAATTTGGTAAAAATTGATACATATAGACAAACTTTTAAGCAAGACAAATCGGCAGACGGGATGGGAAGTTATCAGTGTGGGTCGCATCCCAGCCTCTTTTTATTATTATTATTTTACTAAAAGTTCTCTTGCTGTGTTATTTCTCGAAGAAGTAGTCACAATTGGTCTTCGGACTTTGTTTTTTGGCCACGTTAATAATTCAATTCATAATATTTTAGATGAATTTCGTGAAGTTATTGAAGACATAAAGCCATATATATATGGGAATTGGTAAAGACAAAAAAATGAAACATTTTGAAGCTGTTTTTGATTTTCTCCTTGTTCCAGCTCGGGTTTGAGGTAGAATAATAAAAAAGTTCAGCATCGAAGATAATTAAGCTACAAATCTGACCCATCAGACTAAGAGTAAAAATAACTACAAAAGAAAGAACAATAATTATCCATGATATCTCATGACTGGCATAGCCGCACACGCGACGCGTCGACGTGAAGTTTAATTTTACCCACAAATTGTTTCAAACCCTCCAAAGTAACCTCATGACCTTTAAGTATACAGACATTGAATGTCCTTTATATTACATTTTTCTATTTTTGTTTATTCTCTATAATTAAGCTGTCCATTTTCATAATGTTAATTATATAGATTTTAGGTCCTTTCAAATGTCTCATCAGTAAGTAACCTTTTAACCTTCTACATTATATAAGATATGTACATATACTTAAAATAAAGGTAAAAACACATTAAATTCTTGTTAATAATCTAATTTAAATAATTTTTTTTAAAAAATGTAAAATACCCAACCGTCGCGGTCGGTCGTTCAAATACCATAAGCTAAGCGTACACACATTAAGTGCTCGCTTATCTCAATATAATTTTCCCTTATAAATGGTTTTCTCATTTGCTTGTGATTTATTCCAGACGTGATTAATAAAACACTTCTTTTGTTGTTGTTGTTTTTTTTTTTTTTTTTTTACTTCACCAAACCACCTAACCCCCATTCATAAGGACTATATTTTTCACTTCTATATAGGTAGGTAGGTACGTGTACATATATAAAGTCAAGGACTTCAACAAAATCATCTCAAAAATCTTTTTCGCAAAAATATACACAAGAAAAGATTTTTTTCTCATCTTTTCTCTGTCAATATGCAATAAAACAAAGTGAATTTTATGCACGTGTCGCAATAAAAATGATTTGTTTGCCAAAGTTTCAATTTGATTTTTTTCTAACTCAGAGCATTAATTTGATTGTTTTACGTGGGATTTTATTCCAATAGGCAATGTTTTACTGATAAATAAATAACGATAAATATTGTAATAATTATAATAAAATAAGAAAAGGTCCTGTGTCGTTTGTGTTTTTGTCAGAGTTTCATATAAATTAAGGACAAAATCTGTGGAAGTTTAATCATTATAGTAATTTATGGAACATTTTGGACACCCATTAACTTCTGTAAATGGTCAAATGACCTAAGTTTTAAAACCAAGGAATTACAACTTGATTTTGTAATAAATTAGGTAGAGCTTTCCTTCAAAGGGACTCCAAAGAACATGTTGACTTTAACCCTGACGAAAAATTGAAATTTATACTGGAACAGTATTCAAAATCCTTCCTGCCATTTAAAACCTATTTATGAAAATAAGTTATATTTTTTAAACTACCGAAAATAAAATTATTTTAAATTTAATATCAAAGTTATGTGATTTATATACAAACTATCATAAACATTAAAGTGAAAGAATACTGCGAAAGGATACTAAAGAAAAAAGGAATCTTATTTAAGAAAAAAATCCTTGATGTTTTTGTTATGTTGCCTCTAAAAATTTACTTTCACTGAAATGAAATCTCGATAAGCAACCATTCGAGCAAGCAAAAATGGAAAATTTATTACGTTGAACATTTTGCACGTTCCTTGTTGATGTTGGAATATCTTCCTCAGAATCAAAGGATGACACTAAAGTTCCTTTCGGGCTCGGTGTGTGTAAAAGTTTTTATTTTTGGAAGGTTAACATACTTTCTTTCATCTGAGATACATTTTCATGTTGGAGAGGATAAAGGAGAAGTAGAATAACTTTGGCCAATTGAATTTAATGTTGGCCATTTAAAGGGAGATATCGCGTGGCTTTAAAAATAAATATTGTTTCTTTCTTTTCTCTCTTATCAACGAAGGATATAGGATTTAAAGTAGAGTTTGAAATATTTATAACTTTAAATCATTTTTTTTCGTAAGTTGCTTCCTTTTAAATGATGGAGGAAAACTTAAAATCCGTCACAGGATTTTTTTTTAAATCGCCTTAAATTAACATGAAAATGAAATAATCATATAATCTAGAAGATGGCAGACCTTTATTAAAGTATTTCCTTTTCTTATATTCAAAGGACTTTAACTTTAATAATAAATACACAGAAAACCCATTGAAAGTTTTCAGTCAACCATTTTATTTGAAAATATTCAAAACTTAATGATTCGTAAGGATGATGGATCAAACGATCTATTTTGATAAAGAAAATAAAGACAAAAAAGGCTGGTATGCGACCAACTCTGATAACTTCCCATCCTGTCTGTCGATTTGTCTTGCCAATAATATTTTGCATATAATGAAATAGTTTGATTTCTAAATTATTTTTTGTTAACGAAATTTTTAGTCGAAAACCAATTTTTACCAATTTTAGTAGCATTGCTTAAAAAAAAATATTTCTTATAGAAACAAATACAAATTGGATGAATGAAATCAATTTGAAGTCAATATCTATTGTTTACGAGATATCGAAAACCGAACATCAATTTTTACCAATTTTGCGTACTATTTTTTGTAGATTTTAACTTTTTATGAAAAAACTGACAGTTGGATTTTTATAAAAAATGTACTAAATTTCGAAAACAATATTTTCTGTGAGATAAAATAAGTTTGAAGCCAATATTTTTAATTTTTAAAAGATATTTGAGTCGAAGTAAATTTTTACTAAGTTTTAGTATTGTTTTTTTTTAGGTTTTTATTTTTTGTAAAAAAAACTGTAAATTCGATTTTTCTCAAAATTTTACCAAATATTGAAACTATATTGCTTATAACAAAAAATTAGTTTAAAGCAAACATCTTAAAGTCTTGAAAATATATTTAAGTCGAAAATTAATTTTTACCAACTTTTATTAATTTTTGTTTAGTTTTTATTTTTTTTGTAAAAAAATTGTCAATGCGATATTTCTCAACATTTTACTGAATCTTGATAACAATATTTTTTAAAAGATAAATATAATTTAAAGCATATATCTTAAATTCTTGAAAAGATATTTAAATTGAAATTCAATTTTTAACAACTTTTAGTAATGTTTTTTTTAGATTTTTATTTTTGGGTAAAAAACTGTCAATTCGAGTGTTCTCAAAATTTTACTGAATGTTACCAACAATATTTTTTAAAATATAAAATTAGTTTAAGGCTAATATCTCAGAGTTTTTGATATTTGAGTCGAAAATAAATGTTTACCAACTTTTATTAATATTTTTTTTTGGTTTTTATTTTTTGTAAAAAAACTATCAATTCGATTTTTCTCAAAATTTCACCAGATGTTAAAAACGTTATTCTTCGTTGCACAAAATTATTTTGGAGATAAAATCGTTTGTTGTTCGTAAATTTTTCAAGGTGACAAATATTTTGTTTTTTTTTTTTTATTTTTTTTTTATTTATAAAAAAAAACCGTTAAGTGGAATTTTTTGAAAAAGTATGTTTGTTTGGTATCACGTAACAATATATAATATAAAATTTAAATCAAGTCTCTAGCGTTATTGGTTCGTGAGATATTTAGGGTTAGCCTAAATTTTAACCTTTTTTTAAACTACTGTGGTAAAAAAACCACCCACGCAATTTTCTTGAGAGCCCTTCCTGCCTCTTTCTGCATTATTATCTGTATAACAAAATTTATTTGAAATCGCTATCTCTTATGCTTCTTGAGCTATGGACGACGAAAAAAACTCACAGACATCTTTCTAAAAATCTTTTATTTCGACTCTAGCGATCTTAAAACGTCGAGAAATGTTAAAATTTTCAATTCAACAAATCCGACCCATTACAATAACCTCCTATGGGAAGTTAAAAATATACTTAGACATATTTTTATAAACAGTAGTGGGCATATTTTAGGAGACATTTTAACCTCTTTATTTCACTTTTGTGTATTTTTTCAAAAATATTTCAAAATATCCACTTTTTTACATTGAATAATTTTTTTAAGCTGCATGAAAAGTTTCTTATGATGAATTATATGGTTTGGCAGTCGAGAATTTGATACTATGTTGACATTTCAGTTCAGTGTGGTTTGGAAATTCATCATCAACCGTTTAATGCCAAAACAACGCTTAGAAGTAGTAGAAACTTACTTTGAAAGCACAAGTATACATTTTTTTTTTCAAAGTTCATAAAACAATTTATCCTAAGAATTGTGTTAAGTGATGAAGTTCATTTTTGTTCAAATGTTTTCGTCAATGAGCAAAATTCCCGTTAATTGATCCAAGTCAATCTTCAAGCTATTAACGAATCACCATTACATCTATTAATATTAAATTAAGTGATTTTTTTTGAATGCCTTAAATGTTCCTTCAATTAACGGTTTTTTTTATAAATCAAAAAAACTGAAAAAAACATATTTGTCACCTCGAAAAAATGTACGAACCAAAAATGATTTTATCTCCAAAACAATTTTGTGCAACGAAGAATAACGTTTTTAACATCTGATCAAATTTTGAGAAAAATCGAATTGACAGTTTTTTTACAAAAAATAATAATAAAAAAAAATTAATAAAAGTTGGTAAAAATAGATTTTCGGCTCAAACATCTTTTCAAAACTTTGAGATATTGGCTTAAAACTAATTTAATCTTTAAAAAAATATTGTTGGCAACATTCAGTTAAACTTTGAGAAACATCGAATTTGATAATTTTTTTTTTATAAAAAATAAAAAACATTACTTAAAGTTGGTGAAAATTGATTTTCCACTCAAGCACTCACCATACCGGTTCTAATTTATGGCGCTGAGGCCTGGACCCTGTCAAAGAAAGATGAGAGCGTCTTAGGATGCTTCGAGAGAAAAATTCTTCGGGTGATTTTTGGTCCCGTACGCATAGATGGAGAATGGAGGAGAAGAGAAGATATAAGGACGAACAGTACAGGCTGCATAGCGACACTGACCTGGTTAACAGAATTAAAGTCCAACGACTTAGATGGCTGGGTTATGAAAAGCGAATGGATATCAACGCTCCAGCCCGGAAGGTCTTCGAATCCAATACCGAGGGACGGCGCAGTAGAGGAAGATCGCGACTCACGTGGTGCACGCAGATGGGTGAAGACCTCAACCAACTTGGGGTGCGAAACTGGAGACAGCTAGCTAGGGACCTAGCTGGCGGGAGACGCATGTTGGTTGAGGCCCAGGTCCGCCCCGGATTTTAGCGCCATCTTGAGTAAGTAATTTAAATCAAATTAGTTCACCCCTTCCAAGATCAATTATTATAGTTAGCGTGTGCTAACTTGGGTAATTGGTTTTTGAATTCCAAAAATTAATCAGATTGACTTCGACGAAATTTTGTTCCAAAAAGACGGCTGCACAACTTGCCAATTTTTAAAATTTATTTCAAGAACAATTTGGTGACAACTTTTTTTTCAGAGGTGATCCCGCTAACTGGTTCCCTAGATTTTGCGAGTTAACGTGTTTCGATTACTTTTTATGGGGCTATGTTCAGTCATCGGCTTATAATTACTAACCAGCAATCCTGGAAGCATTGGAAGTCATATTCTAGCCCCCATTGATGCCATATTTCCATGTTTACTGGAAAGTTTCGTAGAAAATTGTACTGATTGAATTAACTTTGTAACTCAAGTTAAGGGGACATATTCCGGAAATCATATTTACAAAAAAAAAATATACGGAAAAACACAACGAGATTTTTGGACACACAAATGGAGGTAACAGAGGTATTTCACATTCTTGATGTACAGCTAAAAATATAATCTATTTTACAAAACTCACACATAATTCGATGGCAATAACTGGAAGTACAAGTATAACGTCTGAGGAGGTATTGCAAACGGGTATTTCAACAAAATATTGATTTTAAAAATATCTACACAACGACAAAATAACAACATAAATCATTGAGACACTCAGCGGCGGTGTTCAAGCAATGTAAATTTTCGGTTATAGCATATCAGTATCAAAGTGTTTTTAAGGATTCAATTCGAAAATTATAATACGTCGAGAAAAGTCAAAATTTCATTTACTTTACTATTTGTCTGTATTCATGTTCATTAACGCGTTTAAACGTGTCCAACACATCTTAATTAAAATTGTGTAAAAGACGAAATTAAAAAAATCCTTAAAACGTAACGTAGTTCCAGTAAAGGTAAATAAAACCTCATATGATTGACCTTGAATTCATTTTAATGTGTTGATTTAATTGAAAAATTGGATTAAAACAACCTAATTTTTTCGGATATAATTGTGTGTTAGAAAAGTTAATAAAAATTCACTGTCCTTAAAAATATTGTCATAATTTGTCTTTTATTATTCTTAAAAAAAGAAACTGAACTTTGACACGTGAATTATAGATATAAAAACAACTAGGCTAATGAGGGATGAAAGTGCTTGAGGGTTTCTGCTTCTTTGTTTCAAACTCTTCATTACTTTTTTTTCAGTTTTCCCCAACGTCTCATTGACGTCATCCGTTTTTCATGAAGAGAATTTCTGATTACCGGCGTATTAACGACAACTGGAAGAATTCATTGAGCTTAAATTGTATGCCTAAGGAAAGGTCTTTTTGACTATAAAGCGTGAAATTTCATTGATGATGGCCAATATTATAGGGAATTAATCATAAATATAAAATTGGGCTTTTTTATCGATTGTTTGTGGATACATTGATGACGCTAATAACAGGGTAGGGTTGAATATAGATATAATCTTTATACAAACTTTGATATGCCAAACAAAATTTGAATTTAACGAAAAGTATTAAACATCAGTAGAAAAGTCAAAGAAGATTTGCTTTATAAGTTTTTTATTGTGGTTGCAAGGCTTAAGTTTTGATCGAAGAAATTTAATCATTTATTCTTGACATAGATTCTAAATCTTTGAGGACTCATATGAAATGAACAAAAAGCTATTAGAATTAATTAGCTAACCCCAAAGCAAGTATGATATTATTTAATTTGTTATTTAATAAGGCTCAATTTGTAAAACAAAATAGTCGTTGGTGCGATGTGTGTACATTTTTTGTTAATATTAGAAACCATCAGGGACACACAAATGGCTTTCTTGGATATAAGTACAACATAATGAAGAGGATATTCCAATTCTGAACATAAGGTTACCAACCACTTACAAATTCATAGCTGAGATTATTATTAAAAATGATTTTTATTTTACTTAAAGTTTAAATAATATTATAATTTATACAAAATCACGGTAACTAACCAGAACATTAACCCAAACTTATAGTCATTAATCAAAAAGCACAACCTTAAATCTTTAACTTAAACCAACACATAAGGTACATTAAGCAATCTAAGAAAATTCGAACAGCCTACTAGTAATTATCAAAACATAAAAAAGTGAATATTCGCCTAGGAAATGGACACGGCTTAAAAATACTGTTTTTAGTACTGCCAACGCTATCTTAAGCAGCAATCACAGTTCGATGATAAATGCAAACTAGCGGCTGAACGTTAGAATGTTGCAAGTTAAGCAATGCAACAACCTCATAGAACGCTCGCAAGTGAAGAGGAATACGAAGGGCTCATAATAACAAAGAAACATTTTCACAAACAGAAAAAAGCAGAATGTGAGAAGAACTTGATTTGCGAACTTGAACAAAAGCCGAGAGCAAGGTCCGCACCAGTCGCCAAGATTCTACCAATCCATCCGAAATTTTCCGCAATATACATAACGCTGCACATGTTGCAAGGAAGAAGAGGAAAATCTAATTAGGAGCCCATATGATACCACCACCAAGCATAGAAGACGTTGAGAAGGCTGTTAAAAGGCTCAAAAAATATAAAGCCCCGGGAATCGATCTCACCTTAGCTGAGCTGTTTAAACATGGTGGACCAGCTACACATCGAGCAATTCCTGAAATTATAGTGCTCGTATAAGAATATGAAGAAATGACATAAGGCTGTCGAAAAGGTATTATTACCTTAAGGAAAGCGCTGGAAAAATGTCTAGAATTTAATATTTCAACTTACCATCTGTTAATACTCGTAGAATTTAAGGCCACCTGAGCAATATTACAATTAGATTCCTATCCGGACCAATTATCATCTTATAATGGATTCCAACTTTGGGACGATTTGTCGTGACTCCTCTTCATCCTGGCGTTGGAAAAAGTAATCCTTGACTCTGGCACGTCAACAAGAGGAACCATCGTCACGAGGTCCAGTTAATTATTGGCTTACGTAGACGACATTATCGGGAGAACCGAGCAAGTTGTAAACGATTCCTTCATCCATATCGAACAGGTGCACACAATCTGGGGCTGTACATTGTTGAAGGCAAAACAAAAACTGTGAGAAGAACAATTGGTCAAACAATTAAAGCAGCTGACCATGAATTTGAAGTCGTGCAATCCTTCAATTACCTTGTGTCAATATTATCAGTCGAGAATAACATAAAGGAAGAAATACACAACACAGGCGGTTGCCTACTTCAGTCTGTCAAAGCTTTTGAAATCAAGAAACCTTTTACTATAACTTTTATCTGCATCAATATACAAGACGATGGTTCTGCCAGTACTCACATATGAATCTGAGACCTGGGTGCTTAGTAAAAGGCACTCTGACTTCCTGACTTCCGCGTTCTAGAGGTAGGCCTTGCCAAAAATTGTTGGCCCCTTGTTTGGTTAGGTTAGGTTATGCTAAAGTGGTTGTCCGTGATGGAATAGGACACACTTAGGCCAGTTTAATAGCCCATTGTGATACCACATGAGTGTTGAGGCTTTCTCCTAAGCTCAATGAAACCAGTCTGAGTCCCTTACGAAACGAGACAGGCTATAGAAGAATTCTCCTAGGTAATTCTTGCGTTTTTGAGCTAGAGCAGGGCATGTACAGCGAAGGTGAAGAACTGTTTCCTCTTCTTCCTCGTCCATACAGCTTCTGCAAAAGTCATTTGAGAATACGCCTAGCCGCGTGGCGTGCTTTCCTATTACACAGTGCCCGGTTATCACACCGATTATCGAGCTTATATGCGATCTGCTTAGAGATAGAAAGTACCTTGATAGCTTTAAATCTAGTGTAAGCCAGATGTTTTTAGTGACCTCACAAGTGGTGATGTTATTCCACCTGGTGTTTGCCTTCTTCATAGCGTCCTACATTAGCAATAGTTTACATGCTGGCGATTGGTATGCCAGCTTTTGCCAAACGTGGTAGAATGGGTTGTACTGTACCATTTCTGGCGAGTTCATCTGCCTTACAGTTACCTGGAATGTCTCTATGGCCCGGCACCCAGCAAACGTGAATATTATACACTGTTGTGCCATCTCCATTAGAGATGATTTACAGTTATGTACTGTTAAAGAATTTGTAGAGACAGAGTCCAGAGATTTGATAGCGGCTTGAATATTTGAAAAGATACGTATATCAGATGTTGATATTGCGTTTTCTTTAAGCCACGACAAGACTTCTTTCATCACCAAAAGTTTCGCCTATAATACGCTACAATGATTGGGAAGGCGGAATGAGAGACTTAATTTCAGTCGTTCAGAGTACACACCTCCACCAACCCCTTCTGTGAGAAAGGACGATTCCACTTAAGCTACAATCATGAACTGAAAATCTACCTTCAAGCTGATATTGTGACACAAAAATTAAGCTCGGTAGACTCCGGTGGGCTGGACACCTAGCACGTATGAGTGAAAAGGAACCAACTCGGAATGTCCTTTGTAGTACATTTTATGATAGGCAACAGAGTGGCAGACCATGCATATGCTAGAGAGATGAAGTAGGTAGACCAGGATTCCCGAAGCCTTTGGGTGAGCAACTGGATGGCGTCGACTCACGATCGAAATAAATGGAGAGACTTGTTGTATGAGGCCGGACCAGATTCCTGTTGTCGAGCTGATGATGATGTGCCTGTGGAGTAACCTCCAAGATCTTGCGATATAAAACCGCTGGTTTTATTTGTGTCAGTCGTGGCGGCCACTTACACAAATTATGTTTTAAACAAATTAGCAAACTTTTGTCTTTATAATAAATCTAAATTCTTTGCCATTACATTAAATTATACCTATGCGTTTTATTTTCTTTTAAAAACTACACGTCCAAGAAAAAACAAATTTTTAAGATGCATGAAATTCCATGTAGAGTGACGTGTATACCAACGAGAGAATTAAAAAGTTGAGATTTTATATTTTGGAGCGTAGCTTTTAAGACTTTTATCTATGAAATCTCAATAAGTGAACATTTTTTGTATCATTTTTGTTTAAAAAAAAAATCACTTTTTTAAAAGGAAGTAAATTAAAGAAGACTACTCGTAAGACCTTCTTGTAAGTTATAGTTATAATATAAAATATAATTTGAAATCAACTCATTGAACTTAAAATAATCAATTTCAGCATACCCAAAATATTAATATTACTTGTCCATCTATTGTCTTTAAATAGAACAATATTCCGAAATAATAAACCAAAAAGTCAAATAAATGATCAGAATCACAATTCAATAAATTTTATGACCATCAACAGGAAGTTTTGTGACTTTAAGGAAAAGTTTATTACAATACATGCATAGAATATAAATGTAATAAAACAATCGTATCAGGTCAATATTTATAGCCTGATATCATTTATAAACATCGAGAAGCTAAATAAAAGTCCTTACTTTATAACAAAGTTGAGTTTGGATGAATCATCATCAACTTATTTATGACCAAAATATAATTCTCGTCATTAATATTGTGTATTGAGAATCTGTAAAGAATATAAAAGTCACATAAAAATTGTCTTTACAGAATTGTCTGTTATCTAAATATTAATAAACTTTTTCATTTGACTCATAAAGGCATTCTACGAGCTTCTTTAATTTGTTTGATTTCAATAGTCTCTTAAATTTAAATTTTCATATTTTTTCAGTAAGGAAGAGTTCACATCGATTTTCTTAAGAATAAAAAATGCTTTATGTATATATGCGGCTCCCGATGCAATCAGGGTCTCAACCTGACATAATGCGTTCTTCCATCGTTTGCGGTCCCTTGTAACCTTACTTCAATCTTCGAGACCGAGTGCTCTTGCGCCAATAACCGTCTGATCTTTGTAACGGAGGTTTAGTCTTCCTCGTCGTCTCGAACCTGGGGGCTGGGATTTGAAGGTTTCTTTGCAGGAGCGTTGTTGTTCATTCACCACGATGCATCGCGATGTGACCGAGTCAGTATAGTCGGAGTGTTTTGGTTCTATGATCTTGATGCAGTTGGCTCAGTTCACGACTGAATCTTCTCTGCCGAAGGATCTTTATGTCGTAAGTTCCGATTGTCAATTTCCCTTTTTTACTTATCGTCCAGCTCTCAGCACCGCAGAAGAGAAGAACTGGTAAAATTAGAGTTTGGTATAACTTCTTTCGAGAAAGGAGTTTTGAACCCATTTGTTTGGTCAAACCGAAGTAGCAGAGGTTCGCTAGGGTAATTCTTCTACGGATTTCCACTAAGGTGTCGTTCGTGGAATTGATATTTGTTAAGAGGCAGGTGAACTCCTTGACTACCTCTAAATTACTGCTAGCACGTTCTGTCTTAGGCGATGAACAGATGAAACTTTGTTTGTTGATAGAATATACTTTGTTTTGTCCTCATTCACAGTTTGTAGAACCGGCGCGGCGTGTGTTGGTGGCGGTGCCGGACTCCTCGTGCTACCTGATCTGAGGAACTGCGGAATGCTTTACTTTTTTTAATTATTAAAAAATATAAAAAATATTCGCTTTTTTATAAAAAAAAATGTATTGTCAAAATGAGATTGAAGCTAATATTAAGGAATGTTTTTTTAAATATTTTTCTTTTCACAAGTTACTATTTTTAATAATATTCCCGTTTAAAGATTTACACTTCTTGGCAACTATGAGCCCTAGAAATAAAAATAAATAAGTATGCATTTTATATGAGCATCTTCATAAAAGCATTGCAACAATTTAACGGTTCTCACTTTTTTGTATATTTTTCTATTGTATAATAAAGATTATCATTATCCAATTATACGTGAACATTTCAAGATAAGATATTTTTTGCAGTTTCAACAAAACTATCTTTTAATAATAATTTCCAAACAGCCATTGTTGTGCTGTGCTTTGATATTCCATTTAAATCCTCATTAGCATTATGCAGTTCAGGAAATGAAAATCGATAGAACCCGTTTTCAAAAAACCCACACGTTCCAGATACCTACTCAATAACTTCGACTCGTGCATAATGTATTTGCAATTGAAAAATTCAAACTTTTTTACAGCCGATACGCCATAGCAACCACCATCGACGCCCGCCTTCACCGCCATCAAAAGTACCACAACCACAACAATTTTATCGTTGGCCTTTTTGATGGTTTTCTCAATTTTAAGGGAATAATCAAATATTTTATCAACGACGAAATAAAAATTTCATGTTCATCGTAAAAATAAAAGAAAAAGAAGCGAAAAACCATCATTTTCAGGATGACAATTCGGGAGCAATAATGTTGCCAAAATAAGCCCAGAGTATGTGACATTTTCCTTAAAAGTTATCCTTTTGCAGGACGAGGACGAAGATGACGTTGTCTTGTTGGATGGGGATGTACAATTGTTGGAGTATAAATTGACTGCTTCTGTTTCAATTCAGTTCGAATGGGTTAGGCCTGTGTGAGCATCAAGTCACAATTCGTAATGTACAGTTGTGTTCATATAAATAGGTCAGTGGAATTTCTTTTTTTAGTTAAAAATAAAACACTCCTTTGGGAGCGTTCAAGTATTACGTAACGCAATTTTTGAAGATTGTTGACCCCCTCCTCCCCTTGTAACGCACCGTAACGTTTTTCTGTACTCCCCCTCCCACTCTCTAAACGTTACGTAACACTCAAGTGACCATTTTTACCCTAAAGTCGCAAAAAAGGGATTCCCCGTGAAATATAAACAAAAAGGTTTGCCAACTTGCGAGAACAAATCAAAAATGACGACCAGACTATAATACAATCAAGGGATTCCCCGTAAAACGTAAATGAAAAGGGTTGCCAATTTTGGAGTTTTAATTCCCTAATTTTGTATTTAAAAAAAAAACAATGTTACGTAACGTGTTGTAAGAACAACCCCCTCCGCCCCTGTAACGCATTGTAACGTTTTACGAGACCCCCCTCCCACCAAATTGCGTTACGTATTACTTGAACGCTCCCTTTGGGTTGTAATCAACTTAAAATATCCAAGCTAGGAAAATAAATAAATAAATAAGGTAGCACAACAGTCCCTAGAGAACCAGAGCCTTATAACTAATGAGTAATGACTTACAACGTTCAAATGTTTACATTTTTGTTGAGATTGTATGTATGTATCTAAATTTCACCAATTGGCTTGGTACTTTGGATTCCAATTTTGGGCTCTAATTTTTCGCGATATGTCAAGAAGATATCTAGTGATTTTTCTATTCTCAGCAAGAGTTGTTCTATGCAGCTTAGTTTGTTATAAATCTTCAAAAGTTATTTTTATAATGTTTTAAAGTTTTTGATAGTATTTTCCTCGTAACGAAGCGTTACGTTACACTTCTCATCTATCACCACGAACCTGAGGCAATCAAACAAAACCGATGCAGTAGGCAAAACCATTGCATAAACGATAAACATACAAAAGATGGCCAGGAAATATACATATGGTATAGCTTTTGCCATTCACCTGCTTTCAATTCACAGTGACTTTTCACAAGATATTTCATATAGAAACACAAATTCCTCTTCTTCATTTACCAATACCAAGTTTGAGAACTAATCTTTCGTACATTAAAGGAAAGAATACCCGAGCACAGGTAATATCTTGAATACAGAACCGTCTTGTAGTTTTTGGGTTCCGAAATCCGAAATACCTTCTTCCTTTACCCCCTTTTAATTTGTATTCCATCATCCATTTCTTTTGAGTATAATGACCAAAAATACTCCATTTACCAAGATCGGAATCTTTCGTACGTTTCACTCTCCAAAACCTGTTTGTTTACATTGTTGTATTTGTAATTTTGACAATTAGTCCATGAATAGATGTGAGCACAAACAAAAAAAAAACGATGCCGTGGGCTAGCGGCACTTTGCACAGCAAAAACAAAATGGGGTGTAATAAGTTTTTTTCAGGTTTTTCTTTTTACTTTTTTTCGATGAAAAAGTCAGTTTTAAGCTTTAATTTTGCAGTCATTTTGTTGATAGCAAACCAATGTACATGTTTGTCTTGAAAAAAGCATGTTCAACATCAGTTTATTATAATTAATTCACTAATTTACAGTAATCACTGCGAAATTCTTTAAATTTCATAATAAACCTCGGATTTTTGTATCAAAGATGCGTTCGAAGAACCATCAAGTTAAGGGTGCGAGCGCAATTTTTGTATTAAATTCTAATACATTTTCGTTAACGAACGGCCCAAATATTTTGTTTGCAACTAATTAAAATCTGTATCAATTTAATTAATCCAAGTATATTTATAGTTTGTTTTTAATGATTTAAGCTTGCAACTATTTTTCAATTCCATTATGATTAATAAATATTAAATTAAAAAAAAAAAAGAGTTATAATCGAAAAATATCTTATCCATAACATTCTTGATTGATGGAAGCATACATGTATTTGCTATCAAAAAAAAACTATGCATCAAAGGAACACCAATGTTTTAAAAAAGTAACCAGAACGATTATAGCGAATCTGTTGAAAAAATGCAGAGCAAATAAAATGCAAATTTTGACATATATCACAAAATGAAAACGTCTTAAAATCGTTCTGAATTCATGCACAACTAATTCAATTACATTACATTAATTACATGTTAATCGTCATGAATGTTTATTGTTGACGTACAGAAGTTTTTTTTTTAGTGAGTTTTCACAGTTTAACGCAAAATATAATTTTCATTCATTTCTTAAAAATGTTTAGTTACCAAAGTTCAAGTTTACTTATTATTGTTTGAAGGGTATGTTTAGTAAAAGTGCTGCTTAAAACAAATTAATGAGTTTTACGTACATGTTTTTCTTAATATATAGTAAACACTTCCATAGATTACATTTTATAAATGCAGAACATAGAAGAAAATATACATAAACAATAGTTTTCAGAGCAGAGGTTAGTGTAGAAAAATATTTTTGAGAAAGCCAATAATATTTTAGGTATGTTCATTAAAGAAATTTCCGCTTCGGCTAACCTTCATCAACTTTTTAGAAAAAAAATTAGCATTAATAGCAGCCAATTATTTCATAGCATAATTAATTTTTCAGATTGTAAAATGTCTAGAAATTTTCATACGCTACAAAATTCGTAATTTTATGCGTAAATATAGAAGATAACATTATTTAGTCAAGAAGTATGGATTTTGGCGCGTATACCGGTTTTTTTCTATTGGGTGTTCGGTTTCCCCATACTGGAATAAAAAAAGTTACTTAAATCTATTTATTGCACTCATTTAGTTGGTATTGTGTGTAAACATATTGCCTATTTCTATTCCTTAAAGATGCTTTGCACAAAGCAACTTATTTTTAAAACATGGTTCCCTCAAATTTGTATTCCAAAATCTAACTACAAACAAAAATCTAACTCTAACATAGTCCCTCAAAAAGAAATTTTCAGGAATATTTCTGCAACAAATAAAAATAAAATTTGGTCTTGTAATTATCGAACTGCTTAAATGATGAAAATACTAATCTAATTGAGGAATCTGAACTAGCTAAAGTTGGCAATGGAACTTCACAAGAGTATGCTTCTCGTAGCATTGTCTGTACAAAAAAAATACGGAGGCACCGCCTATTGTTTCCACCTGAACTTCTAACGTCGCCAAAAAAATGCTCTAAGCAAACTACAGCTGAAAAAATTGTCTGTCTTGTTGTTTTACAAAGTATTGAGTTACACTTTTGTCCATTTGCAATAATTATACTTAACCAGTTGCAGCGCATGTTGCGTTCGCAAATAATTTAAGTAAACAAAATAAATAATAATAAACTAATAAATCATTAAATAATATGTATTTGGTCAATTTTATTTTATTTAATACACATTAACAACATTTATTTGGATTGAAATTAAAAAGCTATACAAATCTTCCAATTTAAGACCATGTCAGCACTTCAGATTTTGTTGGTTAGGATTGTTTAGTTTTTGAACGAGGCCATGCAACATTCAAAATGAAGCATTTTGATGGGCCTGAGGACTAAATGTGAGAATGTGTTTGGTTTTTTGCATCATTTCACGCACACTTTCTCACATTTAGTCCTCAGTAGCTTGTAGGCAAACCGAAATGTCAGTCTGAGATTTCGGTCTTGGTAATGGAGTGTTTTTGATAATGACAGGCTAAAGTAAAGACACCCGTTTATTCTCTAGTTTGCTGCTAGGAACAAGGAGCTTCTACTCCAACCGATTATTCTGTGGTTACCTTTTTTCAATGGTACCCGCGAGGCCACGATCATAGCTTATCCTGTAAGCCAAATCACCAATTATTATCTTCTGGCTGTGAGGAGCACGAATGGAATTTAGCTCTATTTTATTTTGCAGTCCACTTCTTCTAAGTGTACGACGGAATGGACAAGATACAACCCTACCAATCATTCTCAAGTTTGCTGCTAGGGATGAGAACGCAATCCCAATCGATTATTCCGTGGTCACTGTCTAAGAGAAACTCGTACAAGCTTAGCGTCGTGGCTAGTGCTATGATCATTCTCTAACCTTTGTTGGGATATGTCTTAATACCGTACAGCCGTAAGTATTCTATTATCCGATTATCTTAATTTTCAACAGGAACGCTACAAAAGTAGAGCAACAGGGACAGCAAACGACGCTATATTTCTTGCCACTCTTTTGACATTTCTCTTCAGTAAGGTTTGCCATTTCATGATGGAACGAAATACGAGCCAACAACAAGTCGAAATTATTAAAATTTATTACAGAAATTCGGAGTCAGTGGCCTCAACGTTAAGAGCACTATGTCCAATTTATGGTCGTCATAATCGTCCAAGGAGATCAACAATTGAGCGTCTAGTGGGAAAATTTGAAACTGCAGTCACAGTACAAAATGTTCCCGTGCTAGTGAGACAAAGAAGTGCCCGTAGTGTCAAGAATATTGCTGCCGCTGAGGCTTCAGTTGCAAAAAGCCCAAATGTGTCTGTCACACGTCGTTTTCAAGCGTTGGGCATCTCTGTGACGTCATTGTGGCGAATTTTGCGAAAAGTACTTGACCTACATCCTTACAAGATTAAATTGACGCAAAAAATGAAGCCGCTTGACCACCAGAAGCGTCGTATATTCGTGAATTGGGCTAAGCAACAACTTAAAAATAATTCGGATCAATGGGAAGAACCCTGGACACCGCCGAGTCTACCTGAGCCTCGTATTAAAATGCTTCAAACCATTTGAGTAATATATTATCATTTTTCATTTAAAATACACCAAAAATTAATACACAAGACATTTTGAAAATATTGCAATGAAAACCGATGATCTAAATAATCAAATACCCTGAAATCAATAAAATGGCTTAAATAGCTTTACACTTGCAGAAATGACAAATAACTGTAAGCAAATGAACTTCCTGCTTCGAATAAGTTGAAGCACAAATATTTAAAAAAAATATTTTTTTTTATGTTTTGTGGCTTAATTACATGACCATAACTGTTCGTAGGTTTATATAAGCGTACATGCGATTTTTGTCAATTGAAGAAATGTGTTTGTGGCTGTTGCTGTTTTATATTTTGTTGTATTAAATGGAAATAACAAATTATTGGGATATCTTCCTTTTCAATAGTTTCAAATAGAAGCGTTTTTATTCAAAGTGAATAAACTGTTTTTATGTCACCAAGCTTTTTTATTATTTGTTGGTTTTCATTTTTCTTGCGAAAAAAATGGGCTAGAAAAACAGGAAAAGAATAAAAATAATATTTCACTTTGAAAACTTTAAAATTCACATGAAATTTTATAAAAAAAAAGGCTGGGATGCAACCCACACTGATAACTTCCCATCCCGTCTGTCGATTTGTCTTGCTTAGGTTGTCTATATGTATCAATTTTTACCAAATTTGCGTACTGTTTTTTGTAGATTTTATATATTGTATATTTTTATAAAAAAAAATTACTGAATATCGAAAACAATATTTTCTGTGCAATAAAATAAATTTGAAGCCAATATTTGTAATTTTTGAAAAGCTATTTGAGTCGAAAGTAAATTTTTAACAAGTTTTAGTATTGCTTTTTTTAGGTTTTTTTTTTGTAAAAAAAACTGTCAATTCAATTTTTTTCAAAATTTTACTGAATGTTGAAAACAATATTTTTTGAAAGATAAAAGTAGTTTAAAGCCAATATCTCAAAGTTTTGAAAAGATATTTGAGTCAAAAATCAATTTTTACCAACTTTTATTAATTTTTTTAGGTTTTTATGTTTTGTAAAAAAAAACTGTCAAATCGATTTTTCTCAAAATTTTATCAGATGTCAAAAACATTATTCTTCGTTGCACAAAATTGTTTTGGAGATGAAATCCTATTTTAGTCGTAAAATTTTCGAGGTGACAATTTTTTTTTTCAGTTTTTTTGATTTATAAAAAAACAATTGAATTTTTTTCCAAAAATATAATTGTTTTGTATCACGTTACAATATATAATATAAAATTTAATTTAAGTCTTTAGCGTCATTGGTTCATGAGATATTTAGGTTTAACCAAAATGTTCACCTTTTTTTTAAACTGCCATGGTAAAAAAACCACCCACGCAATTTTCTTGAGAGCCCTTTCTGCATCTTTCTGCCTTATTATCTGTATAGCAAAATTTATTTGAAGTCGATATCTCTTCTGGTTCTTGAGCTATGGACGACGAAAAAAACGTCGCGAACGTACGAACGTACGGACGTACGGACGTACGAACGTACATACACACGCACGCACAGACATCTTTCTAAAAATCTTTTATTTCGTTTTTGGGGACCTTGAAACGTCGAGAAATGTGAACATTTTCAACTCGACAAATCGGACCCATTACAATAACTTCCTATGGGAAGTTAATAAATAAATAAGTGCTAAAAACATAATGAACACACCTGCGAAGACTTTTAAAAACATCCATAACTCACACTATTACAAGTTGCAAAGAAAGTCTCGAGTCGGCTGGGATTGTAAATTGAGCTCCTAAAAAGGTCTTTTAAAATTCATTGTATTCAAGAACACTAATACCCATTTATTACCAAAGACATTAAAAATTAAAATTTCAAAATTTTGATATCATAACTTTATTAAAAAGGGTCAAAGGAATATAAAAATATTTTTTTTTAATTTTTTTAAAAAGTTGGAAGTGTGGTTTTTAAGCTGTACCCAAGCGGGTACAATGGGAACATATGGTTGCTAATTATGTGTATGAAAAATCTTTGAGCATTTTTTTTCGGCACACAGAACTATGTCGCAGAACTCGATAACTTATCTGATTCGCATGTGGCATACTCTGCATCTAAGAGAATTTTCAATTCTCTTTGGAAAATGGTGACCTTCAGATAAAGCAACACTCGTAGATATGGAACGTTTTGATTTTGAAGGTTGGAGAGTTTTATACCTTCTAAGATAATGTCGAGCAATACCTCTTTGAAACGATAGCAAGTCATTTTCGAAATCATCTGCGACTTTATATGTATAGTTTGCAAGCGTTCACCAAAGAAGAGCTAAGCATTCACGTAGAAAGCGGCCACCACCACTTTTTGCATCAAATCTTGATTTTATACACATTGAGGCACTGATCGTGTAGGTAAGTCAACGAGACCCATATTTCGACTGAAGATTTGTTGGCCAAAGCACATTTGAGCCGTTTATTTTGAAAGTGGCATAAGTCACTTTTTTTTAAGTCGAGATATTTAAGATATTTGTTATACCGTTAATTACCAATATTTCCCTCGAAGAAATCTCAATAGTTCTCAACTTATTGAGTGTAATTTTTTTCAAAATGAAAAGATACCGTTCAATTGTATTTAGTGTTGCCATTAACTCGATTTTTTTTGAAAAAGTGACTTATGCCACTTTCAAAATAAACGGCTCATTTCGTATTCATCTTGTTTACCACAAAATTATTAGAACGGTTCATCGACATATCAATACTTCTTTTAGACCAGCGTGGTTGGCTATGAGATTGCCCAGATAATGAGGCTCTTTGTTTAAACCGAAGTTAAAACCTCGCATGGGAATGCGGAAAACCTCAACGTCGAACCGATGCTTGTTTTTAAGAAAGAAAACTAAAACTATTTTGTTTGGGAAAAAGCATTTGCAAAAAACCCAATTTATTAAACACTATCGTGAACACTTTCCAACTGGCCAACTGGCCATTTACAGAGCTGAATGAAGACTAAATATATATTGACGTGACAACGTCTTAAATTAGGTTGCGGCTGGGAGTCACTTATGAAAAAGTGTAACGCCCGGTAACGTAACGATGAGTCACCGAACGAGAGAGAGGCCCGCCGAATGCCTTGCGTCTCTCTCCCACTCAACTATGATCGGTCTGCCGCGCGCGCAGCACTAGAGAATTAGGCGCATTGAATCGGCGCATGCTTGTGTCTCTGTCTTTGTCTTTCTCGAACGTTCTTGGCGTTGGAAAAACAAGAAAGCGTCATAATACAAGTTCACACGTGTGGTTAAAGTATCGGCAGCTGTGTCTGTAGTGAAAATGTGGAGTGCTTAGATTCGTCATTTACAACAACTACAACAATAAAGGTAAATAATTGTACACTGATATTTCATTATCGTAAACTATGATTGATTGATTAATTGTTAGATTGACACAAAAGTTGAGAAACTGAGTTTATAGGTTATGTCATACTATTGATAAATGTTGATAGTGTTAAGTAAATTATTAGTTTAAAAAATTTGTGCAATTCTTATTTTCATTCAATTCCTTGTTCCTATTGTGCAATTTAATTATATTCATATCAATAAATATTCTACCGAGAAAAAGACGTTGTCACGTAAAATCTTCGCCCGTAAAACCGACTTTACAGGCAACCATTTTTTTTCTAAGAACGAAGAATGCATGTTCTTTTGTATGCTCTTTCGTATAATACATAATAAGAATATATGATGTTGAAGTGCAGGTTTAGCTGGCGGTTGCTGGCTGTAGTGGTGTTAAACTCGTACGCTCGCATTCGATACACTCTTATCACTAATAAAGGAACTTCGTCCTCTCTATCAAAATCCTCGTTCCTAACAGAAGTTCAATGTTACCAGGAACATCATTGGGTATGTGATCTGTATCCAAATTTTCTGTGTCTATTTCATCCTCGTCTGTATTGAAATCTGCATCTGGTGGTATAAATGCTATGTCAAACACAGCGTTTCGATCATTTTCTTCGATTGCATTTATTGCATATTGAAGATTACCGAATCTTCTTCCATAAAATGATGATCTTGAGTATGCTTTGAATATATCTAATATATATATATATATATATATATATATATATATATATATATATAAAATTCTCCTGTCACAGTGTTAGTCTGTTAGTTGCCATACTCCTCTGAAATGGCTTAACCAATTTCATTAAAATTTTGCATATACATTCGGTAGGTCTGAGAATAGGTTTTATATATTTTTTTATATTCCCAAGTGCTATGGTTTAATTGCATCACATCAACATCGTACACGGTGCAACGATCTTACGATAGTATGCAGTGACGCTATGTACAATGAAGCATGGATTGCTATTGAGGATCTTTGCATTATCATTGCCAACTTACCACGCAGACATTTCGGTATGCATTCACCAAATCAAAATGCATCTGATTTAATAAACACTGAATTAAATCGTGAACTACAATACAATACTGTAGAAATGGCAGCGATTGTCGCTCGCAATGTCCCACTAATGAATGAAGAACAAAGAACCATTTATGACAACATCATTCTCGAAGTTTCGGCAGGACATGGTGAATTCTTTCTTTTTTTTTTGAATGCACCAGGTGGAAATGGAAAAACATTCCTTATTTCGCTAAATAAGAAATACGATCAAATAATGGTATCGCATTGGCTGTTGCATCTTCTGATATTGCGGCAACTTTATTGGATGGAGGCAGAACAGCTCATTCAGTATTTAAACTGCCACTAAATATTCAAAATAACCCAGACGCGGTGTGCAATATATAAAACAATCATCCATGGCCACAGTGCTCAAACAGTGTAAAATTATCATCTAGGATGAATGCACTATGGCACAGAAACATTCGCTGGAGGCGTTGAACAGGACATTGAAAGATATAAAAAACAACGACAGACTATTTGGCGTCACTCTGCTTAAATCATCACCACTGTGGCGTAATGTTGGAAAAGTACAACTGAAAGTAAATATTCGTGTTCAAATACTTCAGGATCCATCCGCTGAAACATTCTCAAAACAACTGTTGGATATAGTGGATGGAAAAGTTACTACAGATGAAACTGGATGCATAAAATTACCGGTCGATTTCTGCACAATTATTGATTCACAAGATGCTTTCATTGACCAGATATTTCCTGATGTACACAGACAATATACAAATCATGAATAGATGGCAGAAAGAGCAATTTTAGCAGCAAAAAATGTGGATATCAACGAATCAAATCTCAAGATACAACATTTGTTACCAGGAGGCTTGGGATCATACAAATCTATTGATACAGTTTGTGATGCTAACGAAGCTGTAAATTATCCAACTGAGTTTTTGAACTCATTGGATTTATCAGGCAAGCCACCGCATAATTTACAACTGAAGGTTGGATCTCCGGTAATTTTGCTTCGTAATTTGAACCCAACACGGTTGTGCAACAGCATGAGATTAGTAATTAAAAAATTAATGAAAAATTCTATGGAAGCCATAATTCTAAATGGCAAATTCCGAGGTGAAAATATATTATTACCGCGAATCCATATTATACCCACAGATGTGCCAATTCAATTCAAAAGCCTTCAATTAGATTGGCATTTGCAATGACTATCAATAAGTCTCAAGGCCAAACGATGTCTGTCTGCAGCTTAGATTTGAGCACTTCATGTTTTTTCACACGTGGCGTGCTATCGAGTGGGAAAAACATCCAGTTTGTTTGTATTGGGGAAAGATGGGATCACAAAAAATATTGTACACTCTGTTGCATTAAGGGATTGATATTGTTTTTTTGGAGTTAAGTCATAATTAGCGATATGTTTATAATTTTAAAGAATTAATTTTAATAAATTAAAAAAATATCTTTAGTGATTTGTTATTTTAATATTTTGTCACTGTTTACAGTACTCTACACCTCTCCACTTATATATCACATCCTTACACACTTACAATAAGTTATTTATTTCTATCAAAATATTCTCTAGAAATTATTTATATGACAAAACAACGTTTGTCGGGTCAGCTAGTCATTCTATAATAAAAAGTTGTCACTTTTTCCCATTGTACCCAAGCGGGTACACCAAACTTTACGCGTACTTACCTAGCGTAAAAATAAATGAGCACTTGATTTTTCACTTTTATCTGATTTTATTATAAAATTTTGGACTAGTTCCAAAAAAATAATAGGAAAATTGATAAAACGAATAATTTTTCTATTGCAAAATACAGGCCAACCTCTGAAAAACCGAGAATATCGCAATTGCACCTGACGCGGAGTAATAAAAAAGACTACCGTTTTAGTTTGTTTACAATAAATTGCACTTCTACTTTTTGAAAACGGGAGCGGGTCGAAATGCTGTATTTTAAAATACTGTATGGTTAAAATTATGTATCATACTGTATGATACTGTATAATTATTCATAATACTGTATGGCTAATATACTGTATCTCAAAATGATGTGTTGTCAAAATACTGTATCTGATAATACTGTATCTCAAAATTCTTCTTCTCAAAATGCTGTATGAGCAAAACATTATCTAAAAATACTGTATTTTTGCAAAATTCCGCTCTTCCATTATAGAGAACAACAAAAACAGAACTCGATTTATGTATGTATGTAAATTATATTATTTATTGAAACTCCAATTTCACTTAATTCTTAAATTTGCATTAGCTTTTAAATATTAACGAAATGAACGAACACGTGGAAGTTTTGACAGATCAATAAGTTCGGTGTAATTGTTTATGGAATTGTTGATTGTGGTAACAACAATTAATATACAACTGTGAGAGAAATAACAATTAATGAGAAGAAAATGGGAAAATAAGACGAAGATACCATTTATTTGTTTTTTTTTTTTATTAATTCAAAGACTTATGAATTATCATATGTTATTGTTCAAGGGATGTATATTAGAACATTATGCCAATGAAAAAATATTATCATGTATTCTTTATAAAAGTAATCTGTTTTTAAAATTCTGTATTTCAACATGCTGTAAATAGGCTGATAAATACAAATCGTTTTGATAATGTAAAAAAGTTCGCACTTTTTTACATTATATTTGTATTTTGTACATACAGTATTTTGAAATACAGTATTTTGAGATACAGTATTTTAAATACAGTATTATGATCCATACAGGATTTCGAACCCAACCCGTTGAAAACATGAAACATGAAAACAACGAACAAAAAAAAAATTTAATTTTATTAAAACAAATTTGAAGAAGGACAACTGTAAATCAATAATGTTGTTGAATTTTCTGTACAGTGGTAGTAAATGGGTTAAAGTTACCATAATTTGGTTCATTTCCATGGAATCTTTTTTAATTAACCTTCATTGAGACTTGCATGAAATTCCAAATTCAACTACATACTCGTACTTAAACAAAAAAAAAATGTTTTACTTAATATTCAAATGTTAGCTTCTTATTAAATTACGGTACTTCCATAACTCTCACATCCAAAAAGAGCAAAAACCAAAAGATTTCAGCATCTAATAAACGAAAAAAAAAGGAAAAAAATAATCTGCCCCAAAATTAAAGGAAAGAATTTCAGAAAAATGTGATTTGAATTGTCAATACCACGCGTGCACTCATTCAACTAAGTTTAAGTGCGAAAGCTTTAACCAACCAAAGCCTCCTATAGCACTCTCACTTTCTTTCAATTCGAATAAGCCATCGCATATCTATAGCAAGCAATATTCACCTCTTTCAATATTGCTTTAAGAATATTTTATTAAGATTTTCTTTTTCCTCCCTATGCTTGAAAACTTGAACGGCATAACAATTTAGAACATCCCTTCGTTTTTGGTCTCCATCAGGATACAGGATAGACGAATGTACGGCTACGGGTCGAATAAATAAACCACAACACACAACATTCCATTTAAAGTTTTATCATTACTCCGTACAGCTACAGCTAAAGCTGCTGTATGTTCTGGAGTGTGATTAAATTTATTAAGTGCACCCGGGCGTATGTGAACTATTTTTTAGCTGTTGTTCACTTTGTGTTGCGTTGCTTTGTAATTCCAAGTAGAATTTATGTTTTACTGAATTTCATTTAAATTCGAGTACATTTTTGAGAATTCAACGTAAGTCGATGATGCTTATTATTCTCCAAGGAAACAAATGTATTTCGTTTGAATTTTAACGACTTATAGATTTTGAATTGAGATCAAAAATATATAAAATTTTTCATTCATATGTAAGAAAATATTCCCATTGTTATGAGGGGGAACAAATATTGTTGGTGTTTTTTTGTATCTGGATTGTAAATTATCTTTAAATTCTCAGCACATAAAAATAAATGAGAAATTGTGAAAAGTTCAATCGACAAACTCCTTTTTGCCAGTATGACTTGTAAAAAACATCAACATCACCATTGACAGGTCATCTGCTGTCAATGAATGAGAGTTGATGTACTTTTACGTGCACCCTTGGGTCTCCTACAATATTACATCAATCTATCAACATCTGGAGAACCATTTATCTACATGTTGTTGTAGTGTAGGGGTAGGTTATACAGTTATACACCCTTGGTTCGCAGCTCCAAACTCACAGAACTATAGCTCTCCAAAACACGCACAGGACACGGTATATAAAATTCCCATTCAATTCACAGACAATACCGTCAGTAGGTATCGTCGTGTCGTATTATCAGAGACTGTATGATGGTTATTGAAAGAAAGATATTTGAAAACTATCTGACATGGCGCAAAAAAGAAATATACCATGCTTCTACTCGTACATGAAGGTCCTGGTGGGGTCAATCCATCAAATTCCAATTGGACCGTAGTTCGGTTCTTGAATGAAAAGTGATTCGAATCAAGATAGGAATGGAGTCCAATCAATAAAAGTGTGTCGTAAAGTTGTTAAAAATAGATTTTTTAAATGTGAGAATCAGGGGGGTGTTAGGGGGAGGGTGAAATTTGACAAAAAAACCGAACAAAATACCAAAAGAATGATACATTCTTGCAACGAAGAAGGACCAAATGAAAGTGAAAAGGGTTGTTGAATGTTTGAATTCCAGAAAGGATATCAATAAATTCAGTTTTTCTTTCTTTTCTCTCCCCCCTCTCTCTCTCTGTAAAAAGCTTCTAACATTTGGTGCTAAAATGAAGAAGAAAAAAATACAAAAACCAAAGACAATTTCTTTTATGCTGAATTTTGTAATCCCACCCTTGGGGGGTAAGTAGGTAGGTTGGTACAGGCTATCACAAAAAACATATTCTTTACCTTAACACCTACTCCATTAAAACAAGCCCTCTCCCAAGCCTCCAGGGTTTTCGTTTAGCTTCGGTATTTTTTTCTTTTTCTAGGTGAGTGGAATGACAAATAGTTTTGCTGACATGAAGTGATTTAGTACGTTTCCATTATCCGAGCATGCAAGTTTAGAATACATAAAACTTTTACCTTTAGGTTCTTTTTTTTTAACACAAAAAAAAGGAAAAAATATTACCAAAAAGTACAAAAAATGTCCTGAATGATAAAACTATCTTCTTAACAGAAACATGAATATAAAGAAAGAACAGTTACAACACGCTAAAGGCTCACAAAAGGTTGTTTTTGAGTTTTGTTTTTATTAACATTTTGAATGGAGGAAAATTCTGAATGGATTTTCAATGAACCTAGATGGCCCCAAATGATATTTATGTTATCGGAGTCCTGACACAAGCATAAGCCAAAGAGCTAAAGGCCAGAGAAACTAGATCTTTTTTTTTGATTTTAGTTATGTTTAAGGGAAAAAGTTTGTTAAATTAACCCACAGTCCACCCATTATCTACGTAGAAATAACTGAGTTACTTAGACTCGTTTATAATATTGAAATGGATACTTTTTTTTTTTGGGAAACAGGGTAAGTGAATTAATATTTACTTTTTGAAAGTTAAGAGAGAGAGAGCTTAAGAATTAGATTTAAAATAATTTTTGGGACCGAAGTTAGGCTATTTAATTTAAAAGTTTAAAGATCTATTTGTAGTAAAGGGACAATAGACTTCCATTTCCTTTTCCAATCCAGTTCTAACAACCTCTTAAGAAGTCATATGCTGCGTGAATTAAGCATTAAAAACCAGTGGCAACATTGCCTTGCAGCCATCAGAGATGCCCTCTCTGCTAGTGCTAGGTTTCATACGGTCACCACAGCGAAACCCCTGGTTTGACGACGAATGCCGGCAAACGCACGCAGCTATGCAACAGACATACAAAACGGCGGCGGCGCTGCACAGAAGGACCAGAGTTACTTGCGAGCTCTACGAGCAGAAGAGGAAATGGAAAAAAAGGGAGCATGAGAAGAACGCGATGGAGGAGATAGAGGGACATCACAGCAGGAATGAGGTTCGTAAATTTTACCAAAAGGTAAACAAAAACCTCCCAAGGGTACCAGCCACGAACCGAAGCCTGTGAGGACAATCAGGGGAACATCGTAGTAGAACCGTAGTAGAAACACAGTCTATGTTGAGAATAAGGCAAAACCACTTCTCCAAACTATATAACGGCGATGACGAAACGAATTCCGCTGTAAGGGAGATAGAACATAGAACCACTCAACCTAGGCGACGCAGATCAACAATTTCGCCTACGCGACATCAACAAAGTGAAGATAGCTATATCTAAACTGAAGTCAAACAAAGCTGCTGGAGCTGACTAATTATTCAAAGCAGCATGCGAAAACTCATACTCCCTTCTTATTTGTTTGAACTGTTCATTTAAATGAATTGAAGATTTTTTAATTTTATTAAGTTTATTCATGACATTTTTCAGTCTTGATATACTTTTGTTGAACCAAATAGGTTTATTTGAATTTTTAAATAAAGTTTTTTTAGGAACGTAAGAAGAAACCGCTGAATCTAAAATGTTCCGAAACAGAGTAAAAGCTTGTTTATTATCTTTACTGCTTAAGATTTGTTGCCAATCTACTGTGTTTAAATAAGTTTTTATGGAATCATAATCAGCTTTTTTAAAATCATACAATTGTGAATTATTTTTAGATTTAGATTCATTTAAAACTGAAAAATTAAAAATTATTTCAACTGCATTGTGATGAATGCTATTTTCTAACATTTTATAAGATGGTTCATTACATTGAGTTTCAAGGCAATTATCAATAAAAATTAAATCCAAAATACGACCAATAGAATTAGGAATATTGTTAATTTGATACATATGTATGTATTTTAGGCTGATAAACTATCAATAACATTATATTCATAATCTTTGACAACATTATAAGGAAATAATTGCTTTTCATCATCTGAGAATTTCCAATTAATATTAGGCAAGTTAAAATCACCAACAATTACAAAATAACAATTTTCATCTTTATCATTAGCAATTTCTACAATATTTTTAATGTGAGACTCATACAAAAGATTTTGAGATGAAGGTGGGATATATGATACGAAAATATATAAATGAATACATTTAAAAGATTGGATAAATAAATCTACACAAACACAAATCTGATCAATTTCGAAAGAATTATAAGGTAGTCTAATTTCTCTACATGTAAAATTTGATTGAACAGCCAACAAAACTCCTCCTCCTCTAGTTTGACCAGTTTGACGATCTTTGCGAAAGACGTTGTAATCGGAAGGGAAATATTCACGATTCAAAAAGTTCTCATTTAACCAAGTTTCAGTTAAAGCTATAATGTCGTATGGACAGTCCTGGGCAGCAATAAAGAAATCATGCGATTTGGTTCTCATACCGCTCGCATTATGATAAAAGATGGAAAAATACTTGTTGAGGCTAAAAATTTGAAGATCATTCATTATGTTGACGTTTGATTTTGTTTTTCGCCTAGTCCGTTTTTTGTATGGTTCAAAAACTGCTTAACTTGTACTCCAGTTGGCCATAAAGATGATTGAAGAACAGCATCGAAATATCTCGAAGGTACACCAAGTTTAAAATTTATGAAACGCAGTTGAGAAATATCTGCATCTTTCTTCACCAATAGCTTTTCAAAAACTAAAAATATTGGCTTCAAACTTATTTTATTTCACAGAAAATATTGTTTTTTATATTCAGTAATTTTTTTATAAAAATCCAACAGTCCGTTTTTTTCGTAAAAAAAAATAAAATCTACAAAAAATAGAACGCAAATTTGGTAAGAATTGATACATTTAGACAAACTTTTAAGCAAGACAAATCGATAGACGGGATGGGAAGTTATCAGTGTGGGTCGCATCCCAGCCTCTTTTTTATAACAGCGTCAGCGTCAGAAGGGAGACCCTCTAAATTGCGCCAACTACAGAGGCATCAGTCTCCTGAACATTGCATTTAAGATCCTTTCTGCCGTATTATGTGAACGTCTGAAGCCATTAACCAAATATCTATAGGGAAGAGCTCTACAGAGCAATGTCTAGTTTTGGCATCCCTGTCAAACTTATCCGTTTGAGCAGAATGACGATGGAGAATTCACGCTGCTCTATCATTGTCGGAAAAGATCTCACCGATGCATTTGATGTCAAAAAAGGTTTTAGACCACTGTCATGCGACTTCTTCATCATCGTTCCCTAAAGAAAGTGGGCTGAAAGTGCGCACAACGATCCAACTAAACAGTTTGGTTGGTGAACAGGGCGAATACTATCCAACAGCCGGAAGACTATTCTCGAACTAGTTTGTAACTGACTGTTGAAGCGGAACTTTTCGACAGAACTTTCTACAATCAACAATTGTGATTTGGGCGACGCCATATTCAAAATACATGCACACGACGCCAAATCACAGAGCGAACTGAACTATCGGCCGACTAAACAATCGTCATGTATGCGCAGGGGTGTATGCGCCAATACTGATTAAACAGTCGGCCGATAGTTGGCCGACAGATTAGTTTGAATGTAATTGAGTAGCCCATCGAACTTTTTTATAGGCCGAATCGCTGTAGTGTGCGCATATGCATTCCTCTCCATACTGATTAAGAAGCCGATCAAACTATCGGCCGATAAAAAGTCTGCAGTCTGCAGGGGCGCTTATACTCGGATATACGCCGCCGATGATATTGACATAATTGGAAGATCAAAGCGTGATGTCAGTGGAGCATTTTTGAGTATTGCGACGGAAGCGAAGAAAATGGTGGTTTGGTGGTCAATGAGGGTAAGACCAAGTATATGCTGTCATCAAAAAAGGATATTGAACAACAACGTCTTGGACAAAACGTGACCATAGACAGCTATAATTTTGAGGCAGTTGAGGACTTTGTCTACCTAGGCACCGCTTTAAAATTTAGACAACGACACCAGCGCTGAAATCAAACGAAGAATAACTCTTGCAAATCGCTGATTCTTTAGACTTAGAAGACAATAGATGCTCTCTCGAGCATCATATCATCTATAAGACACTCATCATCCCGGTTCTCTTTTATGGCGCTGAGGCCTGGACCCTGTTAAAGAAAGATTAGAGTGTCTTAGGATGCTTTGAGAGAAAAATTCATCGGGTGATTTTTGATCCCGTCTGCATAGATAAAAAATGGAGGAGAACATACAACGACGAACTAACCTGGTTAATAGAATTGATGGTTGGGTCACGTAGAGCCAATAGACATCAACGCTCCAGCCCGGAAGGTCTTCGAATCCAAACCCGAGGGACCGGCGCAGTAGAGGAAGACCGCGACTCAGGTGGCACACGCAGGTGGGTGAAGACCTCAACCAACTTGGCGTGCGAAACTGGAGACAGCTAGCTAGGGACCGAGCTGGCTGGAGACGCATGTTGGTTGAAGCTCAGGTCCGCCCGGACTGTAGCGCCACCTTAAGTAAGTAATTTAAAAAAAGGTGCAGAAAAAGCGAAAGATTCAAGTTAATACTTAAGGTCATATCTACTACTTCAAAAAGAAGCATATTGTAATTTAGGCGATAGAAAAATGTCTAGGTAGCGGAGCATGAATTTAAAGTAGTGCAATCCTTCAAAACATAGATACAAAAATACGCTGGCGGCCTAATTCAGTCTGTTAAAGCTTTTTAAATCCAGAAACCTTACCTGAACATCTAAGCTACTGCTGTAAAGGACGATGATTCTGCCAGTACTCACATTTGGATTCGAGACCTGGTGGCTTAGTAAAAGGCCTCCTTTGTAGTACATTGTATGGTAAGCGACAGCGTGAGAAACCATGATAACACTGGAGAGATGGCATAACAAAAGGCGGCGCCTTGGGGCCAGAATCGGATGCCATCATGATAATGATGGGCAAATATAGGACCTAACTATTGAGAAAGTGAGAGCGTTTTGTGAGTGGAGACATCATTGGGTGACATTTTTTGAATATTACATAATTAAGCAACGGGAGAATATTCATAAGTTCCTCGTAACCTTCAAGACATGTTTGTACCTATAGTTCTTGTTATTTGTATCAGGCAAGACCCCATTGCGCTACTCTCAAACAACCTTTGACAGGTAAACCACAGTAGATAAAGAAACCTGGAAGTGAAGCTGAACGCTCCAGAGTTCCAGCCATTTTAAAAACAACAACAGTTTTATCAAATGGACAAACCAATGAGTTAAAACACAGGTGTTTCTAGTAATAGCAGTTTTTAAAGCAAGAGCTGCTTAGTAGAAACTAATAACAGGAGCTTCTGAGCTTTAAAAGTTGATTATGGCCATATAGTGTGCAATAACATTTTGTTTTGTTAGCTGTATGACAAGTGGCACCGTCCTGTTGAAACCACATATGGTTCACATCCATATCTTCCAATTTGGGTTATAAAAATTTCGGTATTATCTTACGATAGTGAACACCATTCACAGTAACTGCCTGTATTGGGCTTATTTTGGAAAAAATATGGCTTCGTGATGCCGCAAGCCCATTTACCGCATCAAACAGTCACTCTTAAATTCTTATTCGCCCAAGTGCGGCAATTCTGCTTATTGACGAATCCACTAATAGTGGCTATACACGTCCCGATATAACCTTTGCATTTGGGTGTGCCAGTCACCACCGGATAATTCAAGCTCACATCATGTTATCATGATCAAGGCTAATGCATACACAAGCAGTGGCTCGCAGCTTATTTGATAAAACTTAACAAAATCCGTAAAATCTCCAAGGTTAAAAGGTGTTTTTACAAAATTTCAATATGCATACGCTTTTTATTCTTAGAGAAAGAAAATACAAAAATAAATAAGCTATTTATTAAATTAGTTACTCTTTTCTTAGTTCCAAGAACACCACATTAAAATTCTTCCAATTTTGAAAGATATAAACAAATAAATTGGGTGGCGCAACAGTCCGTTGAGAACTAGGGCCTAGTGAGCTACTTTTGGAGAATTTGTCAATTTCTCGCGAAAGGCAGTACCCATGAAAAAAAACTTTAGATGGCACAGGCAGGAAACGAACCCAAGACATCTGACATGACAGTCCACGCACTTTTTTTCAATATCCTTTTTTATTTTTACTTAAAAACTACTTAAAATTAGGTCGTTAAATAAAAATTAAAACTAACTTAAACTATTCTACCTATAAACTACTTAAAACTAGAACAACGACAACAGAAAATCTAACTATCTAACATTTTTTGTTTTTCATTTTTAATTTTTTATTTTCCTTTTTTTTCCTTATTACATGTTTTTTTTTATTATTTTTTTTTATTATTTTTTTTGTAATTATTTTTTTTTTGTGCCACCATGCTTATTCTACTTAAAACTAAACCCTAAAATTATAAAACAAGTATGTAAGCCGGGCAAGGCTTAAAACCCCATCCCGACTACCCACTATCAAGTGCCGATTGAAGCCACCAAAACTGGTTCTCCTGCTTCACCCTATCAGTTCGGTCCCGTTCGGACACAGCCCTACTGAACCGAAGGAGCTCTGCTCCGCCTTGTGCCATGACGTCCCGATTGTACAGGAGTCGCCTATCCACGGTTCGTCGTCTGACGTGGTAGATTAGCGGAACTGCCAATCTATCCTGTATCAGACCGCATCTGTCTAAAAAGAGGAATGCCTCTGGTGGAATAAAGCCGCTCAAGCGTGCACTCTCAAAATACTCGTCGTTCGGATAGATCGCCCTGAAAATTAAATTGTTGGTCGAGGACATAGGTCTTGCAATGTGACCTCGAACGAGTTTTATCACGAAATTGTCAATTCTGTTGATTCGAGCCCCGTTGTATAGGACCTCGTTGGAATAGTAATGCACGTAAGAAGATTCGGCTGTTCGATATAAGCCGGTACAGCGTCGTAAACACTGCCGCTCAAACACCCGAAACTTCACCATCTAGAAAGGGGCAACGTTGAACCACAGAGGACAACCATGTAGCAAATTACCTTCACTCTGGGGTCAAGCCGAATGCTGTCAGAGCGAAGGCTTCTCTGGCCCTGGTCAGAGCAGCATTTATATGTCTGTCGAAATATAAATATTGATCTAACCAGATGCCGAGGTACTTCACTAAACTTTTGCTCGCTAATGGCTGCCCGTGAAGATCAACGACGACCATCTTGCGCCAATTCTTGCACGTATCCCTCGTGGCCCTAGCCAACGGAGTCCGGAACAGATTTGTCTCCGACTTCTGGACATTTATTTTCAGTTTCCAGTCGTCGCAATATCACTGAATGTTGTCGAAATCTCGCTGCAAGAGAATTCCAATAACCTCAACTTTCGGGCCGTTCTGTGCGCAATTAGATCGTCGGCGTACGTAATTGCCTTTGTGAGACTACCTATCAGATCGCCGCTGGTGTAAATGCTGAAGAGAATCGGCGAATTCACCGCTCCCTGTTGAAGACCATTGTTAATTTGGAATGTTGTGTTAGAAGTTACATTAACACTTTTGACAACAAACTTTCTACCGTTAAGCATATCATAAAGTATATACAACAATGGCTTGCTTATGCCAAGCCTGCTCAGTTTTATGTAAAGACCCTCTATCCATACGGTGTCAAAGGCCTTTTCCAAATCAACCAGAACTGCACCTGTGCATTGTTGTTTTGTTTTATTCCATTGGATATCAGAAACGAGTTTAGACGCAGCATGAATTGTGTCATGACCCGCCTTGAACCCGAACTGTTTATCCGGAATTATTTTGTTGTCCGCAGCCCACTTAGTCAGAGCCCTATTGATGATCTTTTCGAAAACTTTGCTGATGCTCGGAAGAAGACTTATCGACCGAAGATTTGACGGGTTGGAGTTGTCCTTTCCCTTTTTCGGGAGAGGATGAACAACAGCAGTCTTCCAATGCACTGGATAATATGCATTATTCAGTGCATTATTGAAGAGTGTGGTGTAAATGTCTTAGTACAACGTTGGATATACCATCGACACCTGCTGACTTTTTATTTTTCATTGAGTTAAAGATGAGCTGAAGCTCAACCTTCGTCACTAACAAGGGACTTTTTCCCGTTTGCTCGGCGATTATGGCATTTTCCAAGGAATCGTCATTGAACCGCATGAAACCGCGGTTCTCAGATCGCCAATGTGTTATATCATTTCGAAGGTAATAGTGATTAAGTAGGGCTCTGTTTTCCAGGTCGTGGTTGGGGCGAATGCTAACATTCTCCTCCCACCGCCTTTTTCCTTCGGATCTTCAATTATGTAAAAGTCATCGTCAAAGATGGCTTCTTCTGGATCTATTTGCGCTGTCCTGAGTACGTCTCTTTTTTCTTCAGTTCTTTGGAGTTTCAGACAAGGAAGGTCATTATCGTTCATTTTCCTGAATATCTTGTTGATTTTAGGGAACATACTAGGGTCACTGGAATTCACTGACCTGATCTTGCGGTTATCCAGTACTTGTTAATTGATAACCTGTAGTTCTCCTTAATCAACATATTGACTTTTTTTATTGACGACTTCAGTGTCCTAACCTCCAAGTCGTGTGGGTCTGCAAGTCGTCTGTACAAGTTTTTGAGTCTTGTCAGTACGCCACTCTTGTGTCTATACGTAGTGCGTCAAAATTCGCGTTTCTGTAAGCGTCCATTTGGTCCCGTTCTTTGTACTTTGGTATTGTTCGTTCCATCGTTCGTTTTATTAATTCGTCCATCTGTTGTATATGTTGGTCAATTTCTGTATTTGTCAGGTTTATTTTATTTATTTTTATTTATTTTTATTTATTTATTTCGATATGGCTATACACATTAAGATATAATATCTTATAAACTAGTGATAACCTATTAAGTTTAACAATGAGAGCAATGAAATAAAAAGAAAAGAAGAGAAAAGAGAGATAAAGATAAAGTTGTAGGCAAAAATTATACAATATTAATAATAAAATTGAATGATTGTTTGGAAATAAAAGGAGAAAATGAGAGAAAGAAGAGATAGGAAGAAAGCAGGAAGAGGTGGAGAAGAAGAGGAAAAAAGAAGCTATAATGGTTTAGACAGGAGAGAGAAGAAAAAAAAAAAAATAAGATACTGATAAAAATTGATGTAATTGGGATTTAAAATTTATATTGTTGTTTATTCTCTTGATATGGCGAGGCAAAGAATTCCACTTACGTGTAGCATTAATAAAAAATTGGCGCTCAGATGTTAGGGAGGCGTATCGGGGTTGAATCAACTGGTCAGACCTAACTGAAGAAGCCCTTCTTATTCTCTCAAAAAGGTAGGGTGGTTGGTGTGTAAGCAGGACATCGGAAAACAATGATAAGGTACGAAACTGAAAATAGTTCTCTAGTGGCATGTGAAGTAAACTATTTGAAAAATGAGATACTCTGTCGTATCTACGAAGGCCATAAATGTATCTGATGATGCTGTTGAAAATGACGTTAAGCTTTCTTTTGCATGCAAAGTTACAACTCGAAAAAATTTCGCAGCCAAAGGCCAAAATTGGAAGAATTAAACTTTTTGCAAGCATTGCACGCGTCTTCATAGGTGTATAAGCCTGGGAGGCCCAAAGCATGCGTAATACTCCGTATGATTTTCCAACTATAGCGTTAATATGTTTATCCCATGTCAAATTACGAGTAAAAATGACTCCAAGATTCCGAGCAGAGTCTACATATTCAATAGTTGCATTGTTTAAAATAATTTGTGGGAAGTATGACAAATCCAGAACTCTTTTAGATATAACTAAACACTTAGATTTAGATGGATTTAATGTCAGTCCATTAATCTGTGCCCAACCTGATAGTTTTTCAAGGTCCTCATTTAAGCGGTAAGCACCATCTTCAATAAGACCAAGATCGCAGCCGAGATACATCTGTACATCGGCAGCATACATATGTAGGTTGCAGTTATGAATTACGGAGGGAATGTCGTTTACATATAAAGAAAAAAGTAATGGTCCCAGAATAGATCCCTGTGGAACTCCACTAGTGGTTGGAAGAAAGTCAGACAACCTGTTACCTACTTCAACTGCTTGCATTCTTCCAGATAAATAGGAAGAAATAAGTTTTACTGCATCAGAGGAGAAGTTATAATGCTGGCGAAGTTTATTTGCGAGTTTGCTGTGAACCACAGTATCAAATGCCTTCGAAAAATCAAGGAGGACTAAAAAATTAATTTTATCGCCATCCAATGCTTGAAGTCCTCTATGACATCAAGCAGAGCCGTAACACAGCTATGCTTCTCTCGAAAGCCACTTTGTCTTGGAGTTAAAAGATTGTTCTCCTTAAGGAACTTACCTATTTGATTTTTCAGGATCCTTTCACAAACTTTTGAAAGAAAAGCTAAAATGGAAATTGGCCTATATTCGCTACACTTAGCATTTTTGGGTATAGGTATAACTTTTGCCAATTTCCAGTCAGAAGGAAACTCTCCAGTAGTAAGGATAGTATTGAAAATATGAGTGGTATACGGCAACACAACAGGAAGTATAATTTTTAAAAAGGAAGGGTGCATTTCATCGAGGCCTATGGCATTTGACTTTACTGAAAGTAGACTTTCAACAACTTCAATACTGCTAACACCTGTGAAGCCAAAGTTGGAGGAAGTATTTTGCGCTGATGAAATTTGAACTGGAAGCACAGAGTTAGATAGAGAAGTCGTCAGAGGAGTACAGACGAATTTTCTATTTAAAAAGTTACCGTCAACATTCTCGATATGACTATGTTTTGATTTACCAAGCCCAATGCTACGCAGATTACTCCACAGCTGTCGGTTATTAAAGGCGGCGGTATTAAGTTTACCCGAATAAATCCTAGTCTTGGCTGAACGAATTTCCATCACAACTCTATTGCGAAGTGACTGATATATTTGTCTAAGTTCAGGTAAACGATACATTTTCCACGAGTTGTACGCTCGATCACGTTGCTGCATTAAGATACGTATTTCATTGGTGAACCAGTTTGGATCTTTTGATTTATTTTGTAAAGTTTTTAAGGCAACGTGTCTATTAAAAAGTTGAGCAACATTATTATTAAAAAACTGCACCTGCGCAGTGGACGAAGACAGGTTAAAAATATTGTGCCAGTCTATATTTCGGGTATCTGCTTCGAGTTGGGAGTAATCAATGTTTTTGAAATCTCGATATTTGTATGTGATTGCTACTGGGTTGAAGATGAAACTATAGGTAAGAAAAATTAGATCATGTTTGCAGAAACCAGGTGCAGAAAGCTGATCATAGAGCAAAACTTTATTCTTATCATCCACCAGAAATAAATCAAGAAGAGTTGGTTCTCCGCCAAAATAGTGGGTGGGGGTGTTTGTATTAACTGATGTAAGATCAAGTCTACTCATCTGCTCAGAAAAAATATTTTCACATAACAAATTGCAATTAAAGTCACCACACAAAATAATGTTGGGACAATCCAAAGTAATTTCCTCTAATAGTTCATATAGAGGCGATAGATCTATATTTCTATTAGGCCTGTAAATTTCACCTATGAGTAATTTATCATTGTTACCAATTACATCAACGAAAACATACTGAATACCTGTACTACGCTCAGAAGAACATCTTAACTTACATTTAATGGTTTCCTTGACATACATTGCCACCCCACCACCCTGGCGATTTCTATCAGATCGAAAACAACGAAACCCACTCAAAGAACAAATCTGATCATTTAGACTATCAACCAGCCACGTCTCAGAAACACAAATGACTTCCACTCCAGAGTCTATAAACAAGTCACGGAATTCATCGATTTTCGGCAAAAGACTCTGAGCATTAATGTGACATACCCGTAGCCCATTGTATTGTTTACTCAAAACCCTAATCATCGAACGCATAGATTCATTAGCACCAACGCCATGGAAATTAGCTATTATTATTTATATATAAATAAAAGCAAAAATAATATTTATATCATTACTTAGCTGTGAAAGGTATAAAAAAGGAGAAAAAGGAATAAGAAATTAAAACAAGAGAAAGTAAGAGAAATAGTAGAAACAGATTTGAATTTTTATTAGGTGTAAAAGAAACAAGAAGTAATTGATTTGAGTGAAAAATATTAAAGTAAGAGAAAAGTAATAAAAATGAATTATGAATTGAAAAATATGTATGTATAATCAAATAGAAAAAATTAAATTAAAGATTATTATAAGAGAAAGAGAAATGTTTGTGAATGAGTAGATATTAATTAAGATTTAGGATGAGTTATATTCTGGTCTTCTTCTTCATTTGCAGAACTGGCAATTCTCTCTAAGTCTCCAAAGCATTTAACTGGTAAGGCTGCAGAGTTAATTTGACGTTTCACGTACACGACTCCACGTGAAGTATAGACAGATGATATATGTTTACTTTTTTTTATTAGCATGGCGCGCTGAAATAAACTTCGGTTTAGCATAGATAAGGTCTCACGCAGGTATATAGGTTTTGGTGGTTGCGTAACACTAAAGCCCAAATGATGCAAGCAGAGTTGTTGTTTGCTTGAAATTCGGAAGTCACCAATTGATTTGAGAACAAAGTTCTTATCGTATGGAGAGTTGAATTTGAGCATTATCGCAGTGTTGGTCGAGTTACTTTTAGCTTTGTATATATATCCACTTCATATACAAAGCTTTTAGTGCTAGCTTTGTATATATAATCTTCCACTTCATATACAAAGGTGCTAGTTCGGTAGATGTTGCGTAAAACGGGAGGTGATATGTTAATGGCTTGGCTTGGCATAATTGATTGAACAAGTTTTTTAAATTTTCATCGGGTAAACTCGGGATGCCGAATAAAAAAGCATCACTTGCTACCATTCGGTTATCATAGTGATTAAAAGAGTGCTTAAGCCCTTCCAATTCCGCGGAAGTGTGAGCGAAATTTTCATGAAGCTCTGCATATTCATATGTATTTTTGGCAAGCAATGTTTTAGTGTCTGCACAGTCGGTAGTAGCTTTGCAAAGTGACGTTTTAAGTGTGCTTAGTTCATCTTTTATGAGCTGAATATCAGAATTAAACGTGTTTTTAGATGATTCCAAGTGTACAACTCGATTGTTTATATCATTAATGCTAGTTTTAATTTCATTAATTTCACGATCGATTTTATTGGTAATAGCCTTTTCGGAATCGGACATTTGTTTTGACAAAACAGAAATGATGAACTCACTTTGTTTTGCAAGTCTCTCGTCCAACATAGCCCACGTATTGTTGTTGTCCTCCATGATGTTGTGAGCGACTTTGCGAGGTGGTGATGGGGAAGAGAGGCAGCTTGGCGGCGAATCCGTCGTTTTATTTTTCTTCGAGCGGGAGGTGTTTCGTTTTGGTGGATTAGACATGTGGTGGTGATTGATGCGGTAAATTCAAGCAGAAATTGGTGTGTGTGATGACTTTGTTCAGCGATTGAGTATGTGTGTTATGTACAAATAAAACTCAGATGAGATCGGAACAGCAAATAAGTAAAATTATTTAATATATATATTTCTAAATTTCGATTAAAACTTTTAATTATCAACGCGTTAATATGTCATAAAAGCAGTAAATCAAGAAATATTGATGCGTGATGCGAACTTTGCCTAAATATAGTTAAAAGCGTTTATTTTTCGATCGAATTAAAAGATTAAACGAAAAGAAACTGCCAGTGTAAAAAAAAAACACGTCTATTCACTAGCTCTCATTTGACTAAAGGTTTCTGTTGTTTGGTTGGGCTATGTCACTCGAACGAAGTTCTCTCGCTAGGGCGTTAGTGAAACGAGGCCAGCGCATCTGACTGTAATTGTAAGAATGCGTTGCAACGTATGCCTCCAACTCCATGCGTTCGTTCGGAATCTGCATTACAGCAGCCAGTCCGCAGTGATCACTGTCGTACTCGACTGTCTGTAAGCAGTTTCGAGGGTGATTACCCACTTTGTCCGTAACTGTCAGTCTTGTGTCGTACAGCAAAAGATCCAGAAAGGAGCCGCTTCTTGGATACGATGGCTTTTCAGTAGCCAGCAGGTCGTAGCCATATTCAACGCTGTAAAGATTCATCAAATTAAAAAGATGGTTACCTCTGGGATTACTATGTTGGTTTCCCCAATCTTCACAGTCCAACGCACTAACCATCATGCCACGGGTACTTTAGAAAGGTATGTTTGTCCAAATTACTCCATTCCATTTTACTTTCTGGTTTTTATCATGCCTGTTTGTCACAGTTTCCAACATTTCTGGCTTATTTTCCAAAAATAAAAATTAGGCTTCGTTTTCCAATTTAAAGCAGACACAATTTATGACCAAAAATGCATAATAAGTTATGTTTTATGAAATGTATTGCGTCTTTTTCTTTTGTATTAAAAACCAAAGATACATTTTCCTGTGCAATGTGTTTCTCAAAAAAAAAAAACAAGGTCATACAATCAGGACTTTATTGGCAAGACAAAATATGGTATCCTAAATATTATGGCCTTAACTTAATATTTCATATTTTAAAAAGGACATATCAAGGACACAAGTTAATATCTAATAAAATAATGTTTTTTTTGTTTCGGGTCTCCTCTCGCTCTCAACCAATATTTTGTTTTCTTCATAATTCAAAGCTTAGGTTATGACAGCAATAATCTGACGAGAAAGTTTATGAAAAATTTTAAATTTGATATCATCGTATAAATAAAGGCAAAAGGCATCAACAGCAGCACATGCACCAAAGTGAATTAAAAACTCATTATGAATGTTAGCTCTCGCTAGCTTGGTGTATACTATACATATATGGTATATGGAAAAGAAGAATATTTTACGTCGAACTATGAACTACCTTGCCGACACAACTGCTATCTCTACCGATGCCGCTGCTATTGCTACATCCGCTATATATGTATTACTCTGATGGGTGAAAATTATATTTCCATCACGTAGAATATCAGAAAATGCGAAAACTTTCTCATCATCATATAAACAACAAAAGATGAAAATTTAATCAATTCAGTCGCAAGAAATTAAAACCATTACTTTATTCCCTCCAAGTTTCTTCAAGTCGGCGCAGTTCGGTGGCTATAGAGAGGTAATAGGTATACTTAGGCATTATTCAAAACAAGACATATACTATACACAGTATGTACACCTTGTACAGTACATACCATAAAGAAGGATGCAGAGGTATTGTTGAAAAGATGTCCATCCCTCAAGACCAAGCCCATCTTTCATTTCACAGGATTTAAACTTAAATCTCATTACACACAACTTCTTTTTCTTCTTCTTATTCTTTTTGTTTTCCTTTTTGAAGAAAATAAAGTCACAAAAAGCCCTTTGACTGCGGCTTAAAAACGGCAGAATTATACAAACAATATATAAGAACACAAGAGGGTTTAAGGGTAGAACTTTGAGTAATTTAAATTGAAAATTGAATCATATTTTGCCAGATTTGTGTTTTGTGGGGTTATTTCCGAATGGATGGATTTTCATTAGATTTTTGTTTATTTTAATATTTTATGGTTGAGGTTTATTGTTTTCTTCTTTTTTTTTTCCTTTTGTTTTTAATGTTTAAGCAGTTTTGGTTTTGGAGGGGTGTTCAGTGAGTTTGTGAAATTGATGATACCTCAAAATTATAATGAAACACATAATACAAACATTCACCTAAATGAAACTTACGCTTTTGGCTTAGTTTCTTAAAGGAAGAAATTCAAATTCATTAAATTTTGGCCTTGTTAAAAATGTATGTTAAGGAGTTTGACTTAATTCCATGGACTGTCGAACTCAATATTTTGTGAAATAAGGAAAGACCTAGGCTTTGTAATATGCACATCCAAGTGAAATGGAATGTTCAATATTGTTCATGTATGAAAATGTATTACATTTTGGAATGTTTATTTATGTTTCATTTTTATTTCACTGTACTTTTAGAAATGAACGACACAATACTGAGAATACATACATGGACAGCGCCGGCCCCAGCTAAACTTGCGCCCTGTGCAAGATTTGTAGAAAGCGCCCCTTTTTTATATATTTTTTACACATAAATTGATACACAAGCATAAGCCTTTCCCAGATTACCCAGGAGGTAGACTTTCAATGCGTTTTTTTTATTGAGGTATCCCCAGGAGGCCTAAACCATTAAACTAAAACGCAGCGAAGAAATGAGCAGAGGGGAAACTTTTAAACTTGGAAACTTACTTTTCTGGCCTTACATTTTGCAAATTCAGAAATGAGATCATCAAAGTCTAAAGAATTTAATAATTTCTTTTCAATGGACATTATAGATAAACCTACCAATCTCTCTTGAGTCATGGTTGTCCTAAGATAATTTTTAATAATTTGAAGTTTAGAAAAACTACGTTCTCCTGAAGCTACCGTGACTCGTTACCGGGATTTTATTAAGGATTTGGAGAGCAATAACTAAATTCGGAGCAAAATCTTCAAGGTTTGAACTAAAAATAAAATTTAACACATCTAAACTTGAGCTTTGTGGTGTAACAAGCTGGAATATTACGGTTAACTCTTGAAACAATTCTTCTCCATCTAAATCTTTAAAATTACTTTATGTTAAAACATTCTGCAAATTAAGGCATGAAGCACGTAGGTACATTTTTATTTTTTAAACATTCGCTTATGTTACTAAAAAATAAAAAATTGATACTATACGTATCAAACCTTTCAAGTATTTAAAAAAAAATTCAACTTTAAATCTTTGTTTCGGGTCTAATATATCGGGTGATTTTTTAAGAGCTTGAGAACTTTTAAAAAAAAAAAAACGCATAAAATTTGCAAAATCTCATCGATTCTTTATTTGAAACGTTAGATTGGTCCATGACATTTACTTTTTGAAGATAATTTCATTTAAATGTTGACCGCGGCTGCGTCTTAGGTGGTCCATTCGGAAAGTCCAATTTTGGGTAACTTTTTCGAGCATTTCGACCGGAATAGCCCGAATTTCTTCGGAAATGTTGTCTTCCAAAGCTGGAATAGTTGCTGGCTTATTTGTGTAGACTTTAGACTTGACGTAGCCCCACAAAAAATAGTCTAAAGGCGTCAAATCGCATGATCTTGGTGGCCAACTTACCGGTCCATCTTGTTGAAACCACATGTCAACCAAGTTCAGTTCTTCCATTTTTGGCAACAAAAAATTTGTTAGCATTGAACGATAGCGATCGCCATTCACCGTAACGTTGCGTCCAACAGCATCTTTGAAAAAATACGGTCCAATGATTCCACCAGCGTACAAACCACACCAAACAGTGCATTTTTCGGGATGCATGGGCAGTTCTTGAACGGCTTCTGGTTGCTCTTCACTCCAAATGCGGCAATTTTGCTTATTTACGTAGCCATTCAACCAGAAATGAGCCTCATCGCTGAACAAAATTTGTCGATAAAAAAGCGGATTTTCTGCCAACTTTTCTAGGGCCCATTCACTGAAAATTCGACGTTGTGGCAGATCGTTCGGCTTCAGTTCTTGCACGAGCTGTATTTTATACGGTTTTACACCAAGATCTTTGCGTAAAATCTTCCATGTGGTCGAATAACACAAACCCAATTGCTGCGAACGGCGACGAATCGACATTTCACGGTCTTCAGCAACACTCTCAGAAACAGACGCAATATTCTCTTCTGTACGCACTGTACGCATTCGTGTGGTTGGTTTAATGTCCAATAAAGTAAACTGAGTGCGAAACTTGGTCACAATCGCATTAATTGTTTGCTCACTTGGTCGATTATGTAGACCATAAATCGGACGTAAAGCGCGAAACACATTTCGAACCGAACACTGATTTTGGTAATAAAATTCAATGATTTGCAAGCGTTGCTCGTTAGTAAGTCTATTCATGATGAAATGTCAAAGCATACTGAGCATCTTTCTCTTTGACACCATGTCTGAAATCCCGCGTGATCTGTCAAATACTAATGCATGAAAATCCTAACCTCAAAAAAATCACCCATTAGTTTCAGGACATTCATCAGTATAAAGTATTTTTCTCCGTTGAGATCGCAATGATGAAGCTACAGGAAACATAGGTATTTGGTATTTCTAGGGAACTAGCAATACGCTCGGTTAATTGAAAATACCTACTCATTAAATTTTTCATCGGAACGCATGAAAATCAAACTGTTTTTTGTATTTTCTAAAACCGTTATGCCAGTTGACAGATTAATGGACGGACTTTGCAAATATTTACTAGTTTAATTTATATTTTCTAAAATATCAAACCAAATTAGCAGGCAGCAAATAAATGTAAAATCAAAAGTTTTATTTCATAACGATTCTGCAATGTTTTTTGCCTCTAGATTTCTTAATTCTAAAAGGGTTTCATATATTTCTTCTTAATTTGTTTTTAAAGGCCTCAATGCATCTAACCTGCTCTCTCATCTTGTTTCAGAAGGGAGTTTCAAAGTATGACTTGGATTTTTTTCTTATAAATATCCCACCTCGTTGTGGAACTTTAAAAAAAGTTATACAAACATTGAATTGTATCGAAAAATTAAACTGCATAAAATAAGCACCGAGCAGCATCATTAACCACTAAATTTAAGGAATGCGGGCAACATGAAACTAAAAATGCTCTTGGCTCCAGGGTTCGAATTCGAGTCTGAACACTCGCTTCTTTTCCTTTTATATTCGAAGCATTATGTATGTATGTATGTATGTATGGATGTACTTTATTGAGATTTTTTTTTACACTTATGATTCTTAATTCTATGTACCTATACTATACAAAGTTATTTCAATAGCTTGTTATTAATTTGCCGACTTAGAATTGGTCAAGCTACACAGTTTTTATTTTATATTAATTTAGTTTATTTTTGTAAAGCACATTAGTTGTTTCTTAGACACAGTCTCTTAGTTTTATAAAATTACGTCCACTCAACAAGACGAAGCCTATTCGAACCATTATCATAACTTTGGCTTTGACAGTTAGATACTTATTAAAATTTCATGTAATTCAAGCTTGCCTAAAATCAATTGAGTCAGTCACATTACGGTCTTGTCACAAAATACGTCACTTCTATTACAAACTGATAGCTATGTATTTAATATTAATTAACAACAAAGCGAAAAAACAATTGCAACAATCTGCATTCTGCACCAGACTAGATATACATTAAAAGTAGCCGTTACAACAGTCATTAACTTTCACAAAAAAAAAAAAACAAACTGCCAGCGCAAGAACAATTCGACTCCACATAGAATCATCCCTCTTTAATTTTTAAGTTCTATGCTCCTTTTCCATTCTATTAAAAATTTCATCTGTAATCAGGCACTAAACTCTTACACAGTGTGCAATAAGAAAACCTGCACGCTCTGACCCATATGATTCCGTATAAATAAGTTTTTTTTTTAAATATCTCCCATGTTAGTTTCGATACTCAGTGTGCAAAAAAGAAAACTTGCACATCAATTGACCATTTGTAGCAAAGACACCTACCTACCTCATTTCCAAATATTTCACCCTGTTCGTACAAGAGAAAAAAGAAAAAATCTCAATACAAAAAAGTTTCATGCAAGAGAAAAAAAGAAAAAATCTCAGTACAAAAAAGTTCCATGCCATCTCATATGTGCAAGATATATTTTATGCACACCGAGTCCCAAAATTAACATAGAGAGTATGACAAAGCAAAATCCTTATTCATATTGAATCGTATGGGCTAGTACGTGCAGGTTTTGTATCACGCACGTTCCTGAATGTGAGTTCTCATCTACAAAGAAAACAACAAAAAAATGTCTCCGAAAGAAGAGAGCAGGTAGGTTGCTGTGCTACTTTCTACTACAAATACTAATCAAAGACACTCCATATATTTTTGTTGTTGTTTTTTTTTGTAGATGAGAACCAGCGTTGCCAAAATGTGCCCGATCGGGCCATTTGGCACTAACTTTTCTATTTTGGCCCGTGGCTCGGGGCCAACATGAAATGGCCCGCATATCATATATTTTCTTTTTTCTAATACAACAAATGCAATCTTTTCATTCCATCAACAAAATTATCAATGTGTTTCCTCCATATACAACTTCCCATATTGAACTCATTCATTCAGACTGACATGACGTTTGCTTTTCATTTGTTTTGCACCAATCGCCACTTTATTTTTTTCCCCCTACCTAGTACGTATCTCGTCTGTTTGTTTTGTCATATCTACAATTTCTTAAAACACAGCCCAAAAAGGCAAGAAGAACTTAAAGTTTTTCAAGAGTATTTGGATTTGAAGAACACTAAAATAAAGAAAGTTGTTGCAACGCAAACAAAAAATTTAATGTTATTTTAAAAAAATTGTTAAAGCTGAGTACTTAGAAAGCCTAGACAATATATTTGAAGTCGAATTCGAACAGCTCTCTTTGAAACCCTTAAATGGAATCTATATTTTAGCTACGGATTTGATGACTTATTCGAAAATTTAATTTAATTCGAAATACATATAATAAGTTTATTTATAAAAGATAAATTGTTATTATTTTTTTAAACAAATTTTTTCTATTACTGTTGATATTATTTAGTTTTGTTAGTGAAAATGGACTAACTGGTCTTATTTTGCAAGAGAAAACAATAGAAAAGGTTTATCTCAGTTTAGATTGAATAAATCTTTTTTGGTGCTTCCACCGCACAAGAAGATTAAAAAATGATTAAGTTTGACAGCACTTTCTAAAATGCAAATGGTGTTTCGATGTTTCTTATGAAGTGCAAGTGAGATAGTTTGATTCATGTTAAACAATGAAAAACTGAATAGTTCAGCACCATATAGGAATATGCTACCTACTCCATGTGCATTTTTTTTTAATTTTATTAAAACAAAACTATATTTTTTTGTACACAAACATACATATATAACGCATTATATTATTTCCGATCCCCGACCGGAATCGAGCGAATCAAGCTCATTTCAACTCGATTCAGGTATATAAAGAATTTAGGCGAGCTTCAAGCTCGCTTCAACACCACATGTTAATGTAGTAGTCTACGAACAAACCCCCTTCGTGAAGTTTTTATTTTATGTCAAATTGTTTGGTTAAAATTAAAACTTTGAAATCGAATATCACTGTACACAGACGTATTTTCTTGATTTTGATAGTCAACTATCAAAAATCAGCTCACACGATTTCACCCCTGGTCTGAATTTCGCAATTTTTTTTTAATTTTTTGATAAATTATTCTGGCAAATATTCAGTTGAATCAACTTTCAAATATAAAAACCGGACTACTGCGGATCGTTTTGTTGGCAATTTCTCACTTTACTATATATGGAATGCGAACAAAACGCACTTATTTTCTTAAACAAATTTTTTCTAGGGTAGTGGGCTAGTGGCCCGCACATTTTGGAAATGGCCCTCAAAATGGCCCTTAACATTTTTGTCTTCGCGGCAACGCTGATGAGAACTCACATTCAGGTACGTGCGTGATACAAAACCTGCACGTACTAGCCCATACGATTCAATATGAATAAGTATTTTGCTTTGTCATACTCTCTATGTTAATTTTGGGACTCGGTGTGCATAAAATATATCTTGCACATATGAGGTGGCATGGAAATTTTTTGTGTTGAGATTTTTCCTTTTTTTCTCTTGCATGGAACTTTTTTGTGTTGAGATTTTTTCTTTTTTTCTCTTGTACGAACAGGGTGAAATATTTGGAAGTGAGGTAGGTAGGATTTTTAGTTCTGCGATATTTTGAGTTAAATTTTCATTGAATGCAACAAAGAAAGTGATGTTAGTTAGTGCGCAAGAGATAACTTAGGACAGTTGTGATGGATGTTTTTTTGAGATTATTTTAAGAATGTTTGTGGTTGAAGAATGGCAAATAGTAGTACATATTTGTTTGCAAATCAGATTACATTTTCTTGCTCCTGGTAATGCGCCCCCAGAATTCTGCGCCCTGTGCATTTGCACATCTTGCACATATGCTTTGTCCGGCCCTGTACATGGACTAAAGTCGATATACTCGTAGTTTGTGTAAAATAAAAAATTCTACCAAATTAATATTGAAGGTATCAAGATCAAAGTTTATAGAACTACATAAGATCGTTTTTATAGGACCAAGTATGCAATGTAGCAATAAACCTTAGAAATTGGTGAATATTTTTCTGTTGTCGGAAAACTGAGAAAAGTTTGATATTTTTGCACTCAACGAGTTATTAACACCCTTAACATGTTGAAAGTTTAAACACAGTGCAAGCTTTAGGAAAATAGGAAAGGATTATATAGAGGAGATGTCAGTGCACATTGCCAGTGATAGGGAAATACAGAGTTGGTTAAAGCATTCCACATTCTCAATGTGCGGTTAAAAAAGAATCTCTATACTTAACAGTACGTCCGAAATTGAGGTCAATGGTAAACAATGGTTCGAGTAATGTAAATGTGTTCGTTATAGTCATATCGCCTATCATTTTGAAAGCTCTTTTTTGGATTCTACCCAAAAGACTTAAACTTGTTTAAGACCTCCCTGCCCAAGTATGCGAATTATATTCAACTTTTGGGCAAATGAAGGCTTTGTTAATTTCTTGAAGAAATCCTAAGCACCTAACAGCATTTTTTGCAATGTAAAATATGTAATCATTTCAAAAGTGGGAATCTGTGATACAAATACCGAGCACTGAAATTTGATTAGTTTCCTCAATGCAAGTGCATCAGGGGTTTGTAACGCTTTAACGAAAAGAGACAGCAATGAGATTTCAAAGCATTAAATTCTGAACGGTTTGAAATTCCAGATTGATTATTGGTGTTGGGATAAGAATTTAATAAGGTAATCATACGATGCCGTTAAGGATTTGTTCCATGGGGTTTGATGGCCTTAATTCAAATTTGATTTCAATATTACTCTTTCTCGTCAGGTTTGAAAAAAGTTCGAAACTCATATATGTATAAGGTGTGGAAAACGCGTACTGGCTACCATGACGTTTCGCCCTGCAGCAAAATCTATGAGCCTGAATCCGTTGTCGGAAGTGTTGTCGTGCAGGCTGTTCTTCCCGATTATTTCACCAAAGTTCTCTTCTCTCCCTAGCTTGGCATTAAAATCGCCCAGGACAACTTTAATATCGTAGCTAGGACACTGGTCGTATGTTTTGTCTAAGAGCTCGAAGAACATATCTTTGGTGTTGTCATCCTTCTCTTCTGTGGGGGCGTGCGCGCATATCAGGCTTATGTTGCCGAATTTAGCCTCGTTGATGCACCTTTAGCTCAAGCCTTGTTGCCTAAGTCTGGCTCCAATGACAAATCCGCATCCAAATAAGCGCTGTTGGTTTTCTCGGTAGCAGTCACCATAGTAAATATCGCAGTTTTTCATCCTCTTTTTGCCCGGCCCATCCTATCGTGTTTCCTGGATGGCGGTGATGTCTGCTTTATAGCAGTCTATTGCCTCCGCTAATTCTTCGGCTGCACGTGGTCTGTTAAGGGACCTAACATTCCATGTGTATATCCGAAGTTCGTTTTTATAAGTTGTCAAGAGTAAATCCGTTCGTCAAGGCTTTTTGGTGCTTCGCAACTGGGTTTTCTTTATGTGGTCAGGAAGTCACCCTGAGGCACGACCTTCAACCGGAAGAACGAGTCCTTGATTTTCACTCCAAGGGCGAGAGCCAGCATAACCGCTCCTTACAGGCCTGAGCTTCGAATATATCGTAGTAGCCCTATAAGGTGTTCAACCTAACTGGAACTGTAGACGCCACCGTTGATGATTCCATCTTGGGAATTCCTCTGCTGCCGTCTGGATGAGGAGGTTTGCTACTTCCAACAACTATCCACTGGGGTTGGAACACAATCTCCAGTTGAGGTTGAGGTACTAGTCACCCGATGTTTACCACGGGGAGGTGACAATAGGAGTTGATAGACAGAGGTGGGTTTTGAGAAAAATCTGTGGACGCTTGTGTCCTTTTGAATGCACATGTCTACCATTTGAACATCTTTTAAATAAAATAAATATAAAATGTTCTTCATATTATGACAGTTTATACAAATAAAAGAACTTAGAGAGAGCATGGTAGGCACAAAGCTATGTTGGGTTACAACAAGAACAAATGTGAATTGATTTATCTTCAACATCGTCCTCTCCATCACATGAACAATGTGCCCACTTAGCACAGGATCTGCAGGAAACCCATCCGTCTGTAGACGGTCAATTTTTGTATACTGTTGTTGTTTTTAGCGAAGGGTTTTGACTTAATGGAATCGGCTTCAAGCTGCACCTTTTAAGGAGAGCTTCTCTTCATTTGGCATGATTGTAGTCTTTTGAAAACCTTTTATAGCAACCGATATTCAACAATCCTCCAACCTGTGGTAAGAAAGACAGCATGACTATACCTTTGGCCCTTGCTAGGTCAATGCTTTTAACGTGGCTAGCATGTCCATATCTGAAATGATTGTTATTTTTTATTGAACTATTCGTACTAGAACGTCAGCTTGTTAGACTTGACCATTCCTTATTCCGTCAATTTCATTGAATGTTTGAACAACAACAACAACTTAAAGGTGCTACCACTCATTGTTTTGGCTGGAGATACACTGAACCAAAAAGGTACGTAAATACAATAAAAAAATTTATTGGGCCAATAAAAAAGTTAATCAATATTTGTCCAACAAACAGGTTTATTGGGCCAAGAAAGGCTGTCTATTGGCTCAATAAACGCAGATTGGCTCAAACAAAAGTTTATTGATCCAGTTTATAAATTTATTTACCTTTGTTTGTTGGGCCAATAAAATATTTCAGTGACTCAAGCAACCTTGTTTGTTGAGCCAATAAACCTGTTTGCTGAGCCAATAAAGTAGTTTAATGATTTGGAAATATTTGTTTTTTGAGCCAATAAATTATTTGTTTGACTCAAGCAAAATTATTTGTTGAGCCAATTAAATAGTTTATTGATTTGGATATATTTGTTTCTTGAGCCAATAAATTATTTGTTTGACTCAAGCAAAATTATTTGTTGAGCCAATTAAATAGTTTATTGATTTATAAATATTTGTTGTTTGAGCCAATTAATTATTTGTTTGACTCAAGCAAAATTATTTGTTGAGCCAATTAAATAGTTTATTGATTTGGAAATATTTGTTGTTTGAGCCAATTAATTATTTGTTTGACTCAAGCAAAATTATTTGTTGAGCCAAATAAATAGTTTATTGATTTGGAAATATTTGTTGTTTGAGCCAATAAATTATTTGTTTGACTCAAGCAAAATTATTTGTTGAGCCAATTAAATAGTTTATTGATTTAAATATATTTGTTTCTTGAGTCAATAAATTATTTGTTTGACTCAAGCAAAACTATTTGTTGAGCCAATTAAATAGTTTATTGATTTGGATATATTTGTTTCTTGAGCCAATAAATTATTTGTTTGACTCAAGCAAAATTATTTGTTGAGCCAATTAAATAATTTCTTAAATTTGCAAAATTGCTTTCCTTTACTATAGAAACGTCCAATACGTTTTCTTGTATACGGCCAAATATAGCAACGTCCAATACGTTTTTTTGTATACAGCCAATTAATTTTTCGAGAAAAGTCTAATACGTTTTCTGAAATATATCCAAGTGAATTTCTTATAGCAACGTCCAATACGTTTTCTTTTCTGAAAATATGAAAGTAAAATACAAATTTTTAGTCACATACATTTATTGGTTTTATTGCGTTAAGCAATATATGAGTTTTTGAACATTGATTTTTCTTATTTCTAAAATACAAGGATTCAATAAAATTCGAAAAACTAGAGGATGCAGTAGGAAACTTTAAATTGAATAAAAAAAATATTTTGAAGCAAATGTCTACTGCCCTAGAAAATGATACCATTGGAAATTTAACACCGTCAAAGTAGACGTATATCTCTTGAAAGTTCAATACATCTTCTCCAAGGACATATATGAAGGGCTCAACACTTTCTGATCTCTGGTTCAAAAATCCGATATGTTCTTCAACCACCTGTGTATTTCGCCCAATGTAAAGAAATGATTCCTGGGAGTCCTTGATAGTATACTTAGTGGTGCTTTTCTTTCCAAATCTGTCTTTTCGCACAGATTTTTGGCTGGGAATATAGTACCCATTAAGTGACCACACAATTGTAGCATCTCGACAATCTGTAAAACAAAATTAAGAAAATGCCAAACTATACTTCCACTGTGTTAGAAAGATATTTGCTTAAAGTTATATCGTATCAAAAATAACTAAACCATATATAAAAACGAGTGATTTGACAAGTAATGTACCAGAGATGTTCGTTACTCTCTAGCTTTTTTTCAATATTTAATGCTTGAATCTTTGATCAATTTCAAGTCAAATACTAAAATGAGAACTTTAACGCTAATATATTGAGACCTAATAATAGATATCCGTCCGTTGATATCTCGATAAAATGTTGAGAAAAATCGAATTCACAGTTTTTTTTACAAAAAATAAAAACCTAAAAAAAAAACCATACTAAAACTTCGTAAAAAAGTACTTTCGACTCAAGTAGCTTTTCAAAAATTACAAATATTGGCTTCCATATTCAGTAATTTTTTTATAAAAATCCAACAGTCCGTTTTTTCATAAAAAATAAAATCTACAAAAAATAGTACGCAAATTTGGTAAAAATTGATATATATATACCTACAAACTTTAAAGCAAGACAAATCGACACTACAAGCATTAGTGTTTGAATTTATCTTATGCAAAACATCTAAATTTGTTAATAGATAAACGATAAGGTTATTGTTATAAAATAAATAATTATTTTCTTAAGGAAATAAAGTTTTATTTTGAGCAAATATTGTAACATACTATCGGATGGATTCATCGATCTCATTTTCATGAGAGTCTGCTTTATTGATTTTTCTTTGATGTGGTCTTCGTTGCACAGAAAGTCTACTATTTTCTCATGAAGTTCTTCCCAAGTGTCTAAAAGTGAAGAGCAGTTCTTGTGCAAATAGCCAAAGTCCATGTCCACCTTTAAAAATTTTTAATATCGTTATTAGTTATCATATCATTATTAGTTAGTTAGTACAATTAATATATACAACCACATATGCGTCAAATCTGGTATATTCCCGTTAAGATGGGAGGGGTAATTTTCTCAGAAAATGGCTTAAAGCATAAGCATCACTACTGAAAACCACAAACCCATAGTTGAACATACTTTTAAAAAAAAAAAGTTATTTTAATTGAAAGTTTTTGAAAATTTAATTTCCATACTCAAAACTTTAAAAAAAAGAATATTCTACTCATTTACTCATTACCTAGTAGAAATAGGATCTTTGGAGCTAATTCCTTTTTTAAAGTTTTTTGTTTCTGTCTTTAAAATAAGCTATAAGAGAATATTGCAGGTGCTACCATTGTTTTTCAATAGTGTTGCTTCTGCTTTAAGCCATTTTTTGAGAAAAAACGGGGGTGTATAGAACCCCTTCCAGTATGATTGTTTTACTCTTTTGACCTAACCTAGACGCTGGCGCTGGGGTAAATGTAAATGGTGGTTAATTTAACTCTCTAATAGAAAACCAAGTCTCTGAAAATGTTTTGTATGTCGTATACAGTATACCTACGCATATTTTTGTACGACAATTTCCAAGAGGAATGTGTCGGTGTACTAAACGGGGATCGTGGCTGGAAGCCTCTTATACGCTATGTCTCACATGCAAGAAAATATCGAAACGAGTGTTTGAATTTGTTCTGAGTTGTAAGAAGATGTTAAAGTGATTCTTTATTTTTTTTTTTTTTGACTAAACTAAAAGTCACATTATGAAAATAATAATTTAAAAAATTGTTTTCTTTAATATTTATATTTACATATTTTTAACTATGAAATTTATTTTTGTGAAATATTCTCTCTTTTTACTCAAATGTTGTATTTTTTGTTTCTTTTTTTATTTAATTAGTTTTTTTCCGGCAGACGACTTATAAAGCTATGCTTTGTATATCTTTAATTATGAAATATTGTACTTATAAGAAAATTGAAAAAATAAAGAACTTATCTACTTATCTATCCATCTATTCAATTCAATGATCTTTTAATGAAATGTTGTAAAGTAAAACTTATTGCCGTTAGTCTTTGTTAAAACGTTATTAGTTTCTATCAAATAGTTATACAATTTACATTGTAATTAAGTAACTTAATTATTTGAAGGATTTTTGCATAAAAGTTGTATAAACATCTAAGTTAGAAGATATGAAAATAGAAATATAATAAAGGTAACTTAACCGATTGAGTAACATTCGACCTAACAACACCATCAAGAACAAGTTTTAACTCTTGTATAAGCTCTTTGAAGCATTTCGAATGACAAAGTTACAAATATTTGTTCGTGCACAAAAATAGAACTGATTTATAATGGCTTTTGTTTTTTTTAATAGAACACAAATACAACAAATTTCTTGTTGCAAATCAAATTTTGTGCTATTCGGGAATGCTATCGAATTGCTTGAACAGGTAGGTAGACATGACGGATTAGATGGGTGTATATCTTAATTGAAGTTACTGTGCAAAGAATTATTACATTCTTAGTAACTGGTTTATATTATTGTTTCAAAAATACTCACAAAGCGATAGCCAGCTGGTTGCTTGTATTGTGGCCATTTTTTAAAGACTTCTGACGTTGATTCGGAATTTTGTATGTCCAAGAGCCTGTATTGGGAACTTGCCATCCAACATTTATCAGTTTCTTCCAAAGAAAGGTTATCAAATTTTAATGCCCGCAAGCATTGTTCGGCGTTTTCTTCTGCAACTGATAAAAAAATATAGAAATATTTTTTTTAAATACGCAATTCATGGAAATAAGAAGCATTTACAAAAAAGCTCGTAAATAAGAAAAAAATGACTTGAATTTTCATAAATAATTGTTTTAAACTTACTTAACTCTGGAATCTCTTCTCGAACTCCCCTTTTTCCACTCGTCTTTGTTTGTCTGATACTTTGAGGTTCGTTTATCGCCTTGAACGTAAATTTTAAATTACAATATTTATTGTAAATTTTACCACGTTTGCTCGTTCGGTAAAATTCCTGTAAAGTGTAAAAGTCGTTGACAATAAAAAATTTAAAAATAGATATAAATATTAATTGGAGCAAGCTGAATATTTTGAAAAAGTTTTGAAGAGGGTACAATGTTAACCCTAGAAAGATAATCATATTTTTTAGTGCGTGAATGTATGTATGTAGTATGGCACTTATTAAGCGCGTTTAAAGATGACCATTGATTTTTATCATTATTTTGTATTTTAATTAATTATTTGGGTTATTTTAAGTAAAATGAATCAATAATTAAGTACAAAAGAAGTAAAATTTGAGCAAAATTTATAAAAAATCTGAACCACCTTGAAAACAGAACGAACAATTTTTCCTCGCGCCATACGTCCCGCAGACGTAGATTATCTTTCTAGGGTTAAAATGTTATTTTCGACAAACACTTTTGGAATGGCCACGAAATCAATATCCCGGAATCTTGTTAGGAATCCCTAAAAAATGGATCATAGAATCCATCGTAGTAGAAAATCCCATACAAATTGCCACTAATAACAGATTCGGTGATAGTTTTTTTTCGGGATTCATAAAAAGTTTTTTATAACGATGGAGTTTGTGGATCGTTTTTTAAGTATTCGTAACAAGATTCCGATTACGATGGAACTCGTGATAGGGCTGAATATACTTTTTTGCACTCACCTGCCTTTTGGTGGAATCGTGTTACGTGACGCCACAAAAAAAAAATTCACACTTGAATGGTAGGTACCACGAGAAATTTTGACGAAAATATATGGCTTTTAGGACACCTTTACGTACAATATAATATATTTTGCACTCACCTGCATACGTTTTTTCAGGAGTCCAGCACACAATAAATTTACTATTTTTTTTTTAATTTAATTTAACACGCACTGACACGACTGATTAAGCTTCAGCTCTCGAAGATGGCAGAACACAGAATGAGGAATTAAATTCTTTTAACGTCTAACGCTATGGCACAGGGAGAAATGTATGGGGTTTTATATACATATATGGTTTATTGGACCAAGAAATAGTTTTTTAAGACAAAACAGATTGTATTGGAACAATAACGAGATTTTTGGGTCAAAAAACACTTTGTTGGGAAAATAAAACCTACTTCTTTGAATATAAAAACCTTTATTGGCAGGATTAACTATATTTTGGGCCAATAAACTATTTTTTGGACCAATAAATTATATTATTTAAAACTTTTAAAAAAGGTACCTACTGTACTAAATTTTATCTAAATAAATAAAATAAACTCTTTCTTTGGATAAAGGAGGAATGGCAAGAAAAGCAAATGGCTTAAATTTACATTCGGTTCCAGTGTTGCCGCAGGTTTATATTTAGATGATTGCTACAGGCGGAAAAAATAAGTTCATTAAAAAAAATTAAGTCTATAAAACTCACTTCTTGATAACACCAAACATAACAAAAAATAAAACACATTTAATTCACGTAAATGAAAGTCATATTATTGAATTGATTCAAACCAAGTCTTACGGCAAAACTAGTTCCATAGAGGTCTCCGTGGTCCAAGTTTTAAAAAAATCGGTATTGAAGTTTTGATATCCCTTGTTCAATATTTTGGGTTTTAAATTCCAAAACTTTCATGAATAATACAGATTTTTTTGAAAGCTCGCAACTTGAAACTTTTACTAAACTAGTTTTGCCGTAGATCGTGTTTTAAAACAAGTTAATAATAATATGACTGTTATTAAACTATTCAAGTTTTCTTTTCAATGATCCTTTTTTTAGCATTTGCGTTTCTTTTAAAAATAAACTTGCGGTAACACTGACGTCTTGTCTTTTCCTTATGGGTTTGTGTTTATCACTTCAAAATGGTGCTTTGTGCTCATGCATGTTCATGCACGCTAAGGCTCTTTCACAATGCGACAAGGAAACGAGACGATTCGAGAGCGAGGCGAGATGAAGTTTTCTATATTTTGCCAAGTAATTTACAAACAGAACAAAGATTTTAAGAAAATATGGTAACCAGAAATTAACAACTAAATGATAGAGCTTTGTTTTGATTAATAATTTTCTTTTACGTTTGTCGTGTAATATTATAAGAAATTATGCATAATCATACATAGAACATAAAAAAAAACATTTAATTCATGACACGAGATCCAGATTTTTTAAGGATCACATTTCATGTAATGCATGTTTTAATATCTGTATGCGTCATTTCTGATATGCATCATTCCGATTACTGAAACGGGACTGAGACGAGATCTCGTCATAGTTTTTAACCGATTTCAATCCATAAAAGCATACGGTGATTAGATATTACAGAGTTTTTCGTTGGTGCCAGAATTCGAAAAATTAAAAAAAGACGGCGAGAATAAAAAAGAATACGAATAGTTTTTTTTATTAAAAAATGTATCATAATGAAACAATTATTTGATGCAAAGAATTTTTTTTTTGTGAAAAAAATATTTCAAGTGCTTTCTCATCAGTTGACTTACCTTTTTATATATCAAATCGTATGTTGGCATTTAATAAAGACCAACGCGAAATTCGGTGCGACAATGAAATTTCCGTCGTCGGAACCACGAGACAAGAAAAGTCTTGGTTTCACTCTCGGTTGACGAGACCGAGACGAGACTTTTTCTCACGAAAAAGGTGATATACATACATACGAGACGAGACTTTATTATGGAAGACCACTACGAGACCGAGACGAGACTGAAAATTTTCGATTAAGGTTTCGTCGTCATAATAATTGGTTTAGTGCCCAGTGTTAATGTCCCGAACTACATTGAACGGTTTTTCCAGTGCCGTTTTTTTGTTTTTGCTGTAATAATGTGAGATTGTGAGGTACAGCCGACCTGTTGCATGAAGATTGTACTTCTCAATCTTACACGATTACAACAACAACAAAAAATCGGCACTGGAAAAATCGGACTGTGTAAATCGGGAAAATGTAATATGTATAATGCGGGATTTACACGAATGACAAAAGTGTCATAAAATCAGTCATAATAATGACAAAATCAATTTATTTATAACATGCATTTACACGAAGACAAAATTATGACTGTTTCAGATAATGACAATTTGTCATAAAAGAATGAGCATGTTCAATCTTTCTTCCAGTTTGTCATAATTGTGAAAATGGTGTCATTGTGAGTTTACGCGATTTCATATTTATGACAACATTTTATGATAGTTTGATCGTCTCGGTCTCAGAATCGCCTTTTTCGTCTGGGTCTAGTCTCGGAAAAATACGATTTCAGGTTGATAATTTCAATAAAATATTCTCAATACGTCAAAATATAGTTTATCCCCCATATAGTTTCAATATTGTGCAGAAGAAAATAAATATTTAATTGAAATTGAATTTTTCAATCTACTAGCTTTTTTTTCTACCGAGACAACCCAAACCGACGAGACTTTCGGTATCGTCTAGGTCTAGTCTCGGATGTAAAAAAGGCAGTCTCGTCTCGTCAAGTGAGACCGAAACCGAGACTTTTCTTGTCTCGTGACCAGCCCTAGTCAAATTGTCACGGAACATGAAAAAAGCGGGCTACACATTATCAAATCTGTTTCGCAAATCTGTTTGACGTGTTTGATAAAATCCGCTCTATTCGTGAACAAAAAATCAGATTTTGTACCTTGCAATCTGAGCTTGCGATTTTTCAACACGATGTTGAGGGTCGTAGACAAAATGACTGGAGATTGACATATTAGGTTAGAACGCACTCGACGGAACTGAACTGCAGCGGAACTGCGATTCACAAGGATTTGTATGAAATTTTATGAAGTTTTGGTACATCGTGAAGCTCAATTCCGATTAAGTTGAGTGCGGTCTTGCCCTTAGGTATCATCTTTCCCTGTTGTGCTTTGTGTAGTCTTTTCATTTGAACAAAGTTTATACTTTTGTTGAAAACAACAGCATTGTAAAAGCAAAGGGGCCAAAAGAGAATCAACGCTTAAAAATCTCAATCGTGTAAAAACACACATTATGAATTATTGGGCAACGATTTAGGGCTCTCCAACCAACGCGGAAGTGGCACATTCGTCAACGCGATAGTAGTTTTTGTTGTTATTTGGCATAGTAGTTTAGCCCTGCATAGCGCAGGTTCCATGTTGGTTTGAGAGATACTTTAGAAAAAGATTACATCGGATCATGTCTCGATCTCGTCTCATTTTCTCATCACATTGTGTTACGAGCTTTAAGTTCAACGATGGAAAATGGAGATAGACACGTGTAAAAAAAGAAATCGTTTGTAAGATTGTTGGCATAGACACACCATATATGGCGCTGCGGCTGCAAGCTGAAAGTCGAAATATGGCGGTTCATTGAAAGGAATGAGCATACAAACAATAAGAATTGGTATATTATGTACCTATAGTACAAATAAAAACTGTACTAGATACTATAACTAGATTGGATCTGTAAAAAGAGTCCAATTGTGGTGTAAAACTACTTTCAACACCTGCATTTTGTTTCCACAATAAGGCTTTTCTAGAAGCAAAGTATGTAGATTTACAAACGCATAACTGCGCAAATAATGATTGAAAGCATTCATAAAATACATAAAACCCGCATCATTTTTTGTATGTGTTCAAGTTCATGGCTCTATAAAGATTGCGATTTTTCACTTCGATACAAGATTTGGTGTCAGTTTAATGTATTTATGAATGTTTGAGGTCACTAATTGCGCAGTGATGCGTTTGTAAACTTACACTGTACATAGATATACATAGGTACTTAAATATATAAAATAATGCACAAAAAATCTAAATTCAGAAAAAACTATGCAAAACAAACAAACACGGAAGGTACTATTGTTTGCTTCTTCTTGAACTAAAGCTAGGTATCAAACTATTGTTTTTTTTTTTGCATTTATTGTTTTTTTATTTTTGTGCAACGCAAGTTTTTTCTATGGCGGAAAGTCCGAATAATTTCTTTCATTGCCCATTTTCATATTTGATAAACTAAATTTTGTTTGCCCTGTGTCTCCTACATACATAAAAGTATACATGATCAGAATTCGACTTCACATACAAATTGATTTAAAATCTTGCAGGTACCTATGAGTCAGTTTTAAGTAAACAATAATAAATATGCGTTTAAGTCAATCAAAAATGGACGTAGGAGACACCGGACAAAAAAATGTGTTCTACCAAATATGGGGCCTGTTATGGAGGTACCTATATATAGTTGGTACATATTAGATGATGTCTTTTTTTTCCAAGAAATTTCTAACAATGGACGTATGCGACGTTTATTGCGATAATTAAAAAATTGTTTCTGTCAGTAAAAAAGTTTATTGAAATTAAAAAATTTTGTTTATTGCGCCAATAAACGAGTTTATCAATGTCAAAAATGTCAAAATGATTGTCCCAACAAACGGTTCCCTGGCGCAATGTATGAGTTTATTGTGACAATAAAAAAAAACAAATAATATCAATAAAAAAGTTTATTGACCTTTAATAAATAGGTTACTGAGCCAATAAACGTATTTATCAAAGTGAAAAATGTCTTTTTATAAACAAATTGTTTGGCCCAATGTATCAGTTTACTGGTACAATAAAAACTTTTATTAATATAAGCAAAAGTTAATTGATATTAAAATTTCAATTTTCAATAAACGGCGATTACTTGAGCCAATAAATCGTTTATTGAAGACAAATTTTATAATCCAAAATTTTTTGTAATATCAAGAAAAAATTTATTGAGCCAATGAAAAACCAGTCAATAAACGCTGTTTATTGATATTATAAACGATTTTTTTTTCAGTGTATACATACCTATTTCGTGCTTTGCCAAAACAATGAGTGGTAGCACCTTTAAGTTGTTGTTGTTGTTCAAACATTCAATGAAATTGACGGAATACGGAATGGTCAAGTCTAACAAGCTAACATTCTAGTACGAATAGTTCAATAAAAAATAACAATCATTTCAGATATGGACATGCTAGCCACGTTAAAAGCATTGACCTAGCAAGGGCCAAAGGTATAGTCATGCTGTCTTTCTTACCACAGGTTGGAGAATCGTTGAATATCGGTTGCAATAAACGGTTTTCAAAAGACTGGAATATAGCCAGTAAAACCCAATGTATATGAAGACCACAATTTTTTGGCATTCCCAACTACAATTATGCCAAATGAAGAGAAGCTCTCCATAAAAGGTGCAACTTGAAGACATTCAATCATATCTGAAATGAACAAAACAGAGTGATCTTTGGTTGGCAGTAACCATTCAATAATAACTTTAAAAACAATTTTTCGGTAATCCATCTATTTTGATTCCACTCTTCTCACTATCTGCAATTTGGGGGTTTTTCCATACACTAGCTTGGCTTTCATTCTTTTCCGAAGCAAAATAGACATAGGTGGCATACACTCATACATATTTCTACCATAAGAAGCTCTCTCTGATGAAGAAAGTGATCCAACTTGTTTCCTCTTATATGTTGCCGATATTTTTCCGAGACTCTTTGTGACCGTTTTCCAGCAGTTGAAAAAAAATGTCCTCCAGTGACTCGGTTAAATCCCATAGTTCGAGCTGCAGATGTTGCTTCCGGGTCTGTTTATGCAATCTTTGCGTTAGTTTTAGAAAGTTGTGTGTCCAATCTTCTCCAGCCATTATTGTTTTAGCGTCAAAATTATTGAGTAATTCAATTTTTTGCACTAGTTCATTGGCTAGTTCTCGAAATTCCTTCATAGAAAATCCAAACAGACGCCCTTCTATATTCTTAAGACATTTGTCTTATCTTGTTCCAACGTAAAACAAGTTTTAAAATGTCCAACTTTTGTTACAGTATCACATTTGTTTATAATTAAAAACTATTAACAAAGAGAAAAAACAATCACAAAATATTTCCTCAAAAAAATATAAAAATAAAAATGTTGAAATTCACAACTTTTCTGAGCCTATTTCCTTTTTTTTTAAAGTATAGTGTCCTATATCACTTACATTTCATTCTATTTATGAAGCTTCCTGTTTCAATTTCCTCTTCTTAAAAATATTAATTATTATTTTGAGCTTTTATTTTCTTTCTAAAAAAGTGTTATATTTTTTACCATCATTCAATCAACATCAAATTATATTTTGTTTCAAGATAAAATTTACTGCTGTTCTTGACATGAATTAATTATACTTCATGTGTTTAGAAAACTCCATCTCCACATCACATCACGAAGAAGAGAGAAATTTTTGTAAATTAAGTTTACCAACTCCTTATTAAGAGATGAATGTTTATGGTGAAACCTTCTTTAGCATCCCTTATACTTGATGGCTTGAGAAAAAACCACAATTGCTTGTCTGAGAATAAATATTTCATATTTTTCGTTTAAGAAGGAAAAAAGAATTAAGGTTTAAGGTACTGCAAGGATATTTGTTATAAGAATAAATGCAAATACCGGGGCTTATGATATTAGAAGATATAAGGTGTAGAAAGTTATGCGTAAGAAGGAGTCATAAATAGTATCAGAGGTAATTTTTTTCAAAAGGGTTGGATTAAAAAATAGAAGATGAAAAGGGGTGGTTTGGTAGCTTCAAGCTGTTCAATAAAGTTTCTAAAAGTTAAACCTTCATAAATTTAGCAATTTTCAGTATTTTATGGTCTTTTTACATTTTTTTTCAAAATTCTTCGTATGATGTTTTCTATTAGTTTTCTTAGGAAGTCTAAGATTTACTCCTAGTGAATCCATAAATCAATCAAATCTAATTTAGTCCTTTTTAACTTCCCATAGGAAGTTATTGTAATGGGTCCGATTTGTCAAATTGAAAATTTTGACATTTCTCGACGTTTCAAGGTCCCTAGAGTAAAAATAAGAGACTTTTAAAGAGATGTCTGTGCGTGTGTACGTACGTTCGTACGTCCGTACGTTCGCGACGTTTTTTTCGTCGTCCATAGCTCAAGAACCAGAAGAGATATCGACTTCAAATAAATTTTGTTATACAGATAATAAGGCAGAAAGATGCAGAAAGGGCTCTCAAGAAAATTGCGTGGCTGTTTTTTTTACCATAGCAGTTTAAAAAAAATGTGAACATTTTGGTTAACCCTAAATATCTCATGAACCAATAAGGCTAGAGGCTTGAATTAAATTTTATATAATATATTGTAACGTGATACAAAACAAGTATATTTTTGAAAAAAAAAATCCAATTAACGGTTTTTTTTTTAAATCAAAAAAACTGAAAAAAAAAATTTGTCACTTCGAAAATTTTACGACTAAAATATGATTTCATCTCCAAAACAATTTTGTGCAACGAAGAATAATGTTTTCGACAACTGGTAAAATTTTGAGAAAAATCGAATTGACTGTTTTTTATAAAAAATAAAAACCTAAAAAAAACATTACTCAAAGTTGGTAAAAATTGAATTTCGACTCAAATATCTTTTCAAAAATTTGATATTAAGGCTTCAAATTCATTTTGTCTTATAAAAAATATTGTTTTCAACATTTTGAAAAATTTGGAGAAAAATGGAATTGACAGTTTTTTTTACAAAAAATCAAAATCTAAAAAAAAATTAATAAAAGTTGGTAAAAATTGATTTTCGACTCAAATATCTTTTCAAACCTTTGAGATATTGGATTTAAACTACTTTTCTCTTTCAAAAACTATTGTTGAAAACATTCAGTAAAATTTTGAAAAAAATTGAATAGACAGTTTTTTTTACATAAAATTAAAAACCTAAAAAAAATTTAACAAAAGTTGGTAAAAATTGATTTTCGACTCAAATATGTTTTCAAAAATTTGAGATTATGGCTTTCAACTAATTTTAGCTTATAAGAAATATTGTTTTCAACATTATGAAAAATTTTGAGAAAAAGCGAATTGACGTTTTTTTTACAAAAAATAAAAACCTAAAAAAATGTATAAAAGTTGGTAAAAATTGATTTTCGACTCAAATATCTTTTCCAAACTTTGAGATATTGGCTTTAAACTACTTTTATCTTTCAAAAATTTTGTTGTCAACATTCAGTAAAATTTTGAAAAAAATTGAATTGACAGTTTTTTTACATAAAATTAAAAACCTAAAAAAAATTTAACAAAAGTTGCTAAAAATTGATTTTCGACTTAAATATGATTTCAAAAATTTGAGATTATGGCTTTAAACTAATTTTATCTTATAAGAAATATTGTTTTCAACATCCGATAAAATTTTGAGAAAAATCGAATTGACAGGTTTTTTTACAAAAAATAAAAACCTAAAAAAAAAATAATACTTAAACTTGGTTCTTGGTAACTTTCGACTCAAATAGCTTTTCAAAAATTAAAAATATTGGCTTCAAACTTATTTAATTTCACAAAAAAAAAATATTTTTTTCGATTCAGTAACTTTTTTATAAAAATCCAACAGTACGTTTTTTCATAAGAAAATAAAATCTACAAAAAATAGTACGCAAATTTGGTAAAAATTGATACATATAGATAAACTTTTAAGCAAGACAAATCGACAGACGGGGTGGGAAGTTATCAGTGTGGGTCGCATCCCAGCCTCTTTTTTTCAAAAGGGTAGGATTAAGAAATAGAAGATGATAAGGGGTGGTTTGGTAGCTTTAAGCTGTTCCGTAAAGTTTCTAAAAGTTAAACCTTCATAAATTTAGCAATTTTCAATATTTTATGGTCTTTTTACATTTTTTTTTTCAAAATTCTTCGTATGATGTTTTCTATTAGTTTTTCTTAAGAAGCCTACAATTTACTCCTAGTGAATCCATAAATCAATCAAATCTAATTTAGTCCTTTTTCAGTTAGTAAAATTGGCTTAAAATAAATCAAGACCTTGTGTTATTTTTATGACTAAGCTACATTTTCAACCCCTTAAAAAAAATACATAAAATAAATATTGTATGATCATATCGTAAGTTTACTTTCAATTTGTCGTCCTTGTCCACTTTATGTAACTGATGACATAAATTGCCACATACAAACTTGTTAAATTACGGTAAGTCCCAAAGCATTCATACGTAAAATAGTTTTAAATTGTTTACCTATATAAATGAAATATGAAATAAGGTATCCTTTTCAATATTTACAAAAGCCATCATAAGAAAATTGCAACTTTTGTTAACTTTCAAAGGAGAACCAATCAAAACTATCTGTTGCTTTAAACTTTCTTCCATTTAAAATGTTCCTAAAAACTAAATATCATAGTATGTTTAAAAGGACAAGGATATCCTGCAAGAATCATGAAACCAATGTAGATTCAAAGATTGTATACCTAGGTACAAATTCATGCTATAAAGTGATGTAAATGTGTATAGAGTAAATATATGGTGTCAATCTTACTCTCCCTTAGGGACATTTATTTTTAAACAAAAATTTACGAGCATATATCAATCGAACTATTCTGCAACATCAGGTCATCATCAATATAAAAGCAATGACCAGGTATATAAGGAAACAAATACAAAAATGAAAAAAAAGGACATGAAAAAGAGAAATAAGGATTGGAGAATTTACAAAATAAATTCAATTTAAATGTTATTACATTTTCAGGATGACTTCTGATGGTCGTATCTAAGAATTGAGACAAATTCAAAATGCAAATATTGGGATAAGACTTATTGTATTTTATATAAACGAGTATTAGTTCATGTAAATCAGTGATATAATGGAACTTTTTATGTAAAGGGTTTTTCAATAAGGGCGGGTAGATGTTGAAATGGAATAAAACAAGCTGTGTATATGAGGTATTAACAAAATTATTTTTTTATTTGAAAGACGCATGTAAGTAAGTAAGTAATTCATTTATTTACAAAATTTTATACAATATTTTGAATTTAAATGCTATGGCTATGCCGTCAGCCAGGTTGACAAAAAAATTAAGAATATTTGAATGTACATATGTATGTATGTTTTGAATTTAATAAAATTTTGTTATGTACTTAATGTTTTCCAATCATGCTCGTTAAGGATGTTTGTAGTCTTTCGTAGGGTAAGAGTTTTTTTCCCGAAAAAGTAGTAGTAAATATTGGACAGATACCAATGAAATGTAGACAATCTTCTTTTGATTTTAAGTTGCACAGCGTACAGAATTGGTTAAAACTACCATTATAAGGACTTCCATTTAAGTTGAGAACTTAACATCTTGCTTTAAAGATTAGGGATATCTCTTCATAACTCAGTGAATCCTTGAAATAGTTTCTCGAACCATGATTATAGCTGTAGATTATTCTACTGAATGAGTCTTGAGCTTTTTCTATCAGTGAATGCCTCATTATGTCCTCATTTTTCTCTATGACGCTGTACATTTGTTCTTTCACATGGTTTACATTGCTGAAATTATCATCCAATCTCACTCCACACTCATTGCCAACAGATTGCCATCTTGGAAACCACCAGTCCTTGTTTCTCAGCTCATATAAAAGAAGTTTTTTTCGAAAGTCTTGTGCTCTGATAGTCAGCTTTAGACTTCAGGGTGCTTGTTAGAAGTTTTGGAAGTCCTGTTTCTAAATATATGGCATAACTAGGCGTATTCAGAGGTAGGTTGAAAAGTTTCTTTACAAAATTCCTATAAAATTTCTCGATTTCTTCATATTCTTCTGATCCCCAAACCTAAGCAGCATAAAAGAGAATAGATTTCACTACTGAATTAAATATTTGGTATTTTGTAGATAAATTAATTTGTTTGTTGGAGACTGACTGCTTGCAATCGAACACGCTGGATTTTACTCACACGGAATCGAATGTAGAACTAAATCAGGTTATTACTGAGCAGAAGATTATCTGGGCAATAAACTCATTCAAACCCTATAAATCAGCGGGACCAGACGAGATTTTTCCAGCTCTTCTTCAAAATGCTCTCAAAGTAATAACTCCGTGGCTTAGGGTAATCTTCATAAGTTGTATCAAACTTAGATACGTCCCTTATAGCTGGAAAAAGGTCAAGGTAGTCTTTATGCCAAAAGCAGGGAAACCGACTCACTCGACCGCTCAGGATTATAGACCAATAAGTCTCTCTTCGTTTCTCCTTAGAGAGGATAATTGATCTACATGTTAGAGAACTTCTCAACGAAAACAATTTGTGCAACTACCAACACGCTTACCTTAAAGGTAAATCAGTGGAGACTGCTCTGCATGAAGTAGTTTCACATATTGAGAAAAGTCTTGAACATAAAGAATATACCCTGGCAGCATTTCTTGATATCGAGGGTGCGTTTAATAACGTTAAAACGGAATCGATCAAGACTGCCTTAGTTGAACTTAGGGTTGAATCTGTCATTGTCGATTGGATCTTCACCATGTTAAATGGCAGAATTATCAACTCTTAAATAGGAAGCACTATCGAGAAAACAGTTACTAGAGGCACACCACAGGGAGGAGTCATCTCAACCCTGCTCTGGATCCTCGTAGTCAACAAAATTCTCACAAAGTTCAAAGATCAGGGCACTAAAATCGTAGCATATGCAGATGACATAGTGGTTTTGGTATAAGGCAAGTTTCTTACCATCATCGAAAACATTATGGAAAATGCATTAGAGGATTTATCTTCTTGGAGGGCTTCAACCCTCCCAAACTAAATGGTATTCCTCTAAAACTTTCTAAGGAAGCTAAATTTCTAGGAGTAATCCTTGACTTCAAGCTTACATGGAAGCGTAATACTGAGGAAAGAATGAAAAAAGCACTATGTGCATTCTACACATGCAAAAAGACCTTCGGTGTACGTTGGGGTATGCGACCGCAAGTCATCCAATGGATGTACACAGCGATTGTCAGACTTATTCTTACCTATGGCTCTATTGTATGGTGGAAGGTGGTGGAAAAATCAAGCTATCTCAAGAACCTGAATAAGGTACAGAGACTAACCTGTATAGGAATAACAGGGGCTCCAAGATCCACATCACAAGCTGGATTGGAAATGATCTTGGACCTCCCGTCTCTGTATGAGTTCATAAAGTGCACGGCATCCAAAACTGCAATTCTTTTAAGAGAACTGAGTTTTTGGAGGCACAGAACTTATGGCCACGGGTCAATCTTATAAAGATATGACACGATTCCAGGACTGATGGAGACCACCGATTACATCCCCCCTTTACTAGATTTCGATAGGAAATTTTCTATTTTCATACCAGAAAGACAGGGTTGGGATCCTAATTCACTTATAAGTAAACAGGGTATCCCTTTTTACACTGACGGTTCAAAAATAGAATCAGGAACAGGTGCTGGAGTGTTTTGCCAATCTCTCAACATCAGAGCGTCATACAAACTCCCAGCTGACTGTAGTGTCTTTCAGGCCGAGATCTTTGCCATTGAAAAAGTAGCTGAATTGGCACATCACGAAAAGCTAAGCTCTTCAGAGATTACTTTTTTCGTGGACAGCCAGGCTGCTATCAAAGCCTTAGCCAGTGAGACCATAAGATCAAAAGCAGTTTTAAACTGTAGGAAGGAATTAAACATAATCTGCCACACTAACCGGGTAAAGCTCTGCTGGGTTCCCGGACATAGCAATATAGAAGGGAATGATATAGTAGACGAACTAGCCAGGAAAGGGTCAAAAGCAGATACAAGTAGTAGTGACCATTCAGTTAGGGGACCACTCGTCCCGATTGGGGTACTCAAGGGGAAGATAGACCTTAAACTAAAAGAGGAATTCAATAACTCCTGGAAATCCAGGGACGATTGCGTAATCTCTAGAAGTTTATGGCCTAACACAAATGAAAAGGAAACTCGGTATATTCTATCGCTGAGTAAAAAGAACATTAAAATACTGATAGGTGTACCAACAGGTCATTGCGCCATTGGCACAATGGCTAACAGGATTGGGGCATTTGCACCCGATTTTTGTAGGAGCTGTCAAGATGAGGAGGAAATAGAAACCATTAATCCCCTGCTCTGTGACTGTCCGAACCTCCAAACCAGCCGACTCCGTCATTTGGGAAGCAGGTTTGTTTGTTTGTTTGTTTGTTTGCACAGGCTGGTTCGTTAACGAGCCAGTCTACGCTAATCGACAGAATTGAGGAGCATCGATGCTAAATTTTTACTTTTACAGGGGATCACAATGGACCAGTAGGCCCCCGTGTACGCAACAGCTTCATGCTGTGCACACCCCTTATAACCTACCCTAACCTAACCTTGTTGGAGAAGATATTTTTCCATGTTAAATTTATCAAACTTTGTGAGCTTTGGGCTTTCTCCGATAAATGAATTTTGAAATTTAATGTTGGATTCAATTTCAAGCCTAGATATTTGATCTCTTTTGCTACCTCCAGTTGCGTAACATTATATTTCCAGCTTCTTCCATTATAAGCGCTTTGTGTACAGGCAAATACCATTATTTTGGATTTTGCTGTGTTGATAGAAAGTCCCCAGCAGATAAGCGATTGATCATCAATTGTAAACCTTCGGGTGATTCTGAAAATATAACTAGGCCATCGGCATAAAATAACACATTTACAGTGCAGCTACCTATTCTTATTCCCCCAAGAAGTTCATCCGCAACATCATTTATAAATAACGAGAATAATAGAGCGCTTAGTGGACATTATTGTTTGACTCCTGTGCTGGTGCTAAACCATTGTGAAAACCTCACTCCATCCCAAACAGCATCCTTCGTACCCATGTACATTGTACATTTATTGTACATCTCTCTAATTACTTTCAGGAATATTGTAGATATACCAATTTGTGTCAGCTTATAAATAATAGCGTTCCTATTGATTAGGTTAAAAGTAGCTTTAAAGTCAACGAAAAATGCGAAGACCTTTTTGTTACGTGCTTGAAATGCTTTGACTATGGCTGATAGTGTAAAAATGTGATCGATCGTTGAAAAGTTTTTTCTGAAACCAGCCTGTAGAATTTTGAATGATTCTCCGCATAGATCCGGATGAATTCGGTGGATTGTGGATTATTTGCATACACCTGCGACTTCAAGAAACCCCACAGGAAAAAGTCTAGCGGGGTTAAAATGCATGACCTTGGTAACCAATTCACATCACCCCAGCAAGAGATAACCTTACTCTCAAATTGTTCATGCAAAATGTCAATCGTGGCATTTGCTGTGTGCCACGTAGCACCGCGCCTCGCCGGCCGTCCTGCTGGAACCACTTTTCGTCTAGGTCCATGTGGTTCAATTTGGGCCATAAGAAATTAGTTATCATCGTTATGTAACGCTCGCTTTTGACGGTGACCTCCTCGCTAACGTCGTTTTTAAAAATGTACTGACCAATTACGCCGCGCGCCGGCCCAAAATCCACACCAAACGGAAACTTTTTGAGGATGCATTATCACCTGGTGAACCTGGCGTGGGTTGGTGTCGTCCCATATACGGCAATTTTGCTTGTTAACATTTAACACAGCCATTCATCCAAAAATGCCCTCGTCACTAAAAATCATTTTTTGGCCAAAATTGAAATCCTCTTTCAAACGATTCGAAGCCCAGTCAACGAACATACGGCGTTTTCTATTTTCATGAACTTTGAGATCCTGGGTCAGTTGATCTTGTACGGGTGTAGCCCAAGGCCCGACGAAAAATTCGCCAAGTTGAAGTCTGTGAAAGGCCGAGTTCTTGTGCACGGTTCGGCGATGAATAGACTACCTCGGGTTCTGCTGAACAATTTCACGGACCGCGGCCGATCTTGCGTTCCTTGAACGTACGGGTGTTGGCTGATTGTTTACTAAAACGGCCACCAAACGTTGAAGAGTCGAATATATATGTTTCTCAACAAATTACTTCCATAATTTGAGAATTAACCAAACATAAAATAATTTATGTGTTCTGATATTTAAAGTTTAATAATTTTAAAGATGAATCCAACATATTCAAATGTTAAAACAAATTCATCTTAAGATGAAATAACGCATTTTAGAAAAAAAAAGTAACTTTTTGATTTTGTGCTGAAAGAAACTTATTACAACATTTAAAATAAGTCAATTAAGCTCTAAATCGGATTAACAAACATTTCCCAACAGACTGATTAATTTATGCGTATTTACATTTTCTAACTCTTCACTCAACTTTTATAAAACTTTAACATATCTATGAAAATCGTACATATAGAAATTAAAATAAAAACATAAAATTTCTTCAAATAAACTTCCAACTCAATCTGAATAAATTAACGAACTTTGCCTTCTTTCAAAATTCCATATAAGTAAGGTACCCAATATCACTACAGCATGTCTGTCTAAGTCTATTCCAAAAAGGAGCACCCACCCACATTCTGTTCATATATGGAAAATGTGAATTAATTAAATGCAAATATAAATCTCCGTCCTGAACTCAGCACTTTTACACCAGGAACTTGTAGGTACATAGCTCTAGCTTCCCTACATGACATTTTATGCACAGAGCACAGATTTTATGTTTATTGTTTTAGACATAGAATTCAGTTCCTTTGGTTTTGCACAGACATTTTTGTTCTATTTTCCCCTCATGCTGTTTGCATAAATCATCCTGTTGAGTTCGAACAAAAAATCAAATCACCTGCTGCTCCAGCAAAAATATAAAGTCCTTTAGGGGAGGGATACCCATAAGCCTTGATGTTGTGTATTATGTGTGCGTACTGTGTATATACATAGTGTTTATCAAAAAAAAAAATAAACAAACTTTTGAACGCAATATAAAAGTCCTTGGGGTCCTTGGGAAAATAAGTTATACCTAATGCGGATGTTTGAACTCAGCATGAGGGGAGTATGTGGGGGATTTTTCTTGAAAATAGTAAACGAAAAAGTCATAACTCATGCTATTCATACAACCTACGACATTTTAAGCCTTATTTCCTTTTAATCTTGATGGGTCTATGAAACCACAAACACATTTAAGTTAATAAGTGAAGCACTCAGCTTGAATATGTATATCTTTTAGGCTTTTATGGGTACCTATATCAGATAGGGGTCATGAAAAAAGCTAATACAGTTAATTTGTAAAAGTAAAGATTTCATCTAAAGATTTGTTAGTAAATTAACGACATTCACAAAAAAGTGGTTTGCTGTCAAAAACAACTAAAATTGTTGTTTTCACGCAATTTAGAATTTGGAAAAACTTTAGTAATGCTTTAAATAATTTTCATAAAATTTGTTTCTGGGAAAAAGAGCAAATATTCAGGTTCTTAAGAAGAAATTTTTAATAAGAGATCGTCAATTTTCTATTATATCTTATTTTTTTTTTGACGCACATAAATAGTGAACATTGAAGTGATTTTTGCTTGCAACATATATGAACAATATGGCAAGTATTGCATTCATAAAAAAAATCGAACTCGAGATTTTAATCAAACATGAAATTACGATTATAGAAAAGTCGAAAAAAGTTGGTCCCCCGATTCCATCCGTCTGTCTGTATGTCCTGGACTCTACAGCTTAACCATTTTGTCGATAGAAAAGCAGTCGATAAAAGTAAGGCATTTTTTTTTCATTTTTTTAGTACGAAAAATAACAGCAGTCCCCATACAATTTGTTTGGTTAAAAATCGAAAATTCGAACTTTTTTAAAAATGAACAGATACATGTTTTTAAAACTTTCTCTAAATTTGTTGTTCTTAATTTGGCTTCTTTCTAAAAGAAAAACGTATTTTGGTATTGCTTCAGAAGGGTGCTCCTTATCCTTATAGAACCGTTATTTTGTTTTTAAATTTTCTCAAGAACGAATGGACCGATTTCAATAATCATCTTTGCAAGTTCTTGTCGATGATCAAATTGATCAAACAAATTAAGTACGAGTATATCTAGATTTTTTGAGAAATAAAATGGGATTTAAATTTTTGAGAAAAACTTATTTTGGAGGTACATTGTGAAATCTTAAAATATATTTAATATTTTGAAACAGACTTTTTGGAAGAAATAAGCAAGTTCTAGCGACCCAGTCGTGCATTTTATTTCTTTCAAAATTGATTTTCTGTTGAATACAAAAACTTCTAAAATCTTAAAAAATTAAAGAAATCTACTTTTTAAAGTGAATTTTCTTTAGATGCTCTAGAACTAAGATTTAAACACGAATTCCAAGAATATAAATGTCCCAAAAACAGCAAAAGTTACACTTTTGTTAAACTAATGGCTAATTGAAAAACATAATTAACGTTTTATCTATTGATATGAAAGCTTTAAATTTTTTGTAGATTTTATTTTTTTATGAAAAAACGGACTGTTGGATTTTTATAAAAAAAAACTACTGAATATCGAAAACAATATTTTCTGTGAAATAAAAAAAGCTTGAAGACAATATTTTTAATTTTTGAAAAGCTATATGAGTCGAAAGTAAATTTTTTAAAAAGTTTTAATATTGTTTTTTTAGGTTTATATTTTTTGTAAAAAAACTGTCAACTAGATTTTTCTCAAAATTTTTCCGAATGTTGAAAACAATATTTTTTATAAGCTAATATTACTTGGAAGCCATAATCTCAAATTTTGTAAAAGATATTTGTGTCGAAAATCAATTTTTACCAACTTTTGCTAAATTTTTATTTTTTGTAAAAAAATAACTGTCAATTCAATTTTTCTCAAAATTTTACCGAATGTTAAAAACGTTATTTTTCGTTGCACAAAATTATTATGGAGATGAAATCATTTTTTATTTGTAAAATTTTCGAGTTGACAAATTTTTTTTTCAGTTTTTTGATTTATAAAAAACCGTTAATTGGATTTTTTTCCAAAAATATACTTGTTTTGTATTACGTTACAATATATATTATAAAATTTAATTCAAGTCTCTAGCGTTATTGGTTCGTGAGATATTTAGGGTTAACTAACATTTTCATCTTTTTTTTAAAACTGCTATGGTAAAAAACCACACACGCAATTTTCTTGAGAGCCCTTTCTGCACCTTTCTACCTTATTATCTGTATAACAAAACGAACGTACGGACGTACGGAAACACGCACGCACAGACATCTCTCTAAAAGTCTTTTATTTCTACTCTAGGGACCTTGAAACGTCGAGAATTGTCAAAATGTTCAGTTTGACAAATCGGACCCATTACAATTACTTCCTATGGGAAGTTAATAAAAAAAGAAGGTGGTGCAAAAGTTTGTAGAGAACTAGGGACTAGTCACTTACAACTCTCAACTATTCCTGTGTGCGAGTCATTTCAAAAATGGAGGAGACCTACAGTTTTAACGCCAAATCCGAACGGCTAATTTGAGAAAGCACTTTTCATAACTCAAATTACGCTGGATGATTTGTCAATTACTCGCAAGAGTTAGTACCCATGAAAAAATCTTTAGGTGACACAGGTAGGGATTGAATCCAAGACCTCTGGTATGACAGTCCTACGCACCAATCATCACGCCAGAGGTACTACTGGATGTTAACTCTATGGTCTATGAATTTAATTGTATTGTGTTTCATTGTTTTCTTGAATCAGTCCATTTTGAAATTTTAAAATCGAGATCTTTTGTTCCACATTGCATTGGTACGACAGTGAAATTAAAAGCCTTAAAATCGAGGAAACAAGTTGTGGCCAGTGTACAAAATGTCTTCAATTGAAATAATTCTAAATTTGTTTTTGAGTCAAGATATAATTTCAACAGAATTTCAAGTTTAAATTATCCTGGTTACATTCGAAGGTGCAGAGATTGAAGTTTTTAAATAAAACAAGAAAAACGTGTCCTTACCCTTTTTTTCTCAAGCTTACTAACGTTTTAAGTTACGATTCACGGGTTAAAACTCAACCTTTTTCGGATTTCTGTCAGGGTGTCTACAATAGTAATATTTTGAACAGTGACACTTTGAGCTAAGATACCATAAATTGTGATACTTGAACCTGTGACAAATCTGACGTAATAGAACAAGACTTTCATCTATTGAAATGTTTTATTTACTTGACTGATATGAACTTTAATATTAATGTTGACAACATTGCAAAGTAAACATCTAATTTTGACGATACTTGTATACCAGGTCCTGATGAAAAACTGTGTAAGTCATCTGTTGTTTCCTATTTCCATTCTTGATAATTGCACAATATCGTCTTTTGTGTTGTCATCTATATGGAAAAGTTCCTTTATAATCACCTTACAGTAAGGTGTTTGACAAACTCTCAAATTGAGGGTTTCAGTGAACATTTCGTAAAATCGCTTCAATCTTATTTATTGGATAGATCATATTCTGTACTTTTTAAAAGGTTCGAATCAAACAATATTAAAGTTAACTCTGGAGTCTGGACTTCCACAAAGTAATCGTTAAGGTCCTTTTCTTTTTATTTTATTAATTTCCCATATGAAGTTATTGTAATTTTGGAATTCCACAACGTAGTAATTTTGGTCCTATTCTCTTTGTTTTATTTATAAACAACTAGCTTTTACCCGCGACTTCGTCCGCATTAGATAGTTTTTTTTTGGATAGTAGTATGAAAAAACCTGAGCTATATTTTTTTGTACGTATTTTTGAATTGTGCCGAGATGGGATGAGGCCATACTAAGTGTGATTGTCATAGGTTAGGTTAGGTTAGGTTAATACATTTTAAGAAGAAGATAGGTTAAAGCAATACATTTTTATACTCGACGTTTTTTGTTTTTCCTCCCTTGGCCAGAAGGTAAAGATTTTGTGGGTTTGAGACTCGTGAGCACGTTACATAAAATTTTCCATGGGAAAAACTGTTTTTTTCCAAATTTACACCTGCAGCTTTCAGCGTTTGCCGCCGAGCTTTATTTATTGTTATTGCAAATGCTGCTTTCAGAGGAAACTGCACTCTTTTAAACTGAAACGGCAAATCGGTTGGAATCATCGGGATTAAAACATTTTTTCCTTTTGCTTTTCCAGTCATGATTATAGCTTTTATAATATTTCGTCCTAGGTGAGTAATCTGTACCATTATATTACTTTGGTGCGTCAAGATTTCTCATTAACAGGACTGGAACGCCAACCTTCAATCTCAACTTATGAGAAGGCAGCTCTGATTATTCCAAAGAATTAAGAAACTGTATGGGGTATGATGTTACTTGCTCCGTGTCCATAACGTTGTCTACTGAGAGGTACCCGACGATATCTCCCTCCACGTCCGACAGAATTTGTTCGTTTATCTGGCTAACTATCTCATTAGCTGGAGCTAAAATTTCACTCTCACACAACCACTCCCGATTGCTCATATTTGTATGCAGGTTTGGATAGACATTACTTTTTAATTCATCTATGCTATACAGACAATTTGACAGAATTCATGACTCAACGTAATCGAGCCGTTACAGTCTGTTGGCATACTCCAGTTCTTCGATTTTTAGAAGAGCAGCGGCATATTGTCCTGCTTGAGAATCATTGTGTAGCTGTACTCGCATATTCGTAGTCAGACAAAACTTTTTTACATGTAACCATAACACAGATACTTTCAAACATGCGTTTATTTCATCTGCCGGTGTACCTCTAGTAATTACCGGCAGGGTCTGTCTAAAGTCACCAGCGACTTATTTCATAAGGGTTGGGAATGCGTTGTTTTCCCGTAATACTAATTTTATCCAAATATTATTCAAATCTTTGGTAATTTAGGAGTGAAAGCGATCAGATTCCCCGGAAAGTAATTTTTGCCATGGGAATGCGTTTTTTTTCCGAGGTCAAAAGTAACTCATGTCCTTTCTTAAGCCTCAAACTATCTCCTTACCAAATTTCATTAAATCTGTTCAGGAGTTTAGGCGTAAAAGCGATCGGCCCACCTGAATTTTCTCATGGGAATGCGTCATTTTCCCGGCGTAAAAAGTAGCCTATGTCCTTTCTCGGGTATCAAAATATCTCCATACCAAATTTCATGCAAATTGGTTCAGTAGTTTAGGCGTGATTGAGTTACAGACAGACAGACAGAGTTACTTTCACATTTATAATATTAGTATAGATTAACCGTATGTGTTGCTTTACACCAACAATGTTACAATTTTCAAAAATGTTTCAAGTGACGTTAGGTCTTTTCGCCAAATACCATATTGCTCAAATTAAAAATGTCATAGCTCCGAAAACAATTTTATAAACATTTTCTTGTTGTACGATTTTAACAATATTAGGAAACTTTTGGGCACTTAGACTTTTTGGGTTTTATGAAATTTAAAATAAAAAGAACAAGAAGCTTTATTGCCTACTATATTACGCAAACATATTAAAAATGTCATATCGCCCAAAAATGGCTCTATCGCCAAGAATATTTCTTAGAAAAAAACGCCACAAGGCTCAAAATAAATGTCATATTGCCCAAATCAATTTAAGATTTCATAGCGACCTAATTACTAATTGACATATCGCCCAAAAGATGTCATGGGTTTCAAAATTTGGACATTCAAAAAAATTTTTGTTTATTTTGGAAGCTATGACATTTTGAGTATAAAATTTTATTATCTAAACGCAAATATAAAACAAAAAAAAGAGGCTGGGATGCGACCCACACTAATATCTTCCCATCCCGTCTGTCTAAGTTTTTATGTTTTGTTAGAAATCTGTCAATTCGATTTTTCTCAAAATTTTACTGAATGTTGAAAAAATAATGTTTTTAAAAGATAAAAGTAATTTAAAGCTAATATCGCAAAGTATTAAAAAGTTATTTGAGTCGAAAATCAATTTTTACCAACTTTTATTAATTTTTTTGTTTAGATTTTTATTTTTTCTAAATAAACTGTCAATTCGATTTTTCTCAAAATTTTTCAGAATGTTGAAAACAATATTTCTTATAAGTTAAAATTAATTGAAAGCCATAATCTCAAATTTTTGAAAAGATATTTGAGTCGAAATTCAATTTTGACCAACTTTGAGTAATGTTTTTTTTTAGGTTTTTATTTTTTATAAAAAAACGGTCAATTCGATTTTTCTCAAAATTTTACCAGATGTTAAAAACTTTATTTTTCGTGGCTCAAAATTGTTTTGGAGGTAAAATCATTTTGCATTCGTAAAATTTTCGAGGTGACAAATTTTTTTTTTTGAGTTTTTTGATTATAAAGAAAACCGATAGTTGGATTTTTTTCAAAAAAATTTACCTGTTTGGTATGACGTTACAACATATTATATAAAATTTAATTCAAGTCTCTAGCGTCATTGGTTCGTAAGATATTTGGGGTTTACCAAAATGTTCACCTTTTTTTTAAACTGCTATGGTAAAAAAACCGCCCACGCAATTTTCTTGAGAGCCCTTTCTGCATCTTTCTGCTTTTTTATCTGTATAACAAAATTTATTTGAAGTCGATATCTCTTCTGGTTCGTGAGCTATGGACAACGAAAAAAACGTCGCGAACGTACGAACGTACGTACACACGCACGCACAGACATCTTTCTAAAAAATTTTTATTTCGACTCTAGGGACCTTGAAACGTCGAGAAATGTCAAAATTTTCAATTTGACAAATCGGACCCATTACAATAACTTCCTATGGGAAATTAAAAATGTAAGATCACTCAAAAATTCGGAATGTCAGGAAAGCGTAAGGCCGCGGCCACGCAGTAAAACATATGAAGTCACATAGAAGCGGCCACGCAATGAGCTAGCGGCGAAACAAAATTCTAAGCGGCTAAGCGGCGCGCGCCGCTCAGCAACTAAACCTGTTTTAATTTTCTGAGCGGCAAGAAGTAAAGATGGTCAAAGTAAACATTGAGTTGTTAATTTCGTGTGTGCAATCTCGACTTTAACTACTAATTGCTCAAAAGCAGTCGCTCAGTGCTTGGCCATACGTCGCTAAGAGTTGCCGCTCAGCCGCTTGCCGCTCAGCCGCTTAGCCACTCAGCCGCTTACTGCGTGGCCGAGGCCTAAGGGGTTGCATGGTCTCTTTTAATATTTCACTGTATATACGCATCTCAAAGCCCAATCATCTTAAATCGTTTGGGTGTTACACGTTTGGGCAAAATACAAATTTGGGCGTTCTTTTATTTATGATTTATTTGGGCGATAGGACATTCGCTTTTTTTTGCGATTTTTTCAACTTTTTAGGCTTTTAGACCAATTTCGGACTTTATGACATTTTAGGATTTGAACGTTATGTGTTTTGGCGAAAAGACCTAACATCTTTTCAAGTTCTCGTGATTGTGAAGAATTGCAATATGATCTTAACTCGTTTTTTACATTTGCGTGTTCGTAATTGCCTGCTTCTTAACGTTGATGAATGTAAGACTATGAGCTTTACTAGAAAGCTTTCTGTAATGTGTTTTAATTATGTATATACATATGTATATGACGGAATATCATTATTTCGTGTTAATTAAATATCAGTACTTGGTATGTTATTCGATTTAAAATTTTAATGTTTGCAACACATTAACTGAATAACTAATAGCTATGTAACTAAATTATTGGTTGGATTAAGAGGGCATTGAACAAATGTTCTGATATTTATGTTTTAAAAACAGCTTTATATAACATTTGTTTGACCAATTCTCGAATATATCAGGTCTGGGCACCAAATTATACTTCATCTTGTTCACTATTTTGGTAGTCAAATTGATTTTTTGGTAGTCGCGATAGTCAAAAGGACAATTTTCGGTTTTCAATTTTGGGATACGAAATTGGTATCTCAAGAACCAATAACGCTAGAGACTTGCATAAAATTTTGTATTATATATTGTGACGCGATACCAAACAAATATATTTTTGAAAAAAATCCAATTAACGGTTTTTTTTTATAAATCAAAAAAACTGAAAAAAAAAATTTGTCAACTCGAAAATTTTACGAACAAAACATGATTTCATCTCCAAAACTACTTTGTGTAACGAAGAATAACGTTTTCAAAATCTGGTAAAATTTTGAGAAAAATCGAATTGACAGTCTTTTAAAAAAATAATTAAAAACCTAAAAAAAAATAACAAAAGTTGGTAAAAATTGATTTTCGGTTTAAATATATTTTCAAAAATTGGAGATTATGGCTTCCAACTAATTTTAACTTATAAGAAATATTGTTTTCAACATTCGGACAAAATTTGAGAAATATCCAAATGACAGTTTTTTTTACAAAAAAATAAAAACCTGAGAAAAGCATTACTAAAAGTTCGTAAAAATTGATTTTCGACTCAAATATCTTTTCAAAAATTTGAGATATAGGCTTCAAATGAGTTTTATTTTACGAAAAATAAAAATTGACAATCTTTTACAAAAAATAAAAACCTTAAAAGTTGGTAAACATTGATTTTCGACTCAAATATCTTTTCGAAAATTAAAAATATTGGCTTCAAACTTATTTTATCTCAAAGAAAATATTGTTTTCGACATTCATTAAGAAATAAAATCTACAAAAAATAGTACGCAAATTTGGTAAAGATTGATGTTCGTTTCTCGATATCTCGTGAACAATAGAAGATATTGACTTCAAATTAATTTAATTCATCCAATTTGTATTTGTTTATATAAGAAACTACCTTCTGCGACTTCGTCCGCATTAGATATTTTTTTTGGATAGTAGTATGAAAAAACCTGAGCTGTACTTTTTTGTACGTATGTTTGAATTGTGCCGAGATGGGCAGAGGCCATACTAAGTGTGATTGTCATAGGTTAGGTTAGGTTAATACATTTTAAGAAGAAGATATGTTACTGCAATACATTTTTATATACGACGCGACGTTTATTGTTTTTCCTTCCTTGGCCAGAACGTTAAGATTTTGTGGGTTTGAGACTCGTGAGCACGCTTCATTTAATTGTCAATGGGAAAACAGTTTTTTTCCAAATTTACACCTGCAACTTTCAGCGTTTGCCCCTGAGCTTTATTTATTGTTATTGCAAATGCTGCTTTCAGAGGAAACTGCACTCTTTTAAACTGAAACGGCAAATCGGTTGGAATTATAGGAATGCGGGGAATTAAAACATTTTTTCCTTTTGCTATTCCAGTCATGATTAAGCTTTTATAATATTTCGCCCTAGAGTAATATCAAGCTAAACGTAAATGAAACGGAGATTATTTAAAAGCTTCTATTTAAATTAAGTAAGTATTATAACGACTGTCGTAACTATTTACATTTTAGTTTTACTTACAAATTAAAAGGAACCAAAATAAATAGAAATTAAGTAGGTATTGTATACCGTTTATTATTTTAAAACTAAAAAATTAACACGTATTAATATTAAAAGAAATACGCAGATGAACTAAATAAATTAATTTAAAACTACCTACATATCTACTTCTGGTAAATTAAATGATCAAAGACGAACCGAGTAACTCATTAAGTATTAAAGAAACAATTACATTTACACGATAAATAAAATATTGGCAGGATTTCTCTGTAACTTGCATGCGTCCGAAAACGCCGTGTGCCCTCACGTGTATGCCCGTTCGGGTAGACCCACTAAGTGATGTCCTCCCTCCGCGCTGCGCTTCCGCCACCACAACCTGCCTCGTCTACTGCGTGCGACCCCCGCCCGCGCACTCGCCCCGCGCCTCAGCCGAAACAGAATTATCAGAAGTAGAAGACAGACCCATTGAATTATTTGTTGTACCTACATGGCTCGTGTTTGGCAATGAAAGGTTGAGTATAGCAAAGTTCAGGTTTAAAATTATTATTTGTGGAACTTGGTGGGAGCCACAGTTTGCGTCTAACGTTGAGGGCTTGAGGCACGTGGCGCGCGAAGCCTGCGTTAATATAAGTGTATGATAAGTTTATTTTATTTTGTTTATTTTTAAATGTTGACAAATGCAAGACAATGCGTTTCACACGCAAGCATGATTTCATTGTTTTTGATTATATGTTAAACTCCTCTAGTTTACACGTCCAATCCAGCTTTTCTGATCTGGGTATAATTCTAGATTCAAAGTTATCATTTACTGATCACTACGATTCAATAATCAAAAAAGCTAATAGATCACTCGGTTTTATTAAACGTTTTGGAAGTGAGTTCCGTGATCCCTTCGTAATTAAATGTCTATTTTTTTCGTTTGCCAGATCTGTATTAGAATATGGCTGTGTTATATGGGCCCCTTATTACAATGTTCACACAAATAGACTTGAAAGTGTCCAAAAGAAATTCATAAAGTTTTACCTTCGATTTCTTCCTCGGTCAAATTTAATTGAATGGCCTTCCTACCCTCAGAACCTAATTCTCTTGAATATCCCATCCCTTTCTGCTCATAGAGAGTTTTTATAGCTTTGCTTCATCGTTGGATTAATGAATGGATCTATTTCCTCCTTCTCAGTTTTGGGTCGTTTGAACTTTAACGCGGCCCGTGTTGGGTTAAGAACTAGTTTGCCAATACGTCCCAGTTTTAGCAGATCGAACTATGGGTCTAACAGTCCGATTAATCAGTTAATTAACATTTTTAATAAACATTATAACTTAATTGACTCTGTCAACGTAAATATTAAATCAAAACAGTTTAAAATTAGATTTTTCGTTAATTATGCAAATTAGAAATTTAATTGTTTTTTTATTGTTATAGTTATTTATATTTATAATTACCTGTAACGTTAGGATTTTAACGTACTCAATAAATCAAATCAAATCAAATCAAATCAAATCAAAGTTTAACATGTTCGACAACTTATTTCATAAGGGTTGGGAATGCGCTGTTTTCCCGTAATACCAATTTTATCCAAATATTATTCAAATATTTGGTAATTCAGGAGTGAAAGCGATCAGATTCCCCGGAAAGTAATATTTCCCATGGGAATGCGTTGTTTTCCCGAGGTCAAAAGTAACTCATGTCCTTTCTTAAGTCTCAAACTATCTCCTTACCAAATTTCATTTAAATCTGTTCAGTAGTTTAGGCGTAAAAGCGATCGGCCCACCCGAATTTTCCCATGGGAATGCGTCATTTGGTTCAGTAGCTTAGGCGTGATTGAGTAACAGACAAACAGATAGACAGAGTTACTTTCGCATTTATAATATAAGTATAAATAAAAACTTTTAAGAAATGCTATACTTAAATAGATTTTGAAATAAAACTATTTCATTATATGCAAAATATTGTTATTAATTTTGAAATTTTTAACACAACACGAAAACCTACAAACTTTTAAGCAAGACAAATCGACAGACGGGATGGGAAGTTATCAGTGTGGGTCGCATCCCAGCCTCTTTTTATTAATGTGTTTTGATAATTTCTCGTGTATGGGTATAAAATTTAAACGAACTCTTTAAAGTTAAAGCAAAAGGCACTTTATTGCTTTCCAAAAGTATTCGGTGGAGACAACCGTTCGTCAAATATTTTAGGAATCTACTTACTGAAATATTTTTAAATTCACAACTTAGCTTTACAATACTTCCAAGCTTATCTCTGAATTCATTCCAGTTTATTCTCTCAATGACGAGTTACTTACTTGCTAATATCGTTCTGAAACAACTTTCTGAATAATTTTTGAGGCATTTAACGATTATTAGCTTAGTGACATTTATCAATTTAAATACTTTTAAAAAATGTATTCCAAATCAGAAAATAAACCATTTGAAAAAACATTATAATTATTTCAAATTTATGAGTATCAATATTTTTTATTTAAAAAACCACCGTTGTATTTGTTTAATTTATTTTTTAATCTATTTCGTCATGAAAGCTGCTTTTAAACAATAATTTAATTAGTTTTGACCGGGTGATGGAAATAACTTCAATAATATTCAATAAAATACAAAAACTTTGATCAACAGCAAAAAATATCGAATTGAAATAAATCAATTTAAATCAATTTATTTAATTCATTTGTATTTAAGGCATATTTTTCTGATTTATACATGAGTAAGTGATAGAAATGATACTCACGTACATATATTCCTCAAATATGACTTTAGAGCAAAATTGCATTTTGAACTATAACATTTTTTGTTATTCGGTTTAATAGTTTTAAAATATAGCAACATGCAATTAAAAATTTGACCAAATATACATTTTATTAAAATATTTAATTTGTTTGGTTTCTTCTATAACTGGGCTTACTGCGTCCAAGAATTCAATTGAAGACTTTATGCTGAAAGATTTTTTAAAAAGGCCGCTATTTGACTCTATTTGCTATTTGTCACTTTTGAAGCGTCATCTTTTACCATTTGGCACGAATAACGTTTCATTAACAAAATTACGCCGTGTTCCGGATAGAAACTTAGGTATTAAGGCTTTTAAAGTTCAGTTAACACAAGAGATCAAGACCGAAAAATGAATTAATCTCTTTTGCGCGATTGCCAATGATTTATTTAATGACTCTTATTTCAAAAATATTAAATCCAATTTACAGCAAAGAACTCAGTCTAAAAGTTATCGTATATAACAAGACTGACTTGTGTCTGACCTCAAATTAACAAAAGCAAAGCCTGATGATTTTGCTTTCGTAAAGGAATTAATACCTTTCGCCCACTCAATGTCAGCACAAGTCCATGGTTTATTTTATAACATTTTCATTTTCCAGAATATCAGCACAGGTATATCTTTCTGTGGAATCCCCAAAATTCAATTCATAAATTAACGATTATCTGCCAATTGGGAGTTTTTACCTGTGAAATAAAACTAAACACATAAATTAAGACTATAAGATTCTTTCAACACAATAAATTCCTAACGCCTACGATAGCAATTTATAAATCTTTTTTTATTGCATCAAAAAACATTAAGTCGGCGAGTGTTATATATTAAAATTCAATGTGTGAACAATAAAACACTTGGTGCTATAAACAGACAACACACGAAAATAAGAAAAACAATCTGAGAAGAATTTAGACACACGAAGAAAATACCTTTCACATTAAGGAAAATAAAATAAAACAAAACGATAGACGCATTAAATTTGTGTTGAATTTTATTGCTAGAAATCAATGTTACTCTTGAGGTTTTAAAACCTACTATAAAAGATGGTTTTATTTGATGTAGAAATCCGCACGCACTCATCAACCAATGATAGATACATAACTTTTATATTTTGAGTCCTTTATCCTACTTCGATCATGCACAGTACATTATATTTATGTTCGTATGTAGATGTCTTTATTAAGTACTCTAACAAAAATTATAGTAGAAAGAGGATTTGTTGACAAGAATTTGGTTAATAACAGGATGAGGAACTTGTAAAAATAATTAATTGTGCACTTGGGCGTATACGCAATTTTTTTTGTATAATACTGAATTTTTTAAAAATCAGTTCCTGTAACGATCCAAACATTAAAAGAAATTGACGTTTAGGCTGAGAAAAACATTTCTTATTCATTTCCTTACTTACTTAAGGTGGCACTACAGTCTTGTGTGAACTACGGCCTCACCCAACAAAGTTCTCCATCTAGCTTTCCATGGTGACGTTTTGTCCAAGTAGTCGTTGTCAATGCCCTTTTTTGATCTTCCAATTATGTCAATATCATCGGCGTATCCGAGTAATTGGCTGGACCTTTGGAAGATTGTTGAGTTTTGCACAATTCTTTCCAGAAGGATGTTGAAGAAGTCGCAAGACAGTGGTCTAATACCTTTTTTGACATCAAATGCATCGGCGAGATCTTTTCCGACCTTGATAGATCAGCGTGCATTCTCCGTCGTCATTCTGCACAAACGAATAAGTTTGACAGGGTTGCCAAAACTAAACATTGCTCTGTAAAGCTCTTCCCTATAGATGCTGTCATACGTGGCTATAAAGAGATGGTGAATATCGATTTGAGGTTCCTGGGTTTTTTCCAAGATCTTCCGTAATGTAAATATTTCCTGGTCTGAAGCCACACTGATAAGGACCTATCAGGTTGATGACGAACGGCTTCAGACGTTTACATAATACGGCAGAAAGGATCTTATATGCAATGTTCAGGAGACTGATACCTCTGTAGTTGGCGTAATTAAGAGGGTATCTCTTCTTATTTATCGGACAAACCATGCTGAGATTCCACTCATCGGACATGCTTTCTTCCGACCATATTTTGCAGATGAGTTGGTACATGCTCCCTACCAATTCATCACCTGCTGCTTTGAATAGTTCAGCAGCGATGCCGTCAGCTCCAGCAGCTTTGTTTAACTTCAGTTTAGATAAAGCTATCTTCACTTCGTCGAGGTCGGGTAGGCGGAATTGTTGATCTGCGTCGCCTAGGTTGAATGGTTCTATCGCCCTTACAGTGGAATTCGGTTCGTCATCGCCGTTATATAATTTGGAGAAGTGGTCCTTCCATATTCTCAACATAGACTGCGGTTCTACTACGATGTTCCCCTGATCTTCCTTACAGGCTTCGGTTCGAGGCTGGTACCCTTGAGAATTTTTTTTTTTACCTTTTGGTAAAATATACGAACCTCTTCCTGTTGTGACATTCCTCTATCTCCTCGATCGATATGTTTATATTTAAACACAGCGCGAGCGTTAGGAACATAGGGTAGGATTTAAGACGAGATACCGGTGCACATTGGTCTTAAAGTTCTGAACATCAAAATGGAAGGGAAAAACAGAGTTGGACAAAGCATTCCACATTCTCGATGTGCGATTTAAGAAAGAATCTCTATACTTGACAGTACGCCCGAAATTGAGCTCAAGGGTAAACTGGTGAGCATTCCTAGAAGAGCGAGTATTACGGCTGAATAGTTTAAGGGGTGGAATGCAACTGGCTAATTCGACAGAACATTGTTTGTAAAAATATCGATAAAACAACGAAAGGCATGAAACATTGCGTCGGTGTTCTAGCGATGTAAATGTTTCGATTATAATACATAGTTCTATCGCCTATCATTTTTAAAGCCCTTTTTTGAATTCTATCCAAGAGATTTAAACTTGTTTTAGGGGCACTTGCCCAGATATGCGAATTATATTCAAGCTTTGGACGGATGAAGGCTTTGTAAATTACAGCCAGATAAGAAGGGGTGAAACATTTCTTGCACCGTCGGAGAAATCCTAAACACCTGGCAGCATTTTTGGCAATGTCAAATATGTGATCATTCCATAAAAGGTGATCTGTGATACACATACCGAGTACTGATAGTTGATTAGTTTCCTGGATGCAAGTGCCACTCATAGAAGCGGCATCGGGGTTGAGTTACGCTTTAACGACAGGAGACAGCATTGAGTTTTCGAAGCATTAAATTCTACACGATTTTTGATTCTCCATTGAACAATGCTGTCAAGATCAGAATTTAATGAGCTTATCATACGCTGCCGTTGAAGTTCCACATCCGAAGGACAAGGATGTGAATCTAGAAACGAATATGAAAAGCTGAGAGTACTGTCGTCGGCGAAACAGTTTAATGGATTAGAAGTGGTAGACAGAAGATCATTTATGAATATAAGAAAGAGAGTCGGAGACAAAACAGAGCCCTGGGGGACACCAGCATTTATTTTGTGAATTTCAGACTTGAAACCATCCAATACAACTTGTATTGAACGGTTAGAAAGGTAATTTCTAATCCAACGAAGAAGCGAATCATCAATACCAAAAGCATGCATTTTCGATAAGAGAGCTTGATGCCAAACTCTATCAAATGTTTTTGAAATGTCAAGTGCAATAGTCTTACTTTCTCCAAAACGTTGTAAAGATTTGTTCCACTGTTCGGTGAGATAAACCATGATATCACCAGTGGACCTATTGCTACGAAAGCCATACTGTCGGTCATTAAGAAGCTTCCGTTCTTCAATATATTTCTTAAGCTGATAATTAATCAGCGTTTCCATGACCTTGGAAAGAAGGATTCGCCTTTTCTAGGGACAGGCTGGACAAATGCTATTTTCCATCCGCTCGGAAAGAGATCTGTAGAGTGGGAAAGATGGAAAAGTTTACGTTTAAGTTTAGTGGTTTGGAACATTATATAACTCACCAATAATAATCAAGCTTAAGCTGTTTTGTATCAGAAAATTCGAGACGTTCAAAAAACATAGAAGTGTACATAATGTAGTTTGTAAGTTTCTTGAAACATGAAAGGTTATTTAATTTTTTAATTTCAGAAATATATGTACATATATAAGCAAATCATAAATTAATTCCTTTTGAAAAATGTTTATTCATTTCCAGAATTCCAAGATAGTCATTATAAATACAATTACATATACCATTAAAATGAAAATTCATGAATACAAAAATAAATATTTATTTTTCAAGAAGTTAAAATCATAGATCCTCGCACTTTCTTGTTTTGTCAGGAAGGTGGGATATTTTAAAGTATCTTTTATTTAACAAGTTATAAATTTAGGTTAGTAAAAAGCGAATACATAAGAATATCGTAAAAATGAAATTTTGATATACATATGAATGTACATAGCACATACATATATTTTAGCTTAGCATCAATGTTCCATCTATTTTGTTTTGCTTGTGCTTATGTGTTTTTACACCAAGTATAGGTGTCGAAGAAATAAAATGTGGGATATTACTTCCCTCTTTCTGACCCTGATTCGATTCGTTTAAGCTTCCACTTTCAAAACAGAGCTTCATCTCTATTGAACATAAAAATAAGAACCGCAAAATACTATCAGGTTTGCAAAAGAATACAATATTTTTTGAATGCAATCATAAATGACTTCAATAATGAAATTGCATTCATTTACTTCAATTTGAGACTTCAAATTGTGCAATATCCATCCACTTGTAGCAAAAAGAATGCAATACATTTATCCACCCATACATTTTACAACAATCAATTGAATGCAATCTTTTGAGAATTCATCCATTCCTTGCATTCTCTGCATTCTTTTGCATATCTGCATTTCTCGCATTCTTTGACATTTTGCATTCTTTTGCCTACTATTGCATTCTTGGTGAAATCTTATCATAAAACTGGGGTAAAAGTTCAAAGGAGTCAGAGAACAAATTGTTTATGGAGGGAAATGGCAAAGCAAAGAATGTAAAGTTTACAAAAGAATTCAAAGAATGCAAAAGAATGCAAGGAATGCATGATTTCTCAAAAGATTGCATTCAATTGATTCATGTTACATGTCCCAAAGTAAAATCAATTAATGCAATCTTCTAACTGAATTCAATAAAGATTTTTGAAAACTGAATTCACAAAAGACTGCATTCTTTTATAAGCCTGCTTACTATTTACTTCTTGACGACCTTGTACACTTTTTATAACGTTTGTATTAAGATCTCTTACCACAATTATTGATATTTTTAAAAGTTTAATTTTTATATTTAAAATTACAGCTCAGAGCAAGTTCATGCAACTTAACGAAATACTTAAAATTGTCTTGTGAACTTACAACACAAAACGAGGATAACCAAAAGTCACCCCTCTTTCGGAAGCAATTTATTATTGGCACCCTTGTGAAAAATTGTTTTAAAATCGGTTTCCAACAAAATGAATTTACACAAGAAGCCATTTGCTACATTGGTTGTTTCTTGGGGTAAGAAAAAAAAAAAAAAAGAACAATAATTCATTTTGTAGCTCGTAAGCTGTCATGTTTAAAGGAGGTACAAAAATATTCATCAGTGAAGTGAGAGAGAGCTGTGAGTATGTCAGGATCAGGATAAGTTTTCTTGTTGATTATTTTTTAAAACAAAACAAAAAACAGCGCATATACTCAAACACACACTTATTAATTTTGAACTGAAAAACAAATCGAAAAAGTTTTGTGAAGTTATTGTTGAAACGATTTGAAATTACGATTGACGATGTTTTGAAAATTCCGAATGGTTATTATAGAAGTTTTTTTTCGGTTGTGTCGAAATAAATCAATTTAAATTAACATGACATCACATTTCATTTCAATCGAAGTTCACGAAAAAGAGGAGTCGATTAGGTGTTTCAGTGTAGGTTTTTCAACTATATTATATTTCTATATTATGATTCTTTTCTTAATTCATGTCAATTTCATTTTAGAACAAAAATAAAAAAAGAGGCTGGGATGCGACCCACACTGATAACTTCCCATCCCGTCTGCCGATTTGTCTTGCTTAAGAGTTTGTAGGTTTTTGTTTTGGGTTAAAAAAGTTGTTAGTTGAATTATTCTTAAAAAATTTAAAATTACCGACAATATTTTTCATATAAATAAATAGTTTAGTTTGAAAATCTTGATTTATTAAATAGATTTTTAGTCGAAAACAAATTTTTACCACTTTAAGAAGAATTTCTTAAATTTTTACTAATTGGCTGAATGAAATTAACTTGAGAGATATCAAGAACCGAACATCAATTTTTACAAAAATTTTTGTAGATTTTATTTTTTTATGAAAACACGGACTGTTGGATTTTGATAAAAAAAAACTACTGAATATCGAAAACAATATTTTCTGTGAAATAAAAAGAGTTTGAAGACAATATTTTTAATTTTTGAAAAGCTATTTGAGTCGAAAGTAAATTTTTACCAAGTTTTAGTATTGTTTTTTCTTAGGTTTTTATTTTTTGTAAAAAAACCTGTCAATTAGATCTTTCTCAAAAACAAGAAAGATAAAAGTAGTTTAAAGCCAATATCTCAAAGTTTCGAAAAGATATTTGAGTAGAAAATCAATTTTTACTAACTTTTATTAATTTTTTTGTTTAGGTTTTTTTTTTTTGTAAAAAAAAACTGTCAATTCGATTTTCCTCAAAATTTTTAGAATGTTGAAAACAATATTTTTTATAAGTTAAAATTAGTTGGAAGACACAATCTCAAATTTTTAAAAAGATATTTGAGTCGAAAATCAATTTTTACCAATTTTTTTAAATTTTTAACTTCCCATAGAAAGTTATTGTAATGGGTCCGATTTGTCAAATTGAAAATTTTGACATTTCTCGACGTTTCAAGGTCCATAGAGTCGAAACAAAAGATTTAAAAAAAAAAGATGTCTGTGCGTGCGTGTGTACGTACGTTCGTACGTCCGTACGTCCGTACGTCCGTAGGTCTGTACGTTCGCGACGCTTTTTTCGTCGTCCATAGCTCAAGAACCAGAAGAGATATCGACTTCAAATAAATTTTGTTATACAGATAATAAGGCAGAAAGATGCAGACAGGGCTGTAAAGAAAATTGCTTCAAACTTATTTTATTTCACAGAAAATATTGTTTTTTATATTCAATAATTTTTTTATAAAAATCCAACAGTCCGTTTTTTCATGAAAAAAATAAAATCTACAAAAAATAGAACGCAAATTTGGTAAGAATTGATACATTTAGACAAACTTTTAAGCAAGACAAATCGATAGACGGGATGGGAAGTTATCAGTGTGGGTCGCATCCCAGCCTCTTTTCTTTTAAGTTTTTATTTTTTATAAAAAAACTGTCAATTCGATTTTTCTCAAAATTTAACTGAATGTTAAAAACAATATTTTATAAAAGATAAAAGTAGTTTTATGCCAATATCTCAAATTTTTGAAAAGATATTTGAGTCGAAAATCAATTTTTACTAACTTGTATTAATTTTTTTGTTTAGGTTTTTATTTTTTGTAAAAAAAACGTCAATTCATTTTTCCTCAAAATTTTTTAAAATGTTTAAAACAATATTTCTTATAGGCTAAAATAAGTTGGAAGCCATAATCTCAAAGTTTTGAAAAGATATTTGAGTCGAAATTAATTTTTTACCAAATTTATGTAATGTTTTTTTCAAGGTTTTTATTTTTTATAAAAAAACTGTCAATTCGATTTTTCTCAATATTTTACCAGATGTTGAAAACTTTATTTTTCTTTTCACAAAATTGTTTTGGTGATAAAATAATTTTGTATACGCAAAATTTTCGAGGTGACAAATGTTTTTTTGTTCAGTTTTTTTGATTTATAATTGTTAATTGAATTTTTTTCAAAAAATATACTTGTTTGGTATCACGTTACTATATACTATATAAAATTTAATTCAAGTCTCTAGCGTTTTTGGTTCGTAAGATATTTAGGGTTAACCAAAATGTTCACCTTTTTTTTAAACTGCTATGGTAAAAAAAACCACAAACGCAATTTTCTTGAGAGAGAGAGAGCCCTTTCTGCATCTTTCTGCCTTATTATCTGTATAACAAAATTTATTTGAAGTCGATATTTCTTCTGGTTCTTGAGCTATGGACGACGAAAAAACGTCGCGAACGTACGGACGTACGAACGTACATACACACGCACGCACAGACATCTTTCTAAAAATCTTTTATTTCGACTCTAGGGACCTTGAAACGTCGAGAAATGTCAAAATTTTCAATTTGACACATTGGACCCATTCCTATGGGAAGTTAATATATACATACAAAAATATAAAATATCCTTTCCTTTTATTAATGTTGGCTTTAAAACTTCTAATCTAAATATCAACAATATATTTTTTGAAATTCCGCAAACTTAAAAGTCATCCGAATAAATATTCTTCGATTTTTCAAAAACCTTGAATTGTGCCACTCTTATGGAGTTAAGTTTAGAATTAAAAAACAAGGACACATTTCATGACCAATATAATGTTTTGCAAAGTTTATTTCTTCAAAATACAAGAAGGGAACCTCAGAGGCCCATTTAAATAATTTGTTTTTGACACTTAAAATAATCAACAAAATTTTTTTTCAAAACCAAAAAACACATGGAAAGAAAATTGGAATGAAAAATGAGTTAAAGTTCTTCTCCCTCAACGAGTACATGAATATTTGCATAGTTTAAAAACATTCCATCGCTACCAAAAATATTCAATAATTCATATTTTTTGTTATCTAAAATTTGAACTTATTCCTCAATTTCGAAAAAAAACAAGAAAAAGGAAAAATTTGAACCAATTGAAGAGACGACACAGAAAAAATAACCCTCAAAAAATATTAAACGACATAAATATACAAAAATAAAAAAAAGGAGGAATATTTCACAAAGTGTTTCCTAGAACTTTTAGGATTTTCCGTCTGTCACTCCTTACGTCATCTGATGTGTTTTTGACTCTATACCAGGACTCGGGACGGGACGACCCTGTCCCGGACATGTTGAAGGAGCAAAAGTTTTGCAATATTCCGCACAAAATTGATTTTCGTTGGAACGGGCGGGCGTTTATCTTCTTCTAGTTGTGTGACAATCGTTTTCAGAATTGTTGTTTATTCGAAATGTCCTTAAATAAAACACACACAACCATTGTCCTCAATTTCGAGCAAGAGTGGAAGTTCTTTTTTTATGTTTTTTAGTAGATCCTTTTTTTTACCGTTAGATACATCTACATTTACTCTTATATAAAATATATATATGTAATTTCCTCTTTGCTCTTTAAATGTTCAAGTGTTTTTATTTTCTTGTGTTTCTTTATGTTGGTTTTTCAAATCTTCATACCGAACCATACTGAAGGACATTTGGGAAAAATTTATTTTATAATCAATTGTTTGCTTATTTAATTTGTTTTCAATAAATTTGGTATGGGTAAATTTAGGGTGTTTAATATTATAATTACAAACTCGCTTATACCACATTTTGTTTAAACATTCACTGCTTAAATTTATTGTTCCATAAGCTTATATAGGAATACGAAAATGTTCATAATATTTTTAAGTAATTTTAAAAAAAATAGGGACAGAGAAAACGTATTCTCAAGGAATTTTCAATGAACAGGGTGAACAAATTCACTTAACACTTACATCTGTATCTTTTTTAAAATGTGTCAAATTGTTTTTTTTTTTTTTAATGCATCTAAATGAAACAGGATATTTACATTTAAAGCGGATGAACTTTTCTTTCAGTTTTGTTAAACTTGTTTACATATCGAAAAATTACGTCACACAAACAAAGCAATACTTTTTTAAAGGATTAACTTGTTATTATTTCAAATCTCACTTTAAATTTTTCTATTGCATCAGGTTTTTAGCGAAGCTACGTTGAAACTAAAAATATCTCTTAACAATAAACTGTGTGATGATTTTGCAGAGAACAAATATTTCTCTTACATTTCATATCATCTTAGTATCTTACTTAGTTTCTGGAAATCCTCATCCTTTATAAGTCTATATCTGAGTCTATAAAAGAGGCTGGGATGCGACCCACATTGATAACTTCCCATCCCGTCTGTCGATTTGTCTTGCTTAAAAGTTTGTAGATTTTCGTGTAATTTTTATAATTACCAACAATATTTTACATATAATGAAATAGTTTGATTTCGAAATCTACTTTTGTTTTTATTTTTAGTCGAAAACCAATTTTTACCAAGTTTAGAAGAATTTCTTTTTTTTAGTTCTTATATAAAAAAATACAAATTGGATTAATGAAATTAATTTGAATTCAAAAACTTACTGAATGTCGGAAACAATATTTTCTGTGAGATAAAATAAGTTTGAAGCAAATATTTTTAATTTTTGAAAGGTATTTGAGTCGAGAATCAATTTTTACCAATTTTTACAAATTTTTACCAACTTTTGTTAATTTTTTGTTAATTTTTTTTAGGTTTTTATTTTTTGTAAAGAAACTGTCAATTCGATTTTTCTCAGAATTTAACTGAATGTTGAAAACAATATTTCTTATAAAACAAAATTAGTTTGAAGCCAATATCTCAAAGTTTTGAAAAGATATTTAAGTCGAAAATCAATTTTTACCAACTTTTGTTAATTTTTATTTAAGCTTTTATTTTTTGTAAGAAAATTGTCAATTCGATTTTTCTCAAAATGTTCCTGAATATTGACAACAATATTTTTTAAAAGATAAAATTAGTTTAAAGCCAATATCTCAAACTTTAAAAGAGATATTTGAGTCGAAAATCACTTTTTACCAATTTTTTTTTATTAATTTGTTTAGGGTTTTATTTTTTGTAAAAAAAAAGTCAATTCGGTTTTTCTCAAAATTTTACTGAATGTTGAAAACAATATTTATTATAAGACAAAATTAGTTGGAATCCATAATCTCAAATTTTTGAAAAGATATTTTAGTCCAAAATCATTTTTTACCAACTTTGAGTAATATTTTTTTTAGGTTTTTATTTTTTTATAAAAAAAAACTGTCAATTCGATTTTTCTCAAAATCTTACCAGATGTTCGTTGCATAAAATAGTTTTGGAGATAAAATCGTTTTTTTATTCATAAAATTTTTATAGGTGACAAATATTTTTTTCAGTGTTTTTTTATTTATAAAAAACCGTTAGTTGAAATGTTTGCCAAAAATATTCTAGTTTGGTATCACGTCATAATATAAATATGAAATTTAATTCAAGATATTTTGGTTAAACCAAAATTTGTACCTTCTTTTTAAATTGCTATGGTAAAAAAACCACCCACGCAATTTTTTTGAGAGTCCTTTTTCCATTTGTCTGCATTATTATCTGTATGCACGTTTTTTTTTGAAGTTGATATCTCTACTGGTTCTTGAGCTATGGACGACAAAAAAAACTTCGCGAACGTACAGACGTACGGACGTACAAACGTACGTACACACGATCTTTTATTTCGACTCTAGGACCTTGAAACGTCGAGAAATGTCAAAATTTTCAATTCGATAAATCGGACCGATTACAATAACTTCCTATGGGAAGTTAATAAAGTTTAGATCAACCCTTAAATTTAATGCTTTCATAGTTTTGAAAAGTAAATGTTGGAGTTAAAATATAGTGCTGCTTGCGAATCCACCAGTGGCAACATTGCCTTGCAGCCATCAGAGATGCCGTCTCTGCTATTGCTAGGTTTGACGACGAATGCCAGCAAGCGCTTGTAGCTAAGCAACGGCGCACAGTGTGAGAATTCGCAAATCTAGCGGAATTTAATTAAAAAAATGATATGCACAAACTGATGTAAAAGTTGGTTTTACTTGAAGCCTAAACCTTCTACTAACCGATTTAGAAAGAATTGTTAAGCAGGAGTGATGTAGAACGAAGATAATTGATGTCAAAGTTGCAATTAGTCATTTTTTCGGTGGCAATTGGCCAATTAAGGTGGTTTAGGTCTTTATTTTTTTGTGAGTGCACGGTTCAGTTTTTATTGAAAGTTTTGCTTTTATTTTATTAACAGGATATCGGAGAATTGAAAAGAAAGTAAAATTTTAATTTATATGGTGTTTAAATATATTTGTTGGAGGATAGGGTACAAAAAAAAGCGTAATTTTATACAATTTGTACATTCATTAGAGAAAAAATTAAATTATTCAGTGTTATTCGGATGCGAGACTATATGCATTTTAAAGCCTGATATGTCTGCTATAATTAACCGCTTTAAGTTGCTGCGCATAGGTGCGACGCCCATAAATTTTTTTTTTCATTTTCGAACTGGCCTTCAGCAAAAAATTAATGTCAAAATAATAGTTTTTTTTTTACTTATATTACCATGAAGTGCTACATTGATAAGATTTTTTTTGCGTATGTGTAGGGGAGTTTAGTGTGAGTATAATTTTCGATTTTTGGAGCTCAACCCACCACACCCCCCTCCCTTCCTCTTATTGAGGGGCCATCTTCTATAAAGGGGTGATAAGAACTTTACGTGATATTTTGAAAATAGTTATTTTTCACAAAAAATACTAATATTATCTTGTAGATAATTAAATTCCCTACAATTTATGTAAATAAACTTTTTATGTAGAACTAAAAATAAAAAAGTTATAATATAATAAAAAAAAAACAATTTTCAAAATAAATGTTATTTTAAAAGTTTTCTTTCTTTTTTCTCGATTTTGGACTTTTAAAGACATTTTTATTGAAAATCTGTTTTTAACTATAACTTTTTCATTTCAATGGTATAAAGTGTATAAACATGAATTGTAGATAATTTAATAGTTAAAATCAATTAAATTATTATTAGTTTAATCCACCGATTTTGCCGATTGGCCAACTTTCGGAGGAAGCGCAAGGAGCTAGGAACAAAGAAAATAACAAATATCGTGAGCTATTTACGAGAAAAACTTCGCTGTTGGACACAATAACGGATCTTTTAAATAGGCTATTGATAACATCGGACCCTCGAGCATGAAGTCTTAGACCTTTTAAATGCAACTAAATAATATAAAAACCTTGTTTTAACGGTCTTTTTTGTAGAAAAATATAAATAATGTTTATTTTAATTTATGTAATTTTATGTTTTTTATTAATAAATATAAGTAAAAAGGAACAAACGTTTTTTTTTCAGCTTAATTTAATTGTTCCTGATGTGCTTACCTAAGTGCATAAAACACGTAGTTTCAGAACTCCGTTCATTAAAATTTTGGCTAAGTATATATAAAATTCTATTTTAATTTCATATTGGTATCTATTAGTTATAAATATGACCAACAAAAATCAAGCATAAGCTTTTTGTCTGAGCGAAATTCCTTTGCTAAGAAGGGTCTATCAAACTGCAAAAAACGAGAACTTTTAAAGCTCTGTAAAAAAAAAATTAACAAAGTATTTTAATAATTGTTATTAAATTTCATTATTCACATATTTATAATTAATCCTGCAAAAAAAGAATTATCAAAAGGTAAAGCTCGTAACCGCTATTAATTTAATTCCGCTAAATGAGCGAATTCTCACACTGTGCGGCGGCGCGGCGCTGCACAGAAGGACCAGAGATGCTTGCGAGCTCTACGAGCGGAAGAAGAGAGAGAAACACCGAGAGCATGAGAAGCGCGCGATCGAGGAGATAGAGGGATGTCACAACATAAATGATGTTCGTAAATTTTACCAAAAGGTATAAAAACCTCCCAAGGGTACCAGCCACGAACCGAAGCCTGTAAGGACGATCAGGGGAACATCGTAGTAGAAACGTAGTCTTTGTTCAGAATATGGAAAGACCACTTCTCCAAATTATATAAGGCGATGAAGAACCGAATTCCGCTGTAAGGGAGAGAGAACAACTCAACCTAGGTGACGCAGATCAACAATTCCGCCTACCCGACCTCGACGAAATGAAGATAGCTATATCTAAACTGAAGTCAAACAAAGCTGCTGGAGCTGACGGCATCGCTGCTGAACTATTCAAAGCAGCAGGCGATGAATTGGTAAGGAGCATGTACCAACTCATCTGCAAAATATGGTCGGAAGAAAGCATGTCCGATGAGTGGAATCTCAGCATAGTTTTCCCGATACATAAGAAGAGAGACCCTCTTAATTACGCCAACTACAGATGTATCAGTCTCCTGAACATTGCATATAAGATCCTCTCTACCGTATTATGTGAAAGTTTGAAGCTGTTCGTCAACATCCTGATAGGTCCTTATCAGTGTGCCTTCAGACCAGGAGAGTCCACCATTAACCAAATATCTATAGGGAAGAGCTCTACAGAGCAATGTCTAGTTTTGGCATCCCTGTCAAAATTATCCGTTTGTGCAGAATGACGATGGATAATTCACGCTGCTCTTTCATTGTCGGAAAAGATCTCACCGATGTATTTGATGTCAAAAAAGGTTTTAGACCACTGTCATGCGACTTCTTCATCATCGTTCTCTAAAGAATTATGCAAAACTCAACCGTCAACACTAGAGGCACAATCTTCCAAAGGTCCAACCAATTAGGGCCCCCGCAAACTGCAGACTTTTTATCGGCCGATAGTTTAGTTGGGTTGGGCTGAAAGTGCGCACAACGAGCCAACTAAACAGTTTGGTTGGTGAACAGGGCGCAGACTATCCATCAGCCGGCCGACTATTCTCGAACTAATACAATCTGATACAATACTGATACAATCAACAATTGTGATTTGGGTGAGGCCGTATTCAAAATACATGCACATGACGCAAAATCACAGAGAGAACTGAACTATCGGCCGACTAAACAATCGTCATGTATGCGCAGGCGTGTATGCGCCAATACTGATTAAACAGTCGGCCGATAGTTGGCGGACAGATTAGTTTGAATGTAATCGGGTAGCCCATCAAACTTTTTTATCGGCCGATACTGAATCGCTGTAGTGTGCGCATATGCATTCCTCTCCATACTGATTAAGAAGCCGACCAAACTGTCGGCCGATAAAAAGTCTGCAGTCTGCAGGGGCCCTTATACTCGGATATATGCCGATGATATTGATATAATTGGAAGATCAAAGCGTGATGTCAGTGGAGCATTTTTGAGTATTGCGACGGAAGAGAAGAAAATGGTGGTTTTGTGGTCAATGAGGGCAAGACCAAGTATATGCTGTCATCAAAAAAAGGACATTGAACAACGACGTCTTGGACAAAACGTCACCATGGACAGCTATAATTTTGAGGTAGTTGAGGACTTTGTCTACCTAGGCACCGCTATAAACTCAGACAACGACACCAGCGCTGAAATCAAACGAAGAATAACTCTGGCAAATCGCTGTTTCTTTATACTTAGAAGGCAATTTTTGCCCTCTCGAGCATCTAAAATCACCATCTATAAGACACTCATCATCCCCGATTCTCATTTATGGCGCTGAGGCCTGAAC